>CM029014.1:83216551-83816551 GCA_016801055.1 Panax notoginseng
TTATAATATTTAAATATTTATTGAATTATATAAATATTTAATGGATGTTTTTATCGTTGAATAAGTATTTGTTTAATTGATTTGATTTGATGTGATTTGATTATTTATTTGTTTAATAAATAATTAATGAGTTAAGGAAAGTAATTATTTTGAAATAGTAATCTAATTTAATTTAATAATTAAGTTAGAGAGTTTATAATAATTAAATAAATTATTATATTATGCAACGAATTGTTATTTGAATTAATTAATTAAGTATGAAAACTTAATTAATTAGAAGTGTGACAAATAAATATATTATTAGTAGTTATTAAAATAAATTAAAGTAGTTTTAATTTATTTTGCCTAACAAGGTTTAAATATATTAATTATTTAATTTTAAAGAGTTTTGCCAAACGGAGCCTTATGTTTTTGGATTTTAAAATTTAAATTATTAATAATATAATATAAATAATATATATTAATTTGGTAACTGCTAATTTAATAAGGTCATTAGTTTTTTAGACGTTTTAAATTAGTACGTTGATTTTATTTTCTACGTATAATCTATTTGGCTAAAGCCTAAGTAAGAAAAAGGAAGAAATTTTGTCAGAAAAAAGTTAGAGACAAGAGGGTTTTGAGAGAGATTGTCAAGGATTGGAGAGAAAGTTCTTAGTTCTGTATTTTCAGTGTTTAGCAAGGGTTTCTTAAACAACTAGAGGTGTGTTTTAAAAACTAAACATATGTGTTTTACGTTATAATTTGATTGTCTCTGTATTTCTGCATTTGACTGTAAGACAAAGTTCTTTACAAAAATTGTCTGTAAACCATGCTTTACTAGTTGATTATGAAATTATGGGTATAAGTAATGTTATAAGTATCATATGTATATGTTGTAGGCTAAATTTACGTTTTCAAGAAAGAAATAGTTTTTACAGTGAACATATACTTATGAATGTGAGTTGTGGAAAATCAAATGTTCTATATTCGATTTTATGCTAGTTATGAAATTGAAACTTGTATATGTAATTGAGTAAGATATAAAGCAGAACATGGTTCAAAGGAATCAAATTGGTAGGATGGCAGTGTTCACTGTGTAAACAAACGTCGATTATGGAGTATTGTTGGTTTAAAAATAGTGCTTTCAAGGATTTAAGTTTTCTAAAATTGTTGTTAAGTGGTGCTAAATTGGTATATGTATGATAATTAAATATTTATGAGTAATCTTTATAAGTTTTACGTCCTAATTTAGATGTTAGCAGTAGTAATTAGTCCAGAGTTTAGTTATTCTGTTCTTCGTGGTTGGGTTCTACAAGTTTCGGCGCCCCAGCGCCAGAAGTTCGGGCCCCTCACTGAAATTCGCGCCCCAGCGCCAATTTCACACCCCGGCGCTACTGTATAGCCTAGTCCTCGCGCCCCAGCGCCGGATTTGTAGTCTGACATGGACAGTTTTGACCTCCTGTAGTAAAATAGCCATAACTTCCTCATACGAACTCCGATTGAGGTGATTCAAGATGATCCGGAACGAGGACGAGTAGGCCTACAACTTTTATTCTTTAAGTTTTTAAATTTGAGGTCATTAGGATGGGTCAAAATGGTCATCGTTAGGACTATTGTGTTTTCGGAGGCAATCGGAGGGTGTCGGGCATGCACATATGCATGTGTAGTGCTCCAGACCATAAAAGATGATGTCCTAAGTTATAAAACATGAATGTTAGTAAATATAATGATGCTTAACATTAATATATGATGTATTAGATGAGTTATAAAAGCATAGTAAGCATACACAAGAGAGGCAAATCGGGCGTGTGACGAATGAACGTCGAAACGCCGTGCTAAGTGTTAATGAACTTAAAAAGTGTTTCAATTCAATTGAAATGAGTATTATAGGATATGAAATGGGTTTAGCATAAAACCAATAAGTAGTCCTAGCAAGACTTAAGCACTTGAATGAACTTCGATTATGAAATATAGTGAGATATAAGTTGAAAGTTAACATAATCTAATTGAGCATTGTGTGCTAATTAATAGGAAAGATTATGAGACGTAGAGTAGAGTTTGCATTACAATTACTATGTGTTGTTATGTGACTAATATTTGATGTGATTATATAATTGCGTAGGGCACGTGAAGTGCAGATAGCTGTAAGCTGTTAAACTGTTATTGGTAAACAACGATCAAGGCAAGTCTTTCGGTTCCTATTTTCTACGTGGATTTGATGAACTGTTTTAAATTACATGATATGTTATGCATGTTGAAATCATGAAATGTTAAAGTCAATATATGACTGAATTATTTTGGCTAAGTAATGATGATTGAGTAAGGAACTCAATCTTTATATTTGTTATGTGAATTAAAAGCATGTATGCCATGTTACTTTGATGAGATGTATGTCGAGCATGTTATTAGGTGCTTTGTGATGCATGAAAATTGTTAAACTTTGCTGGGCTGCCGAGCTCACTCTTGCAAATAACCACTTTTGCAGGTCAAGATTTTAAGGTAAAGATACGTGCTATGTGAGTTATAGAGATCTATATTCACGAAGATTACTTATGTTTTATGAGAAATGTATTTCATATTTTGAACGTAACATGTTGAAATGTAAGTTGAGCTATCCAATGTATATGGATATTTAGTTATGATGTAAGACGTTGCCTATTTTTTTAATAGCACTTTAACACGCAAGTATACGCGTTCAATTGTAATATTCAGCAAGCAAGGATATCGTTCCCATGAGGAAATAGACTAATATTTATCAATTACTAATTTCAATGCAATTAATCCTATTTTAAACTATAAAATTTTGTTTATGATTTGAAAATTAAACTTAACAAAACTAATAATTAAAATCAGAATTTCACAAGAATAACTGCAGATTTAACAGATTAAGATTACAACTTCCCTTAGTATTTCATTTAAACCAATTTACTTCCCATTTAAATCAATTAATTAATATGAATCATTATCCAAGAATACTTTATAAAATTCACACACTTTTTCCAAAACACGTGAACAAATCCTCCTAACTCCAATCCTTAAGACACAGAATTACAAGGAACACCCCAGTTAATCAACTCACTATATTCCTATGTGAATCAAGTTAATTAGGGTTTAACGCACAAATTCTTTCAAAGGATACAAAAGACACATAGGTATATTCCTATCCTACATGCTAATCATATTAACCCTAATCAGATTATATGAACAGATGTTATCATATCCAGATCTCAATCTATACTCCATCTTCCAATTTTATATAGATTATCATAGTAATTGTTGGCCAAACAATTAATCAATAAGCAAAAGATATAATAAATAATTCAATAAAAACCAACTTTCATTCAATGGGAAGATTTAATTTAAACTACATACCAAGTTCCGTTGCAATCTTAATAAAAATTTAGTCCATAATAATAATAAAGAAAAACATCATCCAGATGAATAATCTAAACATCCCAGATAATTACAAAAGTTAAAACTAGAGAAGAGAAGAAGAAACTCTGAATTTGCTCCAATAATCTCTCTTTAATCTTCAACCCTTGCAATTCTCCTTTGTGTTTTCCTTTGCTGTTCTCTCTGTAAATCTCTTGAAAAATTGAGTTGTACCCCTTTTCTAAAGTCCTCCCCTATTTGTATTAGATCTGGCCTCTTTTTAGATTCCTTGTTGACTTCAAAAACCCACTTAGCAATAGAAAAACTCTCCTTTTTCCGCACATGAGCGCCTAGGCGCTCAACATAGGCCATTTCTAAGCGCCTAGGCGCTTGCTCAGGACAGCGTAATTACAAAAATGCCACTCAGCTCTAATTTTCATGATTTTTGACCTTTTTCTTCTCTCAAATGACCAATTTGTCCCTCCAGCTCCCACCTAAAAGAAATAAACACAAAACACATAAAAAGATACTAAAAACAATTAAAGATAGCAATAATTAAGTTTAATAATATCGGATTCATAGGTATAAAACCTACTCATCAAATACCCCCAAACTTAACCAATTGCTTGTCCCCAAGCAACAAAACACAATGCAATAACTAAATATGCAATGCCAATGCAAATGCAAATATCTACATGCCTAAAATTCTAGCAGCCAAACAGAACAAAATCTATTCATCAAGCCTCAGAGAAATCATAATAAACATGCTAGTACAACATACTAAAACAGATCAATAATTTCCTAGTCAATCATCAAATCTTACCATGTCATTACTGATATAGTGCGTGTGTGCTCAACAACAATGCTAACTAATATAATGCTAAATACAACACATACTAGATCTCTTTAAAGGCATCATACAGTGTAAACTCACAAAATTCGCGAACAAACTAGATCCAACTAAAGTCAAACATCCACCAAATTCAAGAGTCCAATCTGGGATACTTATGCTTTACTTATCATTACGGGGGCTTTTTCTTTTCTTTTCCCGTTTTCTCTTCTTTTTTTTTCAATGATGGATAGTGAGTGCGTTTTACGCTCCATCTCACACCTGTGTTTATGGAGAGGAGTGTATTTCACGCTTCTTCTCGACCCACCACAGGACTCAATTTATTCAACTCAATATCTTTTTTTTTTCATTTCATTTTTTTTAGCTTATGTACCCCAAATATTCCCCCAAACTTAAGTTTTTGTCTAAATTCAGTCATCTCCGCCTATTCATATCTTTCATTCATTCAAACTAGTATTATCCTCAAGAAGTCCATTACGTGTCAATTTAGACTCAATCAGTCAACATAGTTGTTTTTACTGTGCTATCCTTATTATATCAGTTTCAAACAGGTAAAGATTCAAATCATGACAAGAAATCACATCAAAGTCTTAACAGTCAATACTATACTTGTCTACTCAATTTCAATCTCATCATTAGCCAAAACAGACTTAAACTATCTAACAGCTGGAACATGTTATTAATTTTATTTTATTTTTTAAGAAATTCGAATGAAAACTACATGACAAACTACAAAATGAATAAATTATACTAAATGAATGCAACTGGAACTGGAAGAATGCAATGCACCCCCAAACTTAACATATGCAATGTCCTCATTGTACATAAAAAAACATAAGAAATTAGGCACTGAGGACTTCCCTGAAAGATTGAAGGTTTACTCTTCATCAGCATCATCTACTTCTTCTGTATTAGCATCATCCTCAGGAGCTAAGTCAGTCGGGAAGGTACACGGACAAGGGTGGAGGTGGTGGGAACTGTTATGGAGCGCCAATCACTTGCAGGCTTAGACCCCTGTGTGAACCTCCCCCAAACTTGGTTTAGAGAAAATCTTGAAGCTTGAACTTTGATTTGAATTGTTGCAGTTGGAATCCAAGTAAGAGATAAAGAAGTTGACTTTAGCTTTCTTTTTTCTTGATTGTGGTTTGGAGAAGATGAATTAGATTTTGATTGAGAGAGTGCAAGAGTTGGTGTTATTGTGGTGCAAGGGCTTGGAAGGAGTTGCTTTTGAATTAGGAGTGAAAGGAATTGGGTTTGAATTAGAATTGCCTTACTTAGGGCTTTATTTTTTTTCATGTGCACAGGTAGAGCGCCTAGGCGCTTGAAATTGTGAAGGTTGGAGCGCCTAGGCGCTTGGGACCAGAATCTGATGGTGATGGTGAGCGCCTAGGCGCTTGAAAATGGCTTGGAGTGGGCGCCTAGGCGCTTGGGCTTGTCTGGGCATTCTACAGTTAAGCGCCTAGGCGCTTGGGCCAGCCTTAGCCAAAATTTGTGCTCTTTTATCCTTCTAACCTGCAAGCCATGAACCCAATTCTCAGTTATCATTTGCAAGGAGATTACAACTGAACATACAACCCTAAACTAAGATAAAATATATAGCTAAATAAAATAAAATACTAAAATAAAATTAAGGAACTAAAATTTAAGGAGATAAAATGTAAGTCTAGGTTGCCTCCCAGTGAGCGCTTAGTTTAATGTCCTCAGCCCGACTCCTTCAACTTTCTCTATCCAATTCCCCTTCGAAAATTGAGAAACCCTCCATCCATTAGTAATAACGTAACTTCCAAGAGTTTCCCATCGGTAAGGGTTATTGATTCAAATTCACCTAGCTTGTTCTTTTTAGATAGATTTTATTTTACAACCTTCAAATAACTAGGCATTTTCCGAGTTGTATCTGTGAACGAATTTTTGCTTTGAAGCTTTTCCAGAACAACTGGTTCTTCATCTCTCTTCCCATTCTCTTCACACCATGGCACCAACTTTAAGCTTGCTTCCATGTCATATATAGCTTTATCGAAAAAATGGCTACCAATTGGGCACGAGATTGCAAATCTAGTCGGATCCTTAAACTTTGGTGGAGAAGATATATGGGGCACTATCAAAATCAGTTCATCTATGTCGAAACTCAAGGCTAGATCTTTGGCGACCTTCTTTTCCTGCTCCCCACTTGTCTCCTCCCTTTCCACGTCCTTTTCTTTTGGCACATCCGGTTCTAGATTTAGCGTGGGTAATCCATCAATCTCGGGAACCATGTTGCTTGACACTTCACCTTGAGGGCGATTGATAATGGCATTGAAAAGTTGTCCCACCTAGTTCTCAAGATTTTGAATCGACATCTCCTGACTATTCGTCTGCTCCTCAATCAAAACCATGAACTTGGAAATAAGTCCCTCCAAGTTTAAAATCCTTTCTTCTTCATGATTAGGAGCTTGAACTGGTAATTTAGGAGTGTATGATTGGCTTGGAGCAAAGGGTTGGGCCAGATTGTCATCGCTCCATGAAAACTTTAGCGGATTCCCCCAATCATGATGATAATTACTGGAATATTCATAATTATTAGGGTAATCGTCCAAGTTGCCACTATATTGTACCGACTCAAAACTGATGGCACATTGATGACTCAGATGGTTTCCACCGCAATACTCACATATTACCGCTACACTTTGAATAAGTTGTGCTGATGAAGCATTAATATTCCTCGAAAGTGTCCCAAATTGTGCTGACAATTCATCGAGTCCATAATTCTCTGCCTCTCTTGGCCGAGTCATTCTCGAATATGGCCAATGATAGTTATAGTTGTCCATGGTACCTGAAAAAGAATTAGACTAGAGAGAGAAATAAAATTAAAAAAAAAATATTTAAATTAAGATTAATTTGATTGAAATTAATAATGACAAAATATTAAACTAATTTCCCCAGCAGCGGCGCCAAAAACTTGTTGCCTATTTTTTTAATAGCACTTTAACACGCAAGTATACACATTCAATTGTAATATTCAGCAAGAAAGGATATCGTTCCCACGAGGAAATAGACTAATATTTATCAATTACTAATTTCAATGCAATTAATCCTATTTTAAACTATAAAATTTTGTTTATGATTTGAAAATTAAACTTAACAAAACTAATAATTAAAATCAGAATTTCACAAGAATAACTGCAGATTTAACAGATTAAGATTACAACTTCCCTTAGTATTTCATTTAAACCAATTTACTTCTCATTTAAATCAATTAATTAATATGAATCATTATCCAAGAATACTTTATAAAATTCACACACTTTTTCCAAAACACGTGAACAAATCCTCCTAACTCCAATCCTTAAGACACAGAATTACAAGGAACACCCCAGTTAATCAACTCACTATATTCCTATGTGAATCAAGTTAATTAGGGTTTAACGCACAAATTCTTTCAAAGGATACAAAAGACACATAGGTATATTCCTATCCTACATGCTAATCATATTAACCCTAATCAGATTATATGAACAGATGTTATCATATCCAGATCTCAATCTATACTCCATCTTCCAATTTTATATAGATTATCATAGTAATTGTTGGCCAAATAATTAATCAATAAGCAAAAGATATAATAAATAATTCAATAAAAACTAACTTTCATTTAATGGGAAGATTTAATTTAAACTACATACCAAGTTCCGTTGCAATCTTAATAAAAATTTAGTCCATAATAATAAGAAAGAAAAACATCATCCAGATGAATAATCTAAACATCCCAGATAATTACAAAAGTTAAAACTAGAGAAGAGAAGAAGAAGCTCTGAATTTGCTCCAATAATCTCTCTTTAATCTTCAACCCTTGCAATTCTCCTTCGTGTTTTCCTTCGCTGTTCTCTTTGCAAATCTCTTGAAAAATTGAGTTGTACCCCTTTTCTAAAGTCCTCCCCTATTTGTATTAGATCTGGTCTCTTTTTAGATTCCTTGTTGACTTCAAAAACCCACTTAGCAATAGAAAAACTCTCCTTTTTCCGCACATGAGCGCCTAGGCGCTCAACATAGGCCATTTCCAAGCGCCTAGGCGCTTGCTCAGGACAGCGTAATTACAAAAATGCCACTCAACTCTAATTTTCATGATTTTTGACCTTTTTCTTCTCTCAAATGACCAATTTGTCCCTCCAGCTCCCACCTAAAAGAAATAAACACAAAACACATAAAAAGATACTAAAAAACAATTAAAGATAGTAATAATTAAGTTTAATAATATCGGATTCATAGGTATAAAACCTACTCATCATAAGACTTTGTATAGTCATTTTGTTGTAACGATTCATGATATAAGATTGAATCAAAGAGATGTAATGTAATGGTTGCGATTCAGGGCAAGAAAGAAGGAAATGTATAAAAGTTTTAAATATTCCGCAATTTTATTAATTTTAACATCGAATAATGATGTATTATTTAGAGGTTGAATGTATAGTTAACGACCGAAGTCGTGATTTAAATGGTAAGAATTTTGGGGTCGTTACAGAACGCGTAAAACCAACTGATAAACAACGTAAGAAATAAAACTGATAACCCTTAATAATACTAATTGCTATTTCAGTTACTAACGTATATAACATAAATATATTATATTTATTATTTTAATTTATTTTATTTATTTTAATTAAATTCATAATTAAAAATCCCAAAAGCCGTAAGGCTTGTTTGGCAAAACCCTTTAAATTTTAAATAATTAATATATTTAAGCCTTGTTTGACAAAATCTAAATTAAACCCTTTTTAATTTATTTTAATAAACACTTTAGTTTATAATTTATAATCACATATTATTTATTTGAATTTCCATATCCAATATTAACCCATTAAATTAATCACATAAATTAATTATACACCACATTTTAATTAAATACACCTTTTACACAAATAATATAAAATTATAATTTTATTTAATAATAAATATACCATTTAAATTATTAAAATCATCACAACAATATAATCTCTCATGTTATATTACACTCTCTAAATTATAAACTAATTTAATTTTGAATATTATCTAATAATTTAGATTCATTAATATTTATTAACAATCATCATATCGATAAAATATTTATTTCATCAATTTCAACAATAGACAAATCAAATAAATATTTATATTATTCAATAAATATTTAATATTACAATTTGAAATTCTGGATCGTTACATCCTTCCCTCCTTATAAGGATTCTGTCTCCAGAATCACAATTCAAACAATCAAGTCGTCACATTCTTCCCTTCTTGCAAAGATTCTGTCCCCAGAATCGAAGACACAGACTAAACAAATAACTCAGGGTAATTCTTCATTATTTCAGCTTCGAGTTCCCACGTAGCCTCTTCGACGTTGTGGTTCCTCCATATCACCTTTATAGAAGGTATCACTTTATTCTTAAGCACTTGTTCTTTCCTGTCTACTATCTGGATAGGAATCTCTTCATAGGATAAATCTTTGCTGAACTGTAACGTTTCATACTCGATCACATGCTTGTAATCGGGTTTATATGGTCACAACACCGACACATGGAAAATGTTGTGCACATGTTCTAGTTCTGGAGGTAAAACTACCTTATAAGCTACTTCTCCCACTCTTCGTAGTATTTCGAAAGGTCCAATAAACCTTGAGCTGAGCTTTCCTTTCTTGCCAAAATGAATTTTTTCCTTCCAAGGAGAAACTTTCAGAAACACAAAATTTCCTATTTCAAATTCACAATTCTGCCTGTGTTGATCAGCATGCTTTTTCTGTCGATTTTGAGCAGCTACCAGTCTTGCTTTGATGAGTTTGATAACTTCAGTGGTTTGTTGTACCAGTTCTGGGCCTAACAGTTGACGTTCACCAACTTCATCCCAGCATAGTGGAGTTCTGCACTTCCTACCGTATAACGCCTCGTACGATGGCATACCAATACTTGTGTGGTAACTGTTGTTATATGCAAATTCCACCAATGGTAGATGATCATCCCAGTTTCCTTTTAAATCCATGATGCACGCTCTAAGCATATCTTCTAGTGTCTGGATTGTTCGTTCGCTTTGCCCATCGGTTTGCGGATGATATGCTGTACTCATCTTCAGTTACGTTCCCATGCATTCTTGAAGTCTCTTCCAGAAATTTGATGTGAACCTTGGATCTCTGTCTGATACAATTGACACTGGAACTCCATGTCTTGAGACGATCTCTTTAACATATAGCTTCACCAGCTGATCAAGATTAAATCTAATCTTTATTGGTAAAAAGTGTGCAGATTTTGTTAATCTATCCACTATCACCCATATCTCATCGTATCCTTTCTGAGTCGTTGGAAGACCTACCACAAAATCCATTATGATGTGCTCCCACTTCCATTCCGGTATTTCCAACGGTTGAAGTAATCCGCTTGGTTGTTGATGCTCTGCCTTCACTCTCTGACATGTTAAGCACTTTGCAACGCATTCTGCAACATCTCTTTTCATGTTCGGCCACTAGAAATGACGCCACAAATCTTGATACATTTTCGTACTTCCCGAATGAATCGAATATCTTGAGTTATGCGCTTCTATCAAGATTTCTTCTTTAATTTCCTGAACTGCTGGAACCCAAATTCGTCCCTCGAATCTTAGCATTACCGTAGTATCGACTTGGTACTTTACTTCTTTACCCTCGACCACGTTTTCCTTTATTTTTCTGCATTCTTCATCTTGTAATTGTGCATTTTTCACCTTGTCCACCAAAGTTGGACTATCTTCTATCTGGTACAATTTTTTATCGGATTCTTTTGGAAATTTGATTTCCAATTCTAGCCTTGCCATTGCTGAAATGAGCTCCCGTGATGCCCCCAAATCTGGGTCCCTTCGAACCACGAATCCGGTCCGTCACGATACTACTATCGTCAAACTATTTATATTTTTCATTCATAACTTAATAAATATAACCTTTCTTATTACAATTTAGAATATAAATTCATTCCATTACCAGGATCTGCACAATGACCCCAAACTTTTATAAGTTTCACAACTTGGTCATTTACTATTCCTGTTTTTCATCACATTCGATGTTATATAAATATGCGAAATAATTTAAACTTTTTCAATCTCCTTTGAAAAATAATCTTTTATTGATCTTAACTTGAATCAATTACAAATCCTTGAATCAAATTATGTTATGATTCATTCTATTCGAATTACTGTATAATGTTTTACATATCGATTCGAATTTCTCTATGTATTGCCTAGTACAACTTTACAAGCTAACACATATTACACATTGTAAATTACTATCAAATATATCTACTAGAACCTAAACATGGTTCAAGAGCATATATTTAATTAAACAAATCAATCTCCTTTGATGTGATTGAACTTTATCAATCAAGTAGCACGTAACTTTACCATGTGTCCTTAACCTGCAAAAGTGGTTATTTGCAAGGGTGAGCTCGACAGCCCAGCAATTCTAATAGTTTTTATGTAGCACATAGCATATAATATCATATCCAGTTTATGAATTCATAATCAATTAATCTTTACTACGCATGTTACTTCACATATAACAGGCATAAAGATTTATATCGCAAACATATCATCAAAGATCAACTTTCACATTTCATACATATCTCATATGCATTTCATATATATATATCAACATTAGCATAGCATAATATAGTTCAACTAACAGTTATCAAATTCATATATCAAATAGGAACTGAAAGACTTGCCTGATTCGTAGTTTATGAACTACGACTTAACTGCTTAACGCTTATCTGCACTTCGTGTATTCCTACACAATTATATAATCATGGATTCATATCCATCAGTAACATATTTCATGTATTCTCAATGTAATAACAATGTTACATTATTTCCTAACTAGGTTCGTAAAACCTACACTTCACTTTCTTATCACATTCTCGGAGTAGCTAGGTCCGTATAGGTATACCTTAACCATTCGAACATGACATCAACATCCGTATATATATATCACACATTTGACTCGCTATGTGATCGACATATTTAAAACTCGTACAGGTAAGTTCAAACGCACACATACACGTCTAACTTAGTCGTAACTTCATACAACATCACCTATACTATATATTCATAGCACAATTCAGTTTGTAAGACATTACAAATCCAAACAACGTATCATTGCTTAATATCTTGAAAGTATTCCTTTGGATTTAACTTTTGAAAATTATAATTAACATTCACATAGCATGCTTCTTAACACATTACATAGCATATTGGTCATGTATTACAAGTTAAAGAAATCATATAAGCATGCTTCAAACATCAGATCAAAAATACAATCGATCTGTGACTGCTGCACGGCACAGCTGCGCCCTGTCTAGGCCTAGGGACGGCGCAGCTACGCTGTCCCCTGGCCAGACCAGAGCTGAGCTGCTGCCTTTCAGTTTCTGTCCAATTCTTATACACCTATTTACTAATACTCTATCATATGTACATGTTATAGGTGCTCACATAAGCATATGTCCATTCTTGAGTTCACTTGAACAAGTTGAACTTACAACTTACAAGGTTTTCATGTCGGACTTTCATATATCTTAAGTAATTCAAGTCCATGTTTCAAGGTTAACTACTAAAGTCATGTTATCACATAACAAGGTTAAACAATACTAAGTAGGCATGCTCGTGCTTATAATACACATATATACTTAATCACATAATCTATGCTTTATCAAATTCATTTCCTTGAATATGCGTGCGTAGGTGAAATCCAAGTTTCATCACATGATGCTTATGTCAACATGTCTATAGGCATAATGAATCTGAATATACATGCTCGCATGATCATAATGTAACTCACACAGTGTTTGATGTTATCATCTTACACATTCTAAATTTTTCATAAGAATCGCACTAAGTCAACAAGGTAACTTAGTACATGTCAAGTGCCTCGTAACCACGACTCTCATGTATTAGTGCACCTATACAAGTCACTTAAACGTGTTCAAATGGTCGGAATGTGGACATCCTATATATAGGTCCAAAAACTCTCGGTTTGTCTTTTAAAATCAATGTAGTCTTTAATCATGTATGCTAGTGTGTGCTCAACACTTTAAGCATGCCTTTCATGTCAATATAGGCCACATGACTACGTTCACAAAATCAGAATATATACATGCTATGTAGGTGTTAAGGTTCAAATCCAAGATCATAAGTTTTATTTTAAAATCATATGTTCTCCTTCCATAGTATGGACTAACATGGCCATGAAAGTTCATGAACACATACTATAAGTTAATACCAACTCTTATGCATGTCTAAGTCATACAAATGCGCTTGCAAGGTTAGAACACATGTTACACATGTATCAAAGTTTATATCAAAACTATAAGTTTCATTTTAAAACTATAAGTTCTTCATCAATAATGTATACTATCATGCATATGTCATGTCATGATATTCATATATACATGTTAGACATGCTATCATGTTGTCTTAAGCCATAGTAATTGACCATGCTTAGCAAATTCTTAAAATAGAAGGCTCAACTGAACTCAGGGGACAGCGCAGCTGCGCTACACCCTAGTTCAATTTGGGCGCAGCTGCGCCATGTCTGGTTCAAGAGAAGAAGCAGACTCTGTTTTACAGAGTCTTGGCTAACTTGATTTCTAACGATTTTAAACTTGTTCCAACTATCATAAAAGAGTTCATATATGTAAGTGAACTTCTTAAATAAATAATAACATGTTAATTCATCATGCTTGACATATGAATCCAAGAAATTCCAATAATCAAACAAGACCCATTTCAAGAACATAAGTAGAAATTTTACCTTCTTGGGCTTGAATTGAACCTCCTACACTCTGAGTACACTCCTATAGTAGCTCTGCACTTAAAACTCTCAAACTCAGACAATCACCAACATCAAAACTAAAAATCAAGCTTCTATTTATAAAGGAAATTTGGACTAGGCAATGGCATTATACAAGATTGGAGTCCATGGTGTAAAGGGAGGAAACAAAGGTTTTTAAGGAGTTGTTCAACAACTCAATACCAGCCACCTTGCTAGCCATGATCACCTATTCCATAGCCACTTGGAGAATACGTAAAGAGAGTTTAGGACACTGTTCATTGTACTTGGTGACACTTAAGTTGGGACAAGAGCAAATAACTCAGCAACTTGTTATTCTAAGGCTTGGTTTGGTTCTTTTAATCCCCATAATGTAATATTAAGGTACAATTATTACCATATTAGGAATTTAAAGATAAGTTTTATACTCACATCATATAATCCATGTACATTAAATACATGTAATAAAATATCACTGTTAGGTATAAATGTCCGGCTTGTCCCATAATTATCTCTACTACCCACATAACCACATTATAACATTATTTGATATTAATGTTTATCTATACTTTTATTTCCTTCCCAGTTTCTAGAATACACAGATAATCTATTATTTTTGTATTAAAATGCAACACATTGCTTTATTGTACTACTTGGCACCTTATATCATTAGTCCCAATTAAATGCCACACCTCACGTATTCTTAAGCCGTAGGTATTATATATTACTACTGCTCACATTTTCCATATCACCCCTAGTAATATTATTTTAATGATTATACCCACATTAATATTTTAATTGGGCTAAACATCATTCAGTTGGGTAATTTCAACCCATTATCACATTTTAATATCACAACGATTAATTAATATTAATCATTTATCTTTATAATATCAACCCTTTGATATATTACAAAACTAAGTAATATATTAAAATATCAAATATTAATTAACATATTTCTTTTCAACAATTATCATACATTCCTCTAATAAATAGAATATAATATTCTATAATATCGCTTAATTAACCAATATTGAATCCGGGTTAATTAATTAACTACTATTCAAATCCATTCATGGACAACTTAAATATCACTTAAGATTTTTATTATCCTTATGAGTCCTTAATACCCATTTCTTAAACTTTAAATTCAAAAAACTAATTTTACAGACCGGCGCAGCTGCGCTGGTCATAGGCTTGGTAATAGCGTAGCTGCGCCATACCAAATTTCCAGGCAGACAAGTTCTGCATTAGCAGAACTGAAACCTTACATTTCTAAACACTTTACACATCCTCTTAAGCGTTAACTCTATTAACATCAATTCTCTATTTGGTTTCACATCACCAGTTACTATTTACCTTAATAACTTAAGGATCGCACTTCGAGTTTTAAAACTCTATTTTCCTTATTAGTTTAACCAACTATGCATATCCTTTACGGTTTCATACCACCAATAACACAAAAATTCGAATGTAACACCTACATACATTCCTTTCATCTTCGCTTCTTGTCGTGTATTGAATTACGTAATAATTCTCTAATCACTTTAAAGGTATATCGATTATCTACTCTCATCAACAACGTACATATATACCAGTCTAAACCTAGCACGCGTCGAGCCTTTAATAGTATTCAATATAGTACACTAAGTGGTTTCCCACAAACAACCAAAAAATTAGTTTCCGTCTCGTCTACACTGTTTTCACAGTGAGTTAGATCAGTTACTAATTCGTATATACCTCCGCTCTCTGAAAGAATCGTTTAGCCCAGCTCCCATACGTCAACCATTAAAGAGTACGGTTGCACTGCCTTAGACTTGATATGTACTCATACAAATACTCAAGAAATTGGTGATTATCAAAGATATTTAATGTCACCACCTTACTATAATAAAATAATTTCACATAAATTATTTAATATCAATAGATAAATTATTATCCATCTTCTTACTAATTTATCTCTACAATTTATAATAAATATATAATAACGATATATATTTATTAAACACAATATCAGATATTACATAGTTCATATTACCCTATGTAACACAATACCTGTAATACCCGGTAAAAATTAATTAATAAATAAATATTAAATAATAAGAGATTATTTTGTTTTACAAACATGTTAATTGGACTTTGTCATTTATTTGGGTCAAACTAGTATTTAATTTATATGGGCTAATAAATATTAATAAGTGTGGATAAATTAATTGGTAAAATTGGGTTTTAAACTAAATGACTCTAATTTATAATTGTACAATTTTAAAATTCTATTAAAATTTGGAGAGTTAATAAAATATATTAATTAATAAATAATAAATAAAACCCTAATCTATCTCACCCATCTCTGATAACTGACTGAGAGAAGAAAAAAAAAAGAAGAAGCGCCGCATTGCAGAGAGAGAGAGAAATCGGCAAACAGGAACCAAAATAGGTAAATTTTTGTTTATGTGTTGTATACTATTAATTCTTGGTTTGATCAATTGAAATCTAAGTGCATAATTTTCTTCATTAAGTCCTGTTGATTGTTGATTGGGTAATATATATATATATATATATATATATATATATATATATATATATATATATATATATATATATAGAGAGAGAGAGAGAGAGAGAGAGAGAGAGAGAATTTGAAAAGTTATCATGAATTTGTAACTTGCATGTACATATAAAAAAAAGGAAGTTACTGTATTTTGTTATGTAATAGTCTCTCAAAATAAAGATGTGATAAATTTTATTAATATTTTATTATTAGTTCTAGTTTTATGTAATATTAAAGAACTATATATATATCATTGCATAATTAGTTGATTTTGCAGAATGTTCATGTTTTAACATTTAAGTTTTTAAAATTTATAAATTGTTAAAATTCACAATTTAGTAACCTAATTTAAGGTATCATATTATTTTGGTGATTAGTTCGAACGGAGAGAGTCTAAACGAGTAATAATTGGAATATACTTTGGATATTACGTTGCTTAATCCAGGTACGAATTCCGTACTCTTTTAGCGAAACTCTTTTATTTTTAAGTTGTTCATTTCGTTATTCGTTTTGAAAATTAGTATTGCCTCTCATAATTGTTCCTTATCAATTGATTGTGATAGGTCGTTTTGGCGTTGTATTAGAACTCATATTTGTACTCTTTAGACTAGTGTATAATGTCTAAATCTTATTTTGATATTTACAGTGATGTACATGTTATTATATTTTTGGAGACTTGTATTAATAATTCGTTCGATCTAACATGTACCCATTAGAACCCTTTTGTTTGGTATTATGTCGCATGTGTTGTGACATGGTATCCTTGTTAGAATATCGTTGGGTATACCTGAGCTATAACCACTTGTGGGGGTACCACATGCATGTCCTCTTGGCACCGAGGCATGACACCTTTCGTGGCGGTGTGATCAGTCCACGGCGTCTCCGTTTTGTGCTCCGGTGAGAGTTGGCCATTTGGTGTTTTGTTGTGGGAGGCGTATGGGTCGACCCTAGTTTTCTGTTCTGTTCTGTTCTGCGGATTGGTGATGTGTGTGCCAAACACGCCTTTCAATTTTACATGCATTGGATTCGCGGTCCAATGTGTGTGACTTGCTTGTGTGACATTATTTGACTTGCCTATGTGGCATTATTTGACTTGCCTGTGTGGCAAGGTATATTTCTATTTTATTCTGAGCTCGGTATAAAATAACACCTATCCATTTGATTCAGCCTATTATTTCGTTGTGTCAGATTTGTTCGTTTCGTTTCAGTCGTTTCGTCTCTTTCCATTTAATTGAGTTAGTTATTTCGGTTCATTATTTGTATTCTATATCCGTACTGGGCAATTGGCTCATTCTGTGTTTTTCTTCCAGCAGGTAATCTGGGGAATCAAGGGCAAGTGTGACGAGAGTTCCATTCATTCCAATGATTTAGAAATATTATGTTTAGACTTGATGTGTCAGTTTACTTGGAGTTGTAATAGTTATTTCAGATTGTGATTTGAGCCTGTGTGGCATTTATTATGGTTTGTCTTAAGACATTTAATTAGTTTAAGACTATTCTTTTGTGGATTAGAGCCTTGCTATTAAATTCATCAGTTTTGTTATGTTTTGAGTAACCTCTCTTTCTATTTCGGAAAGGGGGTGTTACAGTGTTGGTATCAGAGCCGACTCTCGAAAGCTCGGGTCGGGTCATCCGATCGGGTTGCCGGAGGTGGGGACACGAAGGCTGGTGGTATTATCCCATAATGGAGAGATGGAGATTCGGAGGTAGGGACACGAAACCAGCCGGTATTATCCCACAATGACTAGAGAGGCAAAGATCTTTGGGCCGTGTGTGCGATCGGTTCTGACGGGGACGTCAGAAATTTAAGTGGGGGAGTTTGTAACACCCTAGTCCCACATCGAAAGATAGGGGAAAATTTGTCTGCATATAAGAAATTAAGTAACTACCAATAGTACCTTCAAGTCATGACCTTTTGGGAGCCTGTGGTGGGCTAAGATGACCCAAGAAGATACTATTGGGCCAGTGGTTTGAGGCCTTATTTTGATGGATTTGATTCGATTCGGACTTGGGATTTGACCCGAGATTTATTCCGGACTCGGGATTTGACCCGGGTTATTTTATATGGTATCAGAGCTTAGGTTCTTTCTTGTAGAAAACCTATTTAGGTTTGACCTATGAGTTATGGGTAGACTTCTGGGTTAGGTTTTTGTTCTGTTTAATTTCTGTTCAGCTATCATATCAGCTATATTCGAATCTGTCTCTAATTTGTTTTGTTATCTATTCGTGATATCTTTCTTAGATGGCTCGTAGATCAGCTAGAATTGTTGGGAGGCGAGGCAACAATAGGGGAAGAGGTGAGGGTCAGGCTAATGAGCAACCTAATGATCAGATTAATGTTCAGTTGGCTACCTTGGTGAATTAGGCGGTGAACCAAGCTTTACCTCAGATGGTGGCACAGGTTGTTCAGGCAATGCAGCAGCCACCACCAGAAATTCCTGAGCAGGAGAACCCGGGAAATAATGGTCCACAAGTAAACGAAGAAGAAGGGAATGTAGATGGTCATGATCAATAGGTGGTTCCAATGTATCTATGGTTGGAAAGATTTCAGAAGCAGAAGCCACAATCATTCAATTCAGCTCCAACTCCAATTGATGTAGAGAATTGGATTGCCCACCTGGAGAAGATTTTCGATGTGTTGGGGTACTCGGATAATCAGAGAGTATTGCTTGCAGTTTACAAGCTGGAAGGGGATGCACAGAGGTGGTGGAAAGCGATGAAAACAACAAAGGGCGATGGTTATGTTGAAACACTTGGTTGGGCCGAGTTTTGTGAGGTCTTTTATCAACGGTATTTTCTAGCTGTTGATAAAGAGGCCTATGCCAGAGAGTATCTGTCTATTTGACAAAAAGATGATGAGTCCATCATGGATTTCATGACGAGGTTTACTAGGTTGGTAGGCTTTGCGGGAACTTCTGTAGGGACTGCAGCGGAACAGGTGGAGAAGTTCAAGTTGAGGATCCATTACAGGTATCGGCAGCATCTTATTAATACCAAGTTTACACATGTGTCAGCAGTGGCCAATGCTGCCAAGAATATTGAGATGGAGCGACATGACTTTCGGTCTTCTAAACCGGATGGGAGTCGAAAGAGGGACAGAGATGACCAGCAGGGTTAAACTTCAGTTCAGCATGGGAGAAATCAGGGTGGTCAGTTGAATAGGAATCGTGGTGGCCAACAGGGGCAGTGGCGTGGTTAAAATTAAAATAGGGGTTATCAGCAGATGTCTCGGCAAGGGCAGAATTATCAGCTGCAGTTACCTTGGAATGGTCAGAATCGTCAACAGGGGCATAATCGTCAGCAAGGGCAAAATCAGGGTCGTTATCCGGGACCAGTTGGCGGGGGTAACCCGAATCTAATTCCGATAGCTCCTTGTGCTACTTGTGGGGAAAATCATCCGGGTAGGCAATGCCACAGACTCATCGGTGCATATTTTTTGTGTGGACAGATGGGTCATATGGCTAGAGATTGTATCGGGCCACATGGAAATGGTAGAGGTGGTGATAATGGTGGCAATGGAGGTCAGCGTCAGGGTGGTCGAGATTTTGCTTTGACGTATAACCAGGCGGCAGGTGCGCCAGGTACTATTTCTGGTACTCTGTTAGTTGGTAATCGTGAAGCGTCTATTTTATTTAATACGGGTTCTACTCATTTCGTTGTTGCTCAGTCTTTTGTTCGGCACCTGGGTGTGCCATCTCAGTCTTTAGATTCTGTTATGTCAATTGCTACCCCGATGGGGACTTCTGTTGTTATTTCTGATTTGTATCGAGGGTGCTCGATAAGTTTTGGGGATAAGATCTGTAGCGTTAATCTTCTTTCGATGTGTATGCACGATTTTGATGTCATTCTTGGGATGGACTGGTTGGATAAACACCGAGCCACTATCGATTGTCAGGCGAAGAAGGTTATATTTGGAGATGTAAAGTCTCCAGAGTTCGTATTTCAGGTTTCACAACCAAGTAGGGTGGTGAAGTTGATTTCAGCTTTGAAGGCTGGAAAGTTGGTAGCAAAGGGTTGTGAGGGGTATTTGGCGTTTGTGAAAGATATCTCTAAGGGTGACTCTCGTATTGAAGATGTTCCAATTGTTCGTGATTTTTTCGATGTGTTTCTTGAGGAGTTGTCAGGGTTACCACCATAATGAGAAGTAGAGTTTGCTATTGAGCTTGTTCCTGGTGCGGAGCCTATCTCTAAGGCGCCGTATCGGATGGCACCATTGGAGTTGCAAGAGTTGAAAGAGCAGTTGTAGGAACTGTTAGATCGTGGTGTGATTCAGCCTAGTGTTTCGTCGTGGGGTGCTCCGGTCTTGTTTGTGAAGAAAAAGGACGAGTCTATGAGGCTGTGTATAGACTACAAGAAGTTGAAAAAGATTACCATCAGGAATCGGTATCCATTATCGAGGATTGATGACTTGTTTGACCAACTTCAGGGGGCAAAATATTTTTTGAAAATATACTTGAGGTCGGGTTATCATCAGTTGAGGGTGAGGGATGAGGATATCCCTAAGACAGTTTTTTGCACTCGATATGGGCATTACGAGTTTCTGGTGATGCTATTCGGGTTGACAAACGCTCCGGCGATGTTTATGGATTTGATGAACCGGGTGTTCAGGGAGTACTTGGACCAATTTGTCATTGTCTTTATTGATGACATTTTGGTTTACTCCAAGTCTAAGGAAGAGCATGAGGAGCATCTTCGTACAGTGTTGGGGATTTTGCAGAAAGAGAAGTTGTATGCTAAATTCTCTAAATGAGAGTTTTGGTTGGAGCAGGTTGTATTTCTGGGCCACATTGTTTCTACTGAAGGCATTAAGGTGGATCTTGCGAAGGTTGAGGTTATCACTAAATGGCCAAGACCTTCTACGGTGACAGAGATTAGGAGTTTCTTAGGTTTGGCAAGGTACTATAGGCGATTTGTAGAAGGATTCTCTTTGCTTGCCTTACCATTGACTCAGTTGATGAGAAAGGGCACGAAGTTTGTGTGGAATAAGGAGCGTGAGAAGAGTTTTGAGGAGTTAAAGAAATGACTTGTGACAGCTCCTATACTTGCGTTGCCATCGGGGACAGGAGGTTACCAGATTTATAGTGATGCTTCTAAGAAGGGCTTAGGGTGTGTTTTGATGCAACACGGTAAGGTGATTGCTTATGCTTCTAGGCAGCTTAAACCTTATGAAGTGAATTACCCCACACATGATTTGGAGTTGGCAGCGGTGATCTTCGCCTTAAAGATTTAGAGGCATTATTTGTATGGAGAAACTTGTGATATCTTCATCGATCACAAAAGTCTTAAATACATCTTCACTCAAAAAGAGCTCAACATGAGACAAAGGCGTTGGTTGGACTTCTAAAAGATTATGATGCTAGAATTCAGTATCACCTAGGAAAGGCTAATGTGGTTGCAGATGCTCTTAGCAGAAAGAGTTTTGGGAGTGTAGCAGCCCTTATTACACAACCTCAGCTTATTTCGGATATGGAGCGACTCGAGTTGGAGTTGTATGTACGAGGTTCAGATGGGCATTTGGCATGTATAAGAGTGGAGCCCTCTCTTATCTCACGAGTCAAAGAAGCTCAAAAGGAAGATGGGGAGTTGTGGAGTATAACGCAGAATCTAGAGGAGGGCAAGCAGTCTAAGTTTTGTATCGATGATTACGGTGTGATTTGGTTGGGTGAGCGATTGTGTGTACCATCAGATCCAATCATTCGAGAGGCTGTCTTGGTTGAGGCTCATAGTTCACCATTTTCTATTCATCCAGGTTCTACAAAGATGTATAGGGATTTGAAGAAGAATTTTTGGTGGAATGGGATGAAACGAGACGTGGCTGAATATGTTGAAAAGTGCCTCACTTGTCAACAAGTGAAGATAGAACATCAACGAGCTAGTGGTTTGCTGCAACAGTCAGACATTCCAGTGTGAAAGTGGGAGGATATCACGATGGATTTTGTGACTGGTTTGCCGAAGACTTTCAGGAAAAATGATGCCATTTGGGTAGTGGTGGACCGACTGACCAAATTGGCACACTTTTTGGCGATCCATGAGGGTTACTCGGTGGATAGGTTAGCACATATCTTTCAGCATGAGATTGTTAGACTTCATGGTACTCCGGTGTCTATTATTTCAGATCGGGACCCACGGTTCACTTCTCAGTTTTGGAAAGGGTTTCAACGAGCTTGGGGTACTCGGTTCAACTTTAGTACTTCTTTCCATCCGCAAACTGATGGGCAATCCGAATGGACTATTCAAACATTAGAAGACATGTTGAGGTCTTGTGCAATTGAGTGGTCGGGTAATTGGGATGATTACTTGAGCCTAGTTGTGTTTGCTTATAACAACAGCTGGCATGCAAGTATTGGGATGGCTCCGTTTGAGGCACTGTATGGTAGAAAGTGTCGGGCACCAACTTGTTGGGATGAGGTTGGCAAAAAGACCATAGAAGGGCCTGAGTTAGTTCAAATCACTACGGAGAAGGTAGCGGTGGCTAAGGAGAAATTGAAGTCGGCTCGATCACGGCAGAAGTGTTATGCTGATAAGCATAGGAGGACTTTAGAGTTTAAACCTGGTGAGCATGTGTTTCTAAAAGTTTCTCCTTGGAAGGGCATTCGGCGATTCGGGTTGAAAGGAAATCTTAGTCCACGTTATATCGGCCCATTTGAGATTTTGGAGAGGGTTGGTGAGGTTGCATATCGGTTAGCTTTGCCTCCGCAGCTAGCTCAAGTGCACAATGTATTCCATGTGTCGGCGTTGAGGAGTTGTCATTATCATCCGTTGCACGTGGTGCAATATTCGTTCGATAAGATTCGGAAGGATCTTACTTGTGAGGAGCAAGCCGAGACGATTTTGGATCGTCAAGAGCGAATTATGAGGAGGAAGACAATTTCGTTTGTTAAGGTTTTGTAGAAGAATCATTCGGAGTGGGAAGCCACTTGGGAGCTTAAGGAGTCTATTCGAGCAGAATATCCGCATCTTTTTGATAATTAGGTAAGTTCTATTTCTTTTGATTCCGGGGACGGAATTCTTTTAAGGGGTAGGTGATGTAATACCCGGTAAAAATTAATTAATAAATAAATATTAAATAATAAAAGATTATTTTGTTTTACAAACATATTAATTGGACTTTGTCATTTATTTGGGTCAAACTAGTATTTAATTTATATGGGCTAATAAATATTAATAAGTGTGGATAAATTAATTGGTAAAATTGGGTTTTAAACTAAATGGGTCTAATTTATAATTGTATAATTTTAAAATTCTATTAAAATTTGGAGAGTTAATAAAATATATTAATTAATAAATAATAAATAAAACCCTAATCTATCTCACCCATCTCTGATAACTGACTGAGAGAAGAAAAAAAAAGAAGAAGCGCCGCATTGCAGAGAGAGAGAGAAATCGGCAAACAGGAACCAAAATAGGTAAATTTTTGTTTATGTGTTGTGTACTATTAATTCTTGGTTTGATCAATTGAAATCTAAGTGCATAATTTTCTTCATTAAGTCCTGTTGATTGTTGATTGGGTAATATATATATATATATATATATATATATATATATATATAGAGAGAGAGAATTTGAAAACTTATCATAAATTTGTAACTTGCATGTACATATAAAAAAAAGGAAGTTACTGTATTTTGTTATGTAATAGTCTCTCAAAATAAAGATGTGATAAATTTTATTTATATTTTATTATTAGTTCTAGTTTTATGTAATATTATAGAACTATATATATATATATATATATATATATATATATATATATATATATATATATATATATATATCATTGCATAATTAGTTGATTTTGCAGAATGTTCATGTTTTAACATTTAAGTTTTTAAAATTTATAAATTGTTAAAATTCACAATTTAGTAATCTAATTTAAGGTATCATATTATTTTGGATGGAGAGAGTCTAAACGAGTTATAATTGAAATATACTTTGGGTATTACGTTGCTTAATCAAGGTACGGATTCCGTACTATTTCAGTGAGACTCTTTTATTTTTAAGTTGTTCGTTTCGTTATTCATTTTGAAAATTAGTATTGCCTCTCATAATTGTTCCTTGTCAAATGATTATGATAGGTCGTTTTGGCGTTGTATTAGAACTCATATTTGTACTCTTTAGACTAGTGTATAATGTCTAAATCTTATTTTGATATTTACAGTGATGTACATGTTATTATATTTTTGGAGACTTGTATTAATAATTCGTTCGATCTAACATGTACCCGTTAGAACCCTTTTGTTTGGTATTATGTCGCATGTGTTGTGACATGGTATCCTTGTTAGAATATCATAGGGTATACCTGAGATATAACCACCTGTGGGGGTACCACATGCATGTCCTCTTGGCACCGAGGCATGACACCTTCCGTGGCGGTGTGATCAGCCCACGGCGTCTCCGTTTTGTGCTCCGGTGGGAGTTGGCCATTTGGTGTTTTGTTGTGGGAGGCGTATGGGTCGACCCTAGTTTTCTGTTCTATTCTGATCTGCGGATTTGTGATGTGTGTGCCAAACACGCCTTCCGATTTTACATGCATTGGATTCGCGGTCCAATGTGTGTGACTTGCCTGTGTGGCATTATTTGACTTGCCTGTGTGGCATTATTTGACTTGCCTGTGTGGCAAGGTATATTTTTGTTTTATTCTGAGCTCGGTATGAAATAACACCCAGCCATTTAATTCAGCCTATTATTTCGTTGTGTTAGATTTGTTCGTTTCGTCTCTTTCCATTTAATTGAGTTAGTTATTTCGGTTCATTATTTGTATTCTATATCCGTACTCGGTAATTGGCTCATGCTGTATTTTTCTTCCGGTATGTAATCAGGGGAATCAAGGGCAAGTGTGACGAGAGCTCCATTCATTCCAATGATTTAGAAATATTATGTTTAGACTTGATGTGTCAGTTTACTTAGAGTTGTAATAGTTATTTCAGATTGTGGTTTGAGCCAGTGTGGCATTTATTATGGTTTGTCTTAAGACATTTAATTAGTTTAAGACTATTCTTTTATGGATTAGAGCCTTGCTATTAAATTCATCAGTTTTGTTATGTTTTGAGTAACCTCTCTTTCTATTTCGGAAAGGGGGTGTTACAATACCACATACCTCGTAACACATATATATACTCATTCGAACCCATCTCATGCTTTAAATATTTATTCACTAAATTCTTATTTTAATATTTTTTGAAAATTCGGGTTCTTACAGCTCTTCCTTATCGGTTAACAACATCAACTTCTCTCGACCTTTCCTACTCAAAGCATCTGCAACCACATTAGCTTTGTCCGGATGATAAAATATCTCATAATCGTAATCCTTTATCAATTCCACCCATCTCCTTTGTTGCATATTCAGGTCCTTCTGTGTGAAGATATACTTTAGACTCTTATGGTCTGTGTAGATTTCACATTTCTCTCCGTAGAGATAGTATCTCCATATCTTCAGTGCAAACACAATTGTCGTCAACTCTAAATCATGAGTCGGATACCCTTTCTCGTAGTCTTTTAATTGCCTTGATGCATACGTAATGACTTTGTCGTTCTGCATAAGGACACAACCCAATCCTTTGTGTGAAGCATCACTATACACAACAAAATTTCCTGTATTATCTGGTAATGACAGCACATGTGCCACACTTAACTTCTTTTTTAGTTCTTGAAAACTTTCCTCACACTTTTCCGTCCAAACAAATTTTACAGATTTTCTCGTCAAATTTGTTAACGGAGTAGCAATCTTGGAAAAATCTTGAATAAATCGTCTGTAATATCCTGCCAATCCCATGAAACTTCTTACTTCTAATGGAGTTCTTGGTTGTTCCAAATTTATCACCGCTTCGACTTTTGATGGATCTACGGAAATCTCATCCTTATCAATTACATGCCCAAGAAATTGTACACGTTCCAGCCAAAACTCACATCTAGAGAATTTCGCGTACAAATTTTCTTTCCTTAATGTCTCCAGCATCAGACGTAAGTGTTCCACGTGTTCCTCTTGAGTTTTAGAGTACACCAGGATATCATCGATGAACACCACCACAAATGTAACAGCCCGATATTTTCTATATAAATAAATCAGAAATTTTACGTATAAATTTTTATTTTAAGGATGAGGATTTGTACAAGATATTGTGTATATGTATTTATGTGATAAATAAAAATATATTTATTATATGAATATTTACAAATAATTTTATTTTAGAATTATTGATTATTATAAAGTATATTCTTATAATAATTAATTTTATGATAGAAAGGTTTTTATTAATTATTTTCCATGAAAATATAATCATATATTATTTAAATAATATATTATTTAAATAATATATGAAAGGATTTTCTTAGAATAATTATAATAATTATTTTATTATACGAATTTTAGTATAGATTATTAAGTTAAATATTTTGCCTTAATTATTAAAGTTAAGTATGGAAGAATATATCAGATATGGAATCCAAACCCTAATTTTGAATTTTTATCAAGTAATGAGAATAATAATATAATATTAATTATATTTTGATTTTTCAGTGCTATAAATATGTACTGTAAGTACGTATTGATGATGGTTGGTCAATTATGGTGTTTAATGTCAAAACTCTAGCATTAATTTGTTTAACCCTATTTTTAAATTTAAATGGGAAATTCAAATATTGTTATATAACTGTGTATATGATTTATGATGTGATTTGATTAATTAGGTAAACCATAATTTGAAAGTCAAATTAGAGTTCAAGATTGATTAATAATTGTGTTAATATGATTAATTAACAAGTATTTGAATTACAATTGTTAATTATGGAAACCCTAAAATTTTTAAACCCTAATTTAGTAATTAGAAACCCTAATTGTAATTTGGTAACCCTAATTACTAAAAGTATAAACCCTAATTGCTAATTAAGCAAGGTTAATTATAATTATTAGTAACATTAAGCCCTAATGTTACTGTATAAAGGAATTAGAAAATTTATCATATTTAGGAAACCCTAATTTTAAAATTTTAGAAACTAAAATTTATTTAATTTTCTTTTGTGCAAACCGTAAATTGGAAATCCTACATTTGATTTGTGCTAAACCCTAAGGGTCAAACCCTAAGGGTTTGCAAGATTATAAGAATGCCATTAAATTTGTGAGCGAAATGACCAAAATACCCCTATTGTATTATTGAATTTTGCCAAGTGTTAGAGTTGTTGGAGTTGGTGAACCACTTGGTTGACATTGTGACTTAATTTTTGCCAGCAATTAGCCTCAATTATCAGCCATACATGCATCTAACATTTGTATTAGGATTGAGAGAGAAAAAATGTCATTTGTTAGGCCATTTTGCTCAAACACCCAACCAATCCTCTTTCTCACTAAAACCCACAAAATTATATAGTTTATAAGTGACAAAATCAAGCCCCACGAATTTCATAACAACATCAGTAGCATAGAATCAAAGATTTTTCATAGAAGGCATAAACCCTAGCTTGAAAATCTGACTTTTGATCTGTTGTTAGATGTTATGTTTTAGTGTTTAAACATGTTATATGTAGCCTATTTTAGTGATCTGGGTTGGCACATGGTAGATCCATAACATCTAGGTACTCAAAATTGATGATTTTCAAAATCTAAAAAATTTTGTTTTTGTGTCTGACAGTCAAATGTCAGATCCCATAGATCTTTGGTTGTTAAGTGTTTTTGTTGTTTAAAGGTTTAAATATGTAGTCTGACATGTAGTCTTTGATCTGGAACAAGAATCAGACTTAGATCTGGTCTATATTGCAAGATATTGTTAGTCAAAAGTCGTTGACTGACCATGACTGGACAAAATCTGGGTAACCCAGATCTTGCCCAGAAATGGTCTGACAAGGATTTTGATGCATCTGATCTCGTAACTTATTGTTGATTTGTGTTTGTTGTTGTGATATGGTTATTGTATGATAGTTATACTACATGTTTATGCTCTTAGATCGTTTTTATCACAATCATGCTGGAATTGGGGAATGGTCAAACCAGGCAGAAAGTCCACGGATGAGCTTTCTGGGTAACCTAGAAAGTTCATGAGCGTGGATTCTGACATGGTTTGACCGAACCTGTTTTGGCTATTTTGTTGTTGTTATGATGATTGGATGTAATAGATCTGTTCATGTGTATGTTGTCTACACACTAGAAGCTTTAAATCACTAAAATATTACACGAGAAACAAGTAGTGGAAGCCCAAAGTAGGCTAGTCAAACTTTTCTTCATTTATGGGCAACCTAGAAAATGAAGAACAGGTCTGACAGCCACTTTAGAGGCTTAGATCGCTTTGGTTATGGATGATATGATCCTATTTATTGTTGTATCTTGTAGTCTTGCATTAGCACTACACATTATGATCAACAGAATTCCTAGAAACACATCACACACTAAATTATGATTGGTCAAACTAAGCCACTCGAAAACTGGCATGAATGTTCTGGGTTTAACCAAGAACACGAAGAACACCTATAGCAACGATTCTGTCGCTATAGGCAGTCTTTAGCGACAGACAGTATTTTAATTTCTGAAAATTAATTATTTTAACTAAATAAATAGAAAAAAATAGTTTTTAATTATTAAAAATACCAAATAAATTATTAAAAATTATTTTAAATTCTGAAAATTAGTTTTTAATTATTTTAAGTATATTTCATAAATATTTAATATTTTTGAAATATTATTAGTATTTAATTTATTTAATCATAATATTAAATAAATTAGTTAAAAATGATTTTAATACTTAAAAAATCATTTAAAATTATATTATGATATAAGAAAATATTTTTAGTTATTTTTAATGACTTTTAATATTTTTTGATAAATTTTATTAATAAATTAATATTAATGATCATTAAGTTATTTACTAAATGAATTAACTAAATTAATTAAAAATAATTTTATTATATTAAAAATCATTTTAAATAATAATAAGGTATTTAAGAATATTTTAAGTTATAAAATATAACTTTTAATATTTAAAGGTAAATTTTATTAATTAATTATTATTAATGATATTAAAGTTATTTAATAATTATATTATATAATTTAGTCTAAAAATAATTTTAATATTATAAAAATCATTTTAAATAAAAATAAAGTATTTAAAGATATTTTAAGTTATAAAATATAACGTTTAATATTTAAAGGATAATTTCATTAATAATTTAATATTAATGATTATTAATTTATTATTAATGATATTAAATTTATTTAATAATAAATAGTTTAAAAATAGTTTTATTAATTTAAAAATTATTTAAAAAGGATATAAATGAATTAAAAATATTTTAAGTTACAATTAATGACTTTTAATATTTTGTTAAATAATACATTAATACTTTAATATTAATGGTAATTATTTAAAAATAATTTTAAATGTTTTAAAAATCATTTAAGGGTAATATTAATATTTTAAAAATATTTTGAGTTATTATAAATAACTTTAATATTTTGGCAATAGTTTCATTAATAGTTTAATATTAATTAAATATTAATGATAATAGAATTGTTTAATATTTAAATCATTTAATAATGATTCCGATGTTTGAAAATTTATGATAAATTATAATAAATATTTAAAAATTATTATAAGTCATTTAAAAATAATATGACTGATAATTACAGTTATTGAGTTACAGGATAGAGTCCTAGACTCGATAATTACCTGATAAAGCTATCGGTACACCGACATGTTTCAGAAATTGATCTGGACTTAGATAATTTAATTTGATACGTGTTTATTTGTGATTCAATGGTTGTTAAACATATGTGATAATGTGATTAGGTAATGTGCTGACTGCAATAAGCAGTGCTATGTGTTATAATATGTTTTTCTAATCAGTAAAATGATCTTATTACTGATAGGTGTTATATAAAAGATAAAACTAAGTTGCAAATTGTAAGCAGCGTACCAGACAAGTATCTTACCTTTACATTTTCTTTATGCAATGGACATGAGTAAGAATATTTATGAATTACAGTATTACTGTACATATTATTAATCTTATATTATATACGCTCATGATTATCAATATGTTAGTATATGGCAATTTAGATATATATATATATATATATATATATATATATATATATATATATATATATATATATATATTCTGTTCGTTAATTTCTATAAATGGTTATACAAGTGTCCCCACTTAGATAATTATTGTATTTAATCACATGTTGATACACCTTTGTCAATTACCCGTATATATATGTTGAATTATAGATTATTGTTGAACAAGATAAAACCTTTGATTTGAAACCCAGACAAGTATGAACAACACTTACACTGGAAAAACTTTTTATGCACCCAAGGTGGACAGAGTGAACGATAACATCGTTCTTTCATGTAGTATTGATCAATACAGGGTACAACGGGCTGATCACCCCCGTGCCCGTAAGTTATGATGGTTTACAGATGAAGTTCTGTTTATCCTTTTCGAAAATTGAAAATAATGTTCATAGCATGTCACATAAACCCTATTTATAGTCAGTACGTAGTTTTAAAAATTTGATAGAGAGTTGTTATGTTATTATTATCGGATAAGATTACTTCACAACTATTGACTTGTTGTAGAAGGATAGTACAAAGAATACATTTAAATTTTTTCAGCTTATATATATAATTGCTATCACTTATTGGGCACTCAAATGCTCATCCTTACTTAATTTAAATGTTTTCAGCTAAGTGTGAAGAACTAGAAGGCTCATACAGAAACAAAGAAAAAGGAAAGGTAACCAAATAAGATTTGTGGTAGTTATGTAATAGTTTGATATTATTATTAAGACAATGATATATATATTATCTATCATGGATTGTAATAAATGTTTAAAGGTTACGTACTTGGGATTCAGACTCTGATAAATATGTAAATTAAGTTGATCTTTATATTATTGTTATTATTATTAGTATTATTCCGCTCATAGAAATGGTATCGTGAAGCACCGAGTTCGGGTTTTAAGTACCCGAATTTGGGGGCTTTACAACAAACTTATCTAAAAATGGTTTAAACACCCTGTTCATCAAATCCATGAACGCTGCAGGGGCGTTTGTTAAACCAAAAGACATCACCAAAAATTCATAATGTCCATACCGAGTTCGGAATGCCTTCTTCGGTACATCCTCCTTTCTTACTTTCAGTTGGTAATACCCACTTCTCAAATCTATTTTTGAGAAATATCTAGCACCTTTCAGTTGATCAAACAAGTCATCTATTCTTGGTAACGGATATTTGTTTTTAATAGTGACCTTGTTTAATTCTCTATAATCAATGCAAAGGCGCATTGACCCATCTTTCTTCTTCATGAATAACACTGGCGCTCCCCACGGTGATACGCTCGGTTGAATATATTTCTTGTCTAGAAGCTCTTGCAGTTGTACCATTAGTTCCTTCATCTCTACCGGAACCATTCTATACGGGGCCTTCGATATTGGAACGGTTCCTGGCGCTAAGTCGATCACGAACTCAATTTCTCTATCAAGCAGAAGTCCTGGCAAATCATCAGGAAATACGTCTACAAAATTCCTAACCACTGGTATCTCTTCCAGTTTTATAACCTCCTCCTTTTGAGTATCGACTGTGTAAGCTAAGTACCCCATACAACCCTGACTCAATAACTTCTTGCCCTGCATCATCGTCAAACATCTCATTTGTCTAGGCGATTTGCTACCGTGAAAAACTACCTTTGACAGAGTCATAAGGTTTACACACTTCTTTTGGCAGTCAATTATCGCTCCATAATTGAATAGGCAGTCCATTCTAAAAATCAAGTCAAACTCTCCAAGTTTTATCAGAATTAAATCTACCATCATGATATTCCCCTTAATATTCACCCCACAGTTCCTATATACGAACCTAACAGGAATTACTTCCCTATTCGCAATTTCTATGTTCAAAGGGAAATTCAGCTCTTCACTAGATATTTCTAACTTCTTAGCAAATTCATCAGATATAAACGAGCAAGTAGCACCCGAATCAAATAATACATATGTATTTATATAATTGATTTGGATAATACATGACATGACATCTTTTGATTGCACCGCGTCCTGCCCCGTCATATTGAAGGTTCTGGCTATGGGCTTATTTGTTGACGTTGTTCCCGCAATAGTCAGTGTACCTCCACTAGCATTTCCCTTGTTTCCAGCTGTCTCACCAGACTTCTTCTTTGGACACTCGCGAGCAAAGTGATCCTTTGACCCGCAGGTGTAGCAAACATTCTTCTTGGGTTGAGTGCAATTTGGGGCGATGTGACCCTCCTGGCCACAGTTGAAGCATACTCATTTCCCCATCAAGCACACACCCTTGTGAAACTTTTCGCATGTAGCACATGCTTCGAACTTCTTCTTTTGCTGGCTTCCTTGCTGATTTCCAGCTCCCACATTTGTATTCCACTTCCTCTTCAAATTGTTGTTGCCATTTCCACCGTTACCACCACCACCATTCTTAGCTTCACCTTCACTCTTCTTCTTCCTCTGCTCTTGGTTGTGTTTTGTTACGGCCTCGCCTTCACATTTACTTTCTCCATTATCGCTGCAAATATCTTCAGCTAGAACATGGAGACCCTACTGTACAACCCGAGCTTCAGTCCCTGTTCAAACCTCTTCGCCTTATGTTCGTCTGTGATGACTTGATATGGCATAAACCTCGCCAACTCGTTGAATTTAGCGGCATACTCAGATACCAACATCGTTCCCTGCTTCAGTTCCAAAAACTACACTTCTAGCTGACTCTTTGAACTTTATAAAAAATAGGTCTCGAAGAATATCTCCTTAAACCTTTCCCAAGACATTACCCCTTGACCTCCTCGGGTTCTATTGGCTTGCCACCAATAACTCGCCTCTACTTTCAACATGAATGTTGTAAAAGCAGTCTTCTGATCATCCCCTATTCTCGCAACATCGAATACCTTCTCTATTTCCATGATCCATGACTGTGCCTCCACGGGATTCATGGACCCACGAAACTCTGGTGGCCCAACCGCCTTGAAGTCTTTAAAAGTCGTAGCTTAATTCTGTGGTTGATTCTGTAATGCTCCCGTCAGTAGCGTTACAAAATCCTGAACCGGATTAGCCTCAGCATTATTGTTATTCTCGGGGTTCCTTTATCGTGGTTGGCGTCTTGGAGGCATTTTCTGTTAAGATACACCCATTAGATTCTATTCAATCTTTTAAGTATTATATACTTAAATTGCACATCATAAAATATTATCACATAACACATAACACTTTGAATAAAATAATAACTTTTATTCCTTCATAATCTTTTTAAAAACATCATAACAATAGCGTCACTGCTATTTACATTACTTCCCTGAACTAAGTAGCAATCACTACAGTGATAAGTAGCGTCACTGCTAAGTAGCAGTCACTGCTATTTACATTATCACTGAAATCCGTGCTATTTGTGAAAATCAAAGTAGTAATCAAATTGCAAAAATAGCGGAAGAAAAGTAAAATCAGATTTTAAAATTTTTCACAAACCAATTACCCGGATCATCCTTTATGCATATTATTAATTAAAACGAAGAACAAGAAGTTATGGAATCATACCCTTGTAGATACAAGTTTCCACAGGTACGAGTTCAACTCCTACTTCTCCGCGATCTCCTTAAATCTCTGGGTAGATTCCTTCATTTGATCAATGTTAGCCGCCCAAATATGTGGCCTCTAGAGGTGATCCACCAAGAAAGAATAATTTTCAAGAAGAAAGGTGTATTGGCTCAAACCCCAGTTTTTCCTATCTCTGTAGAAAAAGGAGACGTACTCTCCAACAATTAGAATTACGTATATTTGATATCTGATATAAGACTCCTCTTATAAAGATATCTAGGTAACCCTATTTTAATTAAAACAAGGTATTATTTATTTAATTAAACTCTTTTAATTAAATGGGCTCCCTAAGTTGTCATTTATCGAATCACATATGACATTTCTCTTCTTTTACTAGAAGTGGTATATTCTTTATTGATCATTCATTATCTCTATATATAACTTATTACACCCAAGCATACCCTTTGATATACCCTAAAGGTCTTAAGGAATAAATCAAAGTGTAATTTATTATATATAATAATAAGGGTTAAGTTCAAATGACCACCTGGGTTTGAGCGGTTTCCCACTTAACTACCTGTAGTCAGTAAAGCTATATTTAAACACCCGACCTTTTGAGTTAAAGTGAAAAAGTGCTTTCCGTCTTAACTCCATTACTTTATTTGGCTAAAGACTTAATTACCCTCACTTTAAAACACCTACTTTGTTTCAATGACTACTCTATTTTGGTACCACCATTACCAAATTGGTGCAGAGATTGGGGCAGGTCGTGAAGCAGCTCGCGTGGAGGAAATATAAATACACAGAATTCCTCATCTTAGCCAAAGTAACAATATAAGAAGGTATAAATCAATGACACCAACAAAATTTGAGCCTTTGATGCAAACCCATAAAACCCAGAAAAATATGAGGGAACTGAGGAATCATATAGATGTAAGAAGCATCCAGAAGCTAAATCTAAAATTGAGGTGATGAAATCAAGGAAATTTTTTTTAAAACTACCCAAAAGCTAGATTTTAATGTATTATAATAAATATTGACAAAAATCACCTCTTCAACAAAATCAACACAAAACCCATACCTTAATAACTAAACTGGCCAATCTTCATATAGCAAAATGGATCAAATAGAAATGTCCAATAAATTACAGTCCATCACAAAGTCCTTTTTAGTGAAGGGAACATTGAACAATACCCAAAGTCCTTTTTAGTGAAGGAAATGGAGAAGCATAAAGTGGGCATATGTAAGACCCCAACTTTTATAAATAAAGATGAATTTTCTATAAATATCATTTTTGAATATTATGGAGTTAATTTGATATAATGTTATAGTTGTGGGTAATATTTATAAATTTTGCAAAGTGAGCAAGTTGTTTTAAAATATTCGTTTGGTCAGGGAATATTCTTTTTGTCGGGAAATATTCGTAAGACGGCACAATCATTGGTGGACCCCACAACAAAATTATTGTCGGATTGAGAAAACGACAAAAATAATTTATTAAAAATAACGGCGGAAGTTTTACCATTGTTACTATTGAACTACTCGGTAGTAAAAGTACAGTAATACGTGTGGTTGCATAGTAGCACACGGTATTGATTATTAATGCTTATGTGAGAAGTTACTCAGTTTGATTCAATTATTGTCAGTTAATAATATGAATTATTTAGCGATAATGACGTTTTGTTTTATTCGTATTATTAACGTAATAAAACAGAATACTTTATTAAAGTTATTCTATAAATAGAATATATTATATTTTATTTAAAAGATTTTTCTTTAAATATGGACCGTCAGATTAAAGTAATCAATCTGGACCGTTCATGGATTAGTTACTATGCATTCTATTTTTCTATAAATAGCAGCTCATTCCTTCATTATTTCTTACGAATTCACTGAACTCTAGAGAGAGAAACTATAGAGAAAGAGAAGAAGAGTATTCTGCTACTTAACTACTTCCTTATTTCAGCTCTTCTTTAAAACGGTAAGGGGTGTTATTCTTTCTTATTCATGAAGAGAACTGTTGTTATTCTATTTCTTATTATTCTGTTGGAATAACCTGTATACGCGGTCTACCCTATACTTGGTGACATTCTCCTATTATTCTGTTGGAACATCCTGTCTGTGTGTTTTACACCGGACCTGGTTCCGTTTTTATTATTATTCTGTTGGAACATCCTGTCTGTGTGTTTTACACCGGACCTGGTTCCGTTTTTATTATTATTCTGTTGGAACATCCTGTCTGTGTGTTTTACACCGGACCTGGTTCCGTCTTGTTATTATTCTGTTGGAACATCCTATCTGTGTGTTTTACACCGGACCTTGTTCCATTATTTATTATTCTGTCGGAATATCCTATCTGTGCTTTTACGCCGGACCTGGTTCCATTATTTATTATTCTGTCGGAATATCCTGTCTGTGCGTTTACGCCGGACCTGGTTCCATTATTTATTATTCTGTTGGAATAACCTATCTGTGTGGTCTATCGCATGCATGGTGATTTCTTTTGTTATTCCATTCTTTATTATACTCAGTTGGTTAAGTTTTGACTTCTATACTCCATGAAATTTGTGGAATATCCTTGACATTTGCGCTTCATCTAGTATCTATTCATGAAAATATTCTCCTGATCATTCTTGAATTTTACTCCACAAAGCAGTATCATGTTGACAATTTGGACGTTGTTAATTCTTGGATAAATTAATTCTTGAACTTGTTTTATTGAATTCTTATATCATTGTCATCATCCTCATGTTTATATTCTGTTGAAAGTCATCTGTGGCCTGTAGTGCATAGATGGACTTGGTATGATTATGACCAGGGATTATTCGGTGTAATCATGACCGTAATGTTACGAATGATGTGGTAAAAGTCCTCATTGGCCCGTAGTGCATTGATGGACAGTTGTTGGCATGATCATGACCATTAATGAATATACGAATATCCTTGGCCGTAGTGCAGGGGTGATTCGATGATGTGGATTATTTTATTAAGCTGAGTCTCAACGATCACAGTGTTGGAAAATCTTTTAAATCATAAAAGATAGTAGAGTTTATTTTCTACTTGACTCTTTTAATGGATTGCTTGTTCCGCTGCAGTTAAACTTGATGTCTATTATATTTTATCAGTTTAACATTATTGAAGGCTAATGATAATTTATTCTGCATTATCTTAGTCATAATATTTCCTACTGGGCTAGTTGAGCTCACCCTTTCTTTCACTGTTCTCTTCAGGAAATGAGAACGTAGCTGGGGCAAGTCGGGGAACGGAGTGATGGTCCGAATGATAGTATTAGTTAGTAGTCCTCACTATTTTATGTAATGGTGTGTTAATAAATGTAATGAGGACTCCTTTTGAGTATGAATACTCTCTAGAAGATAATATTTGTATTCAAACTCACAGTTTATGTTTTGTCGTATTGTACACGACAGTTGTATTAGTAAGTTGTATTTGTATTTTGTACTATGTATCTGACGACCCAAGATGGGTGATGTATACCTAATTTTTGGGGCATCACAGTTGGTATCAGAGCTTAGGGATATGATCCCTGGCTAAGATGTGAGAATAGAACTTGGAGGGGAGAGACGGAGAATTCTTTCGCTAGTATGACCTACCTAAGTTTATTTGCATGGTATTTAATTGGTCGGTCATAATATAAGGATAAAATATGACATATCAATTAATTTTTATTTTGTGGCAGTATCTGGAAATGGCATCTGAGAATGTTGAGAATAGCAATGGAGCACAGGCGACTGTTGATTCACCACATATCAATAATCAGGATAATGTGCATCAGGAAGGTGACAATCCTCATGCAAACAACAACACTGACCAAATGATGAATGATCAAATGTTCAGAGGCTTTATGCAATTCATGCAACAACAGGTGAAAGCGGCTCCTGTCCACAACGTAGGTGGAAATACTGGAAACTCTCTGGCGGTCACCGCTAAACAGTTTAAGGAGCTGGGACCACCGGAGTTTAAGGGAGAACCCAAACCACTTGTAGCTGAAACATGGATAAAGCAGATCACCAAGATATTTGATGTCTTGGGTTGCTCCGAGGAGCAAAAGGTTCCCTTTGCCGCCTTTATGTTGCGAGGAGAGGCAGATTACTGGTGGGAATCGATAAAGCGTACTCAACCTGCCGCACTGAAGATGACCTGGGAGAATTTCCAAGAGCTGTTTAACGACAAATACTTTCCCGAGAGTATTCGTCACATGAAGGAGGTGGAGTTCATCAAATTGGAGCAGAATAATATGACCGTGTCGCAGTACGAGGCAAAATTTGCGGAGTTATCCCGGTTTGCGTCCCACCTGGTGGATAATGAAGAAAGAATGACGCGGATGTTTTTAAGAGGTTTGAAGCCGGAGATACGTCAACATCTTGTTTCTCATAAACTGTGTTTGTATTCAGATGTTGTAAATAGGGCTCAGTTGGTGGAGCGCGATAACGAGACAACGCAACCAAAGGAGAGCAGCCGGCAAAATGATAATACCAGTGAGAGCGGTCATCGAAGCGGTGACAACAAGCGTGGAGGGAATCAACAGGCCAGAAATGGTAACCACTTCGGTGGTAATCAGGGCCTAAACAATAAGAATGGGCATTTCAAGAAGAGGAGATTCAACAATGATGGAAAGACGTCAGCACCAGCACCTGTCGTTAAGGAAGGAGAACGACCACCTATCATATGTTTCAAATGCGGAGGGGAGGGGCACATTAGTCCAAACTGCGCGATGCCGTCCAAAGCATGTTATAATTGTGGAAGAGAAGGTCATTTAGCCCGATTTTGTCGTTTACCGAAGACAAATTCAGCTAGGATGGAGGCACCAAAGGCCGTCCCAGAAAAGTCAAAATCGGTTGTGCAAGGGAGAGCGTTTGTTGTGAACTCTCAGAGAGCAAGGAACCCGAATGAGGTCATCACGGGTAAGCTTATCATAAACTCTAACGAAGTCTATACTTTATTTGATACCGGTTCTACCCATTCTTTTATTTCTCCTACTTGCGCTCATCGATTAAATTTGATTCCGGAGAAATTAGACTTTGACTTAGCAGTTGAAACTCCATTGGGAGAAACCTTCATTACATCCACGGTTTATAAGTCTTGTTTGGTTCAAGTTGGTACCCACACATTACCTGTCGATCTGATTTCATTAAAAATACTTGCATTTGACGTGATTCTAGGGATTGATTGGTTAACTACTCATCATGCAAAAATTGATTGTTTTCGTAAGGTTGTTAGCTTTCATATTCCTAATCGATCTATTATGCGAATTCAAGCAACCAAACCATTAAAATCAATCGCTGTCATCTCAAGCCATAAAGCTATTCGTTTATTGAAAAACGGATGTCAAGCTTTCTTAGCTCATGTCACAGATCTAAACAAAAATACGTCAGCTTTGAATGATATTTCTGTTGTTAATAAATTTCCTGACGTATTTCCCGAAGAACTTCTTGGCCTACCCCCAGAGCGTGAAATTGAATTTTGTATCGACCTTGAACCCGGTACAAAACCCATTTCCAAAGCCCCATATCGAATGGCTCCTATTGAACTTCAGGAGTTAAAGACTCAACTACAGGAATTGTTAGACATTGGTTTTATTCGTCCTAGTACTTCTCCTTGGGGTGCTCCTGTTCTGTTCGTGAAGAAGAAAGATGGGAGTATGCGACTTTGTATTGATTATCGGGAGTTGAATCATGTCACCATAAAAAATAGGTACGCATTGCCACGTATTGATGACCTGTTTGACCAGTTGCAAGGAGCACAATTCTTTTCAAAGATCGATCTTCGTTCTGGATATCATCAGCTGAAGGTTAGAAATGAGGATATTCCAAAGACTGCCTTCAGAACTCGGTATGGGCATTATGAATTCTTAGTTATGTCTTTTGGATTGACTAATGCTCCTGCTGCCTTCATGGATAGACTAATGCTCCTGCTGCCTTCATGGATATAATGAACAGGGTATTCAAGGAATATTTGGATCACTTTGTGGTCGTCTTTATCGATGACATCCTTGTTTATTCCAAAAGCCGTGAAGATCATGAGCAACACTTGAGGTTGGTACTCCAAAAGCTTCGTGAATACAAACTTTATGCCAAGTTGAAGAAATGCGAGTTCTGGCTGGAAGAGGTAGCATTCCTTGGGCACGTAGTATCAAGTCGTGGAATATCTGTTGACCCGGCAAAGATTGAAGCAATTCAAAGCTGGGAGCAACCTAAATCAGTAACCGAAGTACGTAGCTTTCTCGGTCTAGCTGGTTATTATCGGAGATTCATGGAGGGATTTTCTCGAATCGCTACTCCATTAACTCAGCTGACTCGGAAAGATACAAAGTTCGGTTGGAGCGAAGAGTGTGAGCAGAGTTTTCAAGAACTCAAGAGGAGACTCATTTCAGCACCTGTTCTAACAATACCATCTGGCTCGGAGGGATTTGTCATCTACAGTGATGCTTCGAGCAAAGGGTTGGGATGCGTTCTCATGCAACATGGAAAAGTTATAGCCTATGCATCAAGATAACTCAAGGAATATGAGAGGAATTATCCTACTCATGATCTAGAGTTGGCAGCTGTTGTCTTTGCACTTAAAATTTGGAGGCATTACTTGTATGGGGAGAAGGTGGAGATCTTTACGGATCATAAAAGCCTTAAATATTTCTTCACTCAAAAGGAACTTAACATGCGACAACGACGTTGGCTTGAACTGTTGAAAGATTATGATCATACCATTCAATACCATCCTGGAAAAGCGAACGTGGTAGCTGACGCATTGAGTAGAAGACCATATGCAAGTACGAGTGCGATATTGTCAACACAAAGGCCCATTTTGTGTGATTTGCAAAGGATGGAGATAGAGTTAAAGACTCTAGGGACCCATGTGATAATGGCGAATATACGAGTAGAACCAACTTTAATCGATAAGGTTAAAGCTGCTCAAGCTACAGACTTGGAGCTGATGCGTATGAGGAAGAAAGTGCAAGAATGTGCTATGTCGGAAGCAAGAATCGATGAAGAAGGAATACTTCGAGTCAACTCCAGACTTTGTGTTCCTAACAACCCTGATTTAAAGTATGAAATCATGATGGAGGCGCACAACACACCGTTTGCAATCCATCCTGGAAGTACCAAAATGTATCATGATCTTCGTCATATATTTTGGTGGAGCAATATGAAGAGATAGATAGCGTTGTTTATCTCAAGGTGTCTAACTTGTCAACGAGTCAAAGCGGAACATCAAGTACCAAAAGGTCCATTGCAACCACTTGAAATTCCAGAATGGAAGTGGGAACACATTACCATGGATTTCGTTACCGGTCTTCCTAAGGTTTCTCAAGGTATAGATGCGATTTGGGTCATTGTTGATAGATTGACCAAGTCTGCTCATTTCTTACCGATACGAGAAACTTATACACTTAAACGTCTTGCTCGTATGTACATAAACGAGATTGTAAGACTGCATGGTATGCCAGTATCCATAGTTTCTGATCGTGACCCAAGATTCACTTCACGATTTTGGGTTAGTTTACAAAAAGCTATGGGCACAGATTTACAATTTAGTTTGGCATATCATCCTCAGACGGACGGACAATCAGAGAGGACTATTCAAACTCTAGAAGATTTATTAAGACTCTGTGTCTTTGACTTCAAGGGAAGTTGGGACAAGTTCTTGCCATTGGTGGAGTTTTCCTACAATAATAGTTATCAAGCAAGTATTGGCATGGCTCCATTCGAAGCATTGTATAGAAGAAAATGTCGTTCTCCAGTATGCTGGGATAAGGTGGGTGAAGCAACGTTGTTGGGACCAGAGTTGGTACGTATGACTACAGAAAAGATTCAAACGATCCGACAACGTATAAAAACCTCACAAGATCGACAAAAGAGTTATGCTGATCTTCATCGAAAGGACGTGGAATTTGATGTAGGAGATCATGTGTTCTTACGTGTTGCTCCATGGAAAGGAGTTACGAGATTTGGAAAGAGAGGAAAGCTCAATCCTCGATTCATCGGTCCATTTTTAATCCTCGATCGAGTAGGAACTGTGGCTTATAGACTCGCTTTACCGCCAAGTATGTCTCGTGTTCATAACGTTTTTCACATATCCATGTTACGCAAATATGTGGAAGACCCGAACCGCATTATTGAGTTAGAACCGGACGAAATAGCGGAGGATTTGACGTATGAAGAAGTTCCTGTTCAAATCTTGGATAAGAAGGAACATATTCTACGCTCCAAGGTTATACCTCAAGTCAAAGTTTTGTGGAGAAACCACGATGTTGAGGAAATGACTTGGGAGTTAGAATCTGAAATGAAATCAAGGTATCCTTACCTCTTCGACATACCAGGTATGTACCCTAATTTCGAGGGCGAAATTTCATAAGAAGGGGAGGTTGTAAGACCCCAACTTTTATAAATAAAGATGAATTTTCTATAAATATCATTTTTGAATATTATGGAGTTAATTTGATATAATGTTATAGTTGTGGGTAATATTTATAAATTTTGCAAAGTGAGCAAGTTGTTTTAAAATATTCGTTTGGTCGGGGAATATTCTTTTTGTCGGGGAATATTCGTACGACGGCACAATCATTGGTGGACCCCACAACAAAATTATTGTCGAATTGAGAAAACGACAAAAATAGTTTATTAAAAATAACGGCGGAAGTTTTACCATTGTTACTGTTGAACTACTCGGTAGTAAAAGTACAGTAATACGTGTGGTTGCATAGTAGCACACGGTATTGATTATTAATGCTTATGTGAGAAGTTACTCAGTTTGATTCAATTATTGTCAGTTAATAATATGAATTATTTAGCGATAATGACGTTTTGTTTTATTCGTATTATTAACGTAATAAAACAGAATACTTTATTAAAGTTATTCTATAAATAGAATATATTATATTTTATTTAAAAGATTTTTCTTTAAATATGGACCGTCAGATTAAAGTAATCAATCTGGACCGTTCATGGATTAGTTACTATGCATTCTATTTTTCTATAAATAGCAGCTCATTCCTTCATTATTTCTTACGAATTCACTGAACTCTAGAGAGAGAAACTATAGAGAAAGAGAAGAAGAGTATTCTGCTACTTAACTACTTCCTTATTTCAGCTCTTCTTTAAAACGGTAAGGGGTGTTATTCTTTCTTATTCATGAAGAGAACTGTTGTTATTCTATTTCTTATTATTCTGTTGGAATAACCTGTATACGCGGTCTACCCTATACTTGGTGACATTCTCCTATTATTCTGTTGGAACATCCTGTCTGTGTGTTTTACACCGGACCTGGTTCCGTTTTTATTATTATTCTGTTGGAACATCCTGTCTGTGTGTTTTACACCGGACCTGGTTCCGTCTTGTTATTATTCTGTTGGAACATCCTATCTGTGTGTTTTACACCGGACCTTGTTCCATTATTTATTATTCTGTCGGAATATCCTATCTGTGCTTTTACGCCGGACCTGGTTCCATTATTTATTATTCTGTCGGAATATCCTGTCTGTGCGTTTACGCCGGACCTGGTTCCATTATTTATTATTCTGTTGGAATAACCTGTCTGTGTGGTCTATCGCATGCATGGTGATTTCTTTTGTTATTCCATTCTTTATTATACTCAGTTGGTTAAGTTTTGACTTCTATACTCCATGAAATTTGTGGAATATCCTTGACATTTGCGCTTCATCTAGTATCTATTCATGAAAATATTCTCCTGATCATTCTTGAATTTTACTCCACAAAGCAGTATCATGTTGACAATTTGGACGTTGTTAATTCTTGGATAAATTAATTCTTGAACTTGTTTTATTGAATTCTTATATCATTGTCATCATCCTCATGTTTATATTCTGTTGAAAGTCATCTGTGGCCTGTAGTGCATAGATGGACTTGGTATGATTATGACCAGGGATTATTCGGTGTAATCATGACCGTAATGTTACGAATGATGTGGTAAAAGTCCTCATTGGCCCGTAGTGCATTGATGGACAGTTGTTGGCATGATCATGACCATTAATGAATATACGAATATCCTTGGCCGTAGTGCAGGGGTGATTCGATGATGTGGATTATTTTATTAAGCTGAGTCTCAACGATCACAGTGTTGGAAAATCTTTTAAATCATAAAAGATAGTAGAGTTTATTTTCTACTTGACTCTTTTAATGGATTGCTTGTTCCGCTGCAGTTAAACTTGATGTCTATTATATTTTATCAGTTTAACATTATTGAAGGCTAATGATAATTTATTCTGCATTATCTTAGTCATAATATTTCCTACTGGGCTAGTTGAGCTCACCCTTTCTTTCACTGTTCTCTTCAGGAAATGAGAACGTAGCTGGGGCAAGTCGGGGAACGGAGTGATGGTCCGAATGATAGTATTAGTTAGTAGTCCTCACTATTTTATGTAATGGTGTGTTAATAAATGTAATGAGGACTCCTTTTGAGTATGAATACTCTCTAGAAGATAATATTTGTATTCAAACTCACAGTTTATGTTTTGTCGTATTGTACACGACAGTTGTATTAGTAAGTTGTATTTGTATTTTGTACTATGTATCTGACGACCCAAGATGGGTGATGTATACCTAATTTTGGGGGCATCACAGCATACAACAAAAAACACCATAAAAAATAGTTGCAGAAATTAAGAGTAGAAAAATGGTAGTGAAGAAGAAGAAAACAGAGTAAATTTTCCCACAATTTTTTTTCCCAAAACTAAAACAAAACCACCGAGATTGCTCCCAAATGCAGCGAAATAGAGTAAATTTTTTAGCTCTTCAGCATCAACCAGGACACCTCGGAGTTCATCAACTGCAATAATAAATTCCTCGTAATGAAGCTTGCATAGCTCCTCAATCCTCCATCACTCCTTTGCAAAAGTTTACAATTCACAATTTAATCTAGTCACATATTCATATAATTTTCCTCTGTTGCTAGTCAAAAATTTCCAATACCATGTAAAAGTTCACTGCCAAGAAGTTCGGCATCACATTCCCTGCTGATTTATAACAGGTTCCAACCAAATTAACAAGCGAAGCTGAATGCTCTTTACAAGCTTCAGACTGAACTGGGATGGTAGGGAAATAATTTTGTAGAAAAAGAGAAGCACTTTTTGAATTAAGCGGCTTTGATTCCTTTCTATTTGGGCAGGAGCCTTGTACCACGCCGCCATCTCCAGTTGAAACCAATTACGAACGAAGAATAAACAAAAAATGGTAAATCCTTGTCAAGCCTGCTACCGTCGCCGCCCTCTTCTTCCTCTGCAATGTTGGGGACTCTGCCACTCTCCTCTGGTTTCAATCTCAGTCCAAAACCCTCGAAACCATCCATTTCCCTCAAATCGATTGGAACTCAATTCCGCCCATTTCGGATAAATCCACCCCTTTTCCAATTTTCGATCCGATAAGTGGATCGATCCGATAAATCCACGCCTTCAGATTGGAGCCTTAAAGGTACTATCTTTCTCTCTCTTGAGCAATAAGCTATGTTAGGGTTTAGAGTTGAGGCGTGATGGAGGGATGGGGTGGTGATCGGAGTTGAGGCATGACGGAGGAGAAGGAGTAGCTTCGATGGCCATCGAAGGGGAGGGAGTCGATAGGAGAGAAGAGCTTGCCCTAATCAGAGATAAAGGGAAAGACTGAAGTTTGATCGGAGAGGAGAAGAAAACGAGAGGAATGGGGGGTATTTCAGTCTTTTTAAATTGTTAAAGCCCATTTTCACGCTCTTTTGGCGTGTGACATACACGCACAGTTAAATTGGATGGAAAATATGACGTTTTCACTTTAACTCAAAAGGTCGGGTGTTTAAATGTAGCTTTACTGACTACAGGTGGTTAAGTGGGAAACCGCTCAAACCCCAGGTGGTCATCTGAACTTAACCCTAATAATAATTGTAATAATATTAATAAGACTCAAACCCTAGTTTTTCCTATCTCAGTAGAAAAAGGAGGCGTACTCTCCAACAATTGAAATTACGTATATTTGATATCTGATATAAGACTCCTCTTATAAAGATATCTAAGTAACCCTATTTTAATTAAAATAATGTATTATTTATTTAATTAAATTCTTTTAATTAAATGAGCTCCCTAATCTTATTAGGGATAATTAATTAAACTCCTTTAACTAATTTTTCCTCCTAATTCTATTAGGAATAAATGAGAGTACTTATATTAAATTAATTCCTAAACTCTTTTAGAAATTAAAATAATAATAATTGTAATAATATTAATAAGACTCCTCTTATTAATTTATATTTAATATTTCTAAAATATTAAATAATAAATATTAAGCTATTTATTTTATTCTATCACCATAGATTAAATTAAATATACTTAACATTACGATTATGTCATTAACTTCTTAAATAATTATTATTCCTTTTATGGTGTGACCATTCTCCATATTAAACCGATTATAAATAAATCAATTAGAACAATTCTAATCTTATTTAAATATATAAATTAAACTATTAATTTATTTAAATAAATAATATTTATTCTACAATAGGGATAATCCTCCCTAGCGATCAACGATTTTTCAGATAATATAGATTTCAACATTAATCATAAAAGAACCTTTAAGTTAATAGTTACCGTACAATTCAATCCTTCCACCACACAATGTCCCAATTAAATATAAGGCATGGAATTACTGTCAAGTCTTATTTTATTTTTTTTAATTATATGTATTTCAATTTCCAAATGCACAACTCCTAATGAATGCAAATTAGAAACTACTTTCTAATTTCATTCCACCTTGGCCAAGGATTCCTAGGTTGTTATTTATCGAATTACATAGGACATTTCTCTTCTTTTAATAGAAATGGTAGATTCTTTATTGATCATTCATTATCTTCATATATAACTTATTACACCCAAGCATACCATTTGATATACCCTAAAGGTCTTAAGGAATAAGTCAAAGTGTAATTCATTATATATAAGATACTATGATGATCTCAAGTCTAAGGATCATTTGTACTACTATCATTACAGGAATTTCTATTGACAAGGCAAGTAAAACTCCATTAGGTATTCCTTAGCGAGTCACGTTCAGTGAACTTATTCTCTAATAAGCACCTACATACTTACTTTAGTGTCTCCACACAAATGATCATGAGATCAATCATCCTCATCCAATGAGCAAGCAACGTACGTACCAATCTATCCGGATTCAGTAATCCCCTTTTTCGTAATCCATTGATTGAGAACATTTTAGTTTTAAGCTACCTAAAAATTTTGATCTCATTAGCATGATCTCATCATGATTCTAAAAGCATTGCTTAAACTATGGGTTTATCACATATTATTAAAACAACACCATGTTGATAATAAATGCATTTAATAAATAATTCTTTTATTAATAAATAAATAAGATTGATTATAAAGTACATGTTTTATCATCATACATGATTGGCTTGTATGCATACTACTTTCAATTCTAACAATTCATTAACCAAATTTTCCCTTTTTCCCAAGAAAACTCAAGAACACAAAACATGATTTTCATGAATTTCAACCTCTGACAATTATTTCTAGATGATAACCAGTTGATTACATCAACTAATAAACACTTATAATTCAAATTCACACAATTTCTATACTAGAAATTAAGAACATGAAATTAGGTTTTTATACCTTCAATCTTTAATTACTGTAAAGAAGAATGATAGAGAATTGCTTGCTATTGTTTTCCCCTTCACTCTTGGTACCCCAATTCTTCTCCATTTTCTCAATTTCTTCCTCTATTTCTCTCTGTTCTTCTTCTCTAACTCTTGTTCTTAGTCTTAGGAAACCACGTAATATAGCCTAACTAAAACACTGTGCGCACAGATAAACTAATAAACGTGGTTATCAGTTTCATCAAGCCAAAAGTCCTCGGCTATTACATTAACCAAAAGCCACAAGGCTTTGTTTGGTTTGCACACAAATACATCCCCCTTTAATTTATTTTTTATAATACTTATATTATATAGTTCTTAAGTCACACCCATTATACAACTAATTTAATTAAATTCATAATTCAAATTAGCATTTGACATATAATTATAATTTTCATTATAAATTAAAATTTTTATTTAACCTCTCTAATTTAATTATTAAATTAAAATTACCATTCATTAATTTAATTATTATAACACATCTTAACTAAATTATTACACCACAATTTCATCAACTATTTATTTATCTCAATAAATAAATCAATAAAAATATTTACTTAATTCAATAAATATTTAAAATTAATTCCAAGATTCTCGTTCGTTACAGTATATTAGGGACTCATATGTTATAATATGGGTTAACATATGAAAGAATATGACGTTTCAAATTTTCTAATTATACTAAAGTAAGAATTTGAATAAATAAAATTCTTAATTGATATGCTATGTGAACAATTTATGCGATGAAGCGAATAAGGTGGTTTAAGAATATATATAAAGTTTAGATACTTTACCCAAGAACATTAAAATAAATTCTTGCATGGAAATTTTTTAATGCATTAGGAATATTAGTAATATCTTATATATATCACTAACGCAATTATTTTGTATATATAAAGTAAGAATGCGATAAAAGCATATTATGTTATGTTTTCATGGTGGAGTACATAATTTATAATGGTTATATATATACTTTATGTATTTCCAAGAGGATAGAATATTTATAAGAGATTAAGTACTTAAATAATAACTTACTAAATAAACTTAAATTATTAAATGAAGTATATTAAGAATAAGGTATAATAATATCTTTAAACTTACGTGAATTAATCAATGGAAAAGATTATGTAAGAAATTTTATAATAACATATGAGGAAAATTTATTAAGGAAATAAATTTCGAATAAAGAGATATTATAAGGATAAAGTGAATATGTATATTTATAAGTATATACGTGAAAATGTGATATTCATATCTTAACCAAACAAGAGTCTTGAGATCCTTGAAATTTATAAATAATGAATACATATATATTTGGGTATCCTGAAATGTGATAATTCAATTTAAATTGAATTAAGAATGTGATAATTAAGTAATGTGGTGGAAGTGATAATGATCTTAATTTAAGCTTATGGGATATGTCTAGTGTGGCATAATGATGGACTAATGAATTGTTTAATTAAATTAGTAACGAAATGATCAATGTGATGGACTAATTATTATTATTATTCTAGTTAATTATTTATTATGTGCAATTACATATGTTGTGAGAGCATACAAATAATTAATGCAATAAAGTTGCTTCATGCATAAAATATAAGATGAGATATTATAAATAATTAATATATAAGGCTATATAATTGTGAAAATAAGCTTGAGTTATGTAATTTACTATGCTTATATAAATAAGCCTTGTGTGGCATAATGATTCATGGTGAATCAATGAAATGTGTATACGAGAATTATGGAACAAAGATAATTTTTAGAAAATAAATATTTGATGTTAATCATCATTATAATATTTGGGTGTATTTGAGATAATAAGTTTTATGCAAAATGATGTGTTATTAGTACCCAACTAAACTGCATTCGGACCCAATTTAAATATTATTTGGACCAACCCAGTATACCTGAGGTACATGAATATATGTGTTGATTATATTATATATGAGTATACTTGTGGGGTACATTTATGAAAGTGTGTGTATATGTGCCCACAACTTAATTTAATGTAGTAATGTTAAGTCATTATAATTGATTTAATGAGCCCAAAAGGAAATAACCTTAGTAGAATGAGACCCATTTTACTGATAAGTGAGAGAGTAATAAGCCTTATCCCAAAATCATTGTCACACTTATTATATCAGCCGTGTATTAGGCCATTGGCCTTCTCCTCTATGTTGCTGAAAATCAAGATGGTGATAATGGCTATGCAATGATGAAGGGGGGAGTGGCCTTAACAGTGTTTGGGAACTATTCTCATTACCAACCATCTTCTTCCTTCTTTCATCAGTTTAAATCTTAGGGCAAAGCAATTGTTTGGTCAATGATTTCCCTATAAATGTAAGCCTCCACTTCTAAAATTGAGTTGCAAGAATTTCTGTTAAGTTCCATATAGAGAGGGAATTGCATATTAAAGGAACAATCTGAAGTTAGAATCAAAGTTAGCAATTCAAGTTCCAAGAGGTAGCATTTATATTAAGTGTTTGCTTAATTTAAGTTTTGAAGAATTCTTAGAATTTCTTGTTAATTGATAGAATAATTAATGATATCAACATGTTAGGTAAGTTTGTATGTATGTATGGAGTCCATATGTTTGGCTTAAGTATGCTTAATTGAAGGATATCTTGTTGAGTTACTAAAGTTCGGCAGGAGCAGAGCCATTCTTGGTTCTGTCCAAAAAGGGCGCAGCTGCGCCCTTCTGCAGTTCAAAGACAGCGCAGCTGCGCCGAATACTGTCTCTGAAACTGTCCTGAAGCAGCGCAACTGCGCCGCTCCCACAGTTCAGAACATCACAGCTGCACCGTACACCGAGAAGGGGTTCTGACTTCTGCTATATCCTGTTATCATGAACATGTTAGTTGGACTTAGTTATGCATAAACATGAGTATGACATGTGACTTAGAGTTCCTTTAATATCATGAGTTGCTCAATCATTCTAGTGAACCTTCTCTAAAAGAAAACTTGAGTTTTGAAAGCAAACTTTGATGAAACTTATGAACCTTAAGTTCTGACCTTGTGAGCATGTGTACATGCCCTAACTATGCATGAAATGTGATTTAAAGTTGCCTTGCTTATATTCAACTTGTGATAGCTTGGTTTAAAAATGACTTTTAAAGAAAACTTGGAAGCCTTGAAATGAAAATTTACAAGCATGACGATATTTACATTTTGAACTTATAGGATAGCATGCTAGTACTATTCATGTCTCTAAACATTGCCTATAAGTGCACTCACCTAGTTTGACACAATGTAAGTTATCCAAGCATGTTTTAAAAGTAAGTTTTCAAATGATAAAGTTTGCTAGCTTTGCGTAGACAAGTCGGATACATGCGATTATGCATAGTAAAGCTTACTTAGCATCATTATGTGATTAATGTTTGTATCTTGTTGTATGAACTCACTTAGCCTTGAATAAAGGGAAATCTTCAAAATAAAGTCATAACTTTGGAAATAGACTTGAAGTGAATACGAGAGGCACCAAACCTAGTCAAGACCTCCTAATGTGTATTTTGTTATGTGTTAATATCCATACATGCTAATAAATGAGAAGACCATAAATCAAGAACTCAAATCTGGCCTGGCCAGGGAATGGCGTAGTTGTGCCCATTCCAGGCCAAACTACAGCGCAGCTGCGCTACAGGGCAGAGAGACCTGACTATTTTATTTGTGATATGAACTTGGCAACTTGCTTACATTGTTGTTCTAAGCTATAAGACAGAGTCTCAATGATGTTTTAAGCGTTCATTGGTATAATGGTTATATACAACCCGGATTTAATAAATTTTACTAAGGTTTGCGTAACGCAAGACTAATATGAATCATACATTTATGAGTTTTAAATATGTATCGAAAACATAGCTAGACAAGTGTGATAAATGTATATGAATGTGGATGTCAAGTATGTGTGACTAAGGTATACCTATACATACATATCTATCCTAAAAGTATGATAAGAACGTGAAATTAAGGTTTTACAAACCAAGTTAGAAAATGATGTAACATTTATTATTACATTAATGGATGTATATGATTGATGGGTATGAATCCATGATTATACAATTGTGTAGGAGTACACGAAGTGCAGATAACTATAAGCAGTTAAGTTATAGTTGCTAATCCATGAGCTAGGCAAGTCTTTCAGTTCCTATTTATTATATGAATTTGATAACTGTTGGTTGAGTTATATTTTCCATGAAAATATTAATTTATATATATGAAATGCATATGAGATATGTATGAAATTCAAAAGTCAATCTACGATTATATGTTTTATAAGTTAATCTTTATACTTGTTATGTGAGAAGCAGCATGCATATTGAGTTTAGATGATAATGATTGTATAAACTGTGTGACGCCCCAAAAAAGGTATACATCACCCATTCTGATTCGCCAAATACATGGTACATAAATCAAATACAAACTTCTTTTATACAATACGACAACAGCGTAGCTTAGAGTTTTTACACAAATATTATCTCATAGATAGTATTCAAACTTAAATGAAGTCCTCATTATATTTATTATCACACTATTTCGCAAAATAGTGAGGACTACTATAGCCACCATCTCGGACCGTCACTCTGTTCCCCGACTAGTCCCGACTATGTTCTCATTTCCTGAAGAGAACAATGAAAGCAAAAGGGTGAGGTCAACTAGCCCAGTAAGAAATATTATGACTAAGATAATGCATAATAAATTATCGTTAGCCTTCAACAGTGTTAAACTAATAAACAACAAGTTTAACTGCAGCGAAACAAGCAATTCAATAGAAGAATTAAGTAGAGATGATATCTACTATATTCTATGATTTAAAAAGGTTTTTCATCAACTTTATTGCTGAGACTCAGCTTAATAAATAAACCACATCATCGAATCATCCCTGCACCACGGCCAAGGATATTAATGTAATCATCAATGGTCATTATTATACCGAATAATCTCCGGTCATAATCATACCAACAACTGTCCATCAATGCACTACAGGCCAATGAGGACTTTTACCACATCATTTGTAATATTACGGGTCATTATTATACCGAATGATCCCTGATCATAATCATACCAATCAACAGTCCATCTATGCACGTAAGCCAAAGATGACTTTCATCACAATATAAGCATGAGGATGATGACAATGATATAAGAATTTGATTAAAAGAAATAAAGGATACATTTTTAAAGATTTATAATTTAATTTATCCAGAATTTAATAACGTTCAAATTGCCAACATGATACTGCTTTGTGAAGTAAAATTGAAGAATGATATTGTATCAAAAATGATTTGGACCGTAAAGAAATCAATATTTGTCATGAATAGTACTCTTGGTGAATAGTACTCAGGTGAATAGCATCTCGTGAATAGTACTTCAGGAATAGTACCCTATGAATAGTACTCGTGAATAGTACTTCGTGAATAGTACTTTATGAATAGTACCCGTGAATAGTATTTTTGTGAATAGTACCGTCTAAATGAATAGTACTCATGGACAGTACTCCGGCATGAAAAGCTTAAAGTTTTACAAGAATGTGCAGAAAATATCATTGTGAAACGATACTAGATGAAGCACAGTTTCAAGGATATTCTACTAATTTCACGGAGTACAGAAGCAATACTTTAACAAAATGAGAATATAATCAAGAATACGAGACAAAATAATATTATTCACATACTACAGAGTATGGAAAAAAATATTATTCCTATGAATACTGAACAAAATGATATCCCTTACCTCAGAAGAAGACTAGATACTGGAATAGTGAGGTAGCAGACTTTTCTTCTTCTTTCTCTCTATAGCTTCTCTCTCTATAGATTCTCTCTCTATAATTGCTCTTGTGAGTCTTAGTGAATTGGTGAGAATGAAAGAAGAATGAGCTTCTATTTATAGGAAAATATAGTTTCGATAAATGCACGTTTTGGGGCTGGAAATATTACAGTATAATGCCTTCATCTTTTCTTTCATTTTTAATTAAGTCCTGCAAGTATTATCAAACTTGCACCACCTCCCCTAATAGTACATCATGTGAATCAATAGTACATTAATGTGAATCAATAGTTCTATACATGTGAAAAAATAGTTACAGTATAGTACCTTCATCTATACCTCTATTTTTTATTTAGTCATGTAAGTATTATCAATCTTGCACCACCTCCCCTAATAGTACATGCATGTGAATCAATAGTACACACATGTGAACAAATAGTTATAAGCAAGTGAATTAATAGCAATTAATTGCTCATTTATCCGATTAATTACCTGATTGGTCAATATAACCTCCAGACATCAATTATTATCGAAATAGATGTCGATTTCTATTAACACTAATAATCTCAACACAATAAAAATATCAACTTAATCTTTAATCAATATGAAGTTATTCATCAGTAATATTATAACTCACAATATTTAACAACCAGATCATTCCCAGGAAAGAGGGGATTTTCCGATAAGGATTTCTCCCTATTGGCGCGCAATTAGGTGGCCAAACCTCTCCTCGACAGAACTTTCTAGACATCGTCAATATTGCAAATAATAATATAAATAACTTTGTTGTCTTAATTATTGATTTAATAATAATAAATATTATGCAGATGATACTGTGATAATAATTGAATCAATAATATGAGAAATATTATGCAGCAATTACTCTAGCAATAATTGAGTATAACTGAGTGACTTCTCACGTAAGCATCAATAATCAATACCGTATGCTACTATGCAACCACGCATATTACTGTACTTTTACCACCGGGTAGTTCAACAGTTTAACGGTAAAACTTTCGCTGTTATTTTTATAAAAAGATATTTCTATCGTTTTCTAACTACGACAATACTTCCATTGTGGGGCCCACCAATGATTGTGCCATCGTACGAATATTCCCTGCTAAAACAAATATTCCCTGACCAATCGAATATTTTATAACGACTTGCTTACTTTGCAAAATTTATAAATATTACCCACAACTATAATAATATAACCAAACCACACCATAATATTCAAAAATATATTTCGAGAAAAATTCATCTTTATTCATAAAAGTCTGGGTCTTACAACTTCCCCTTCTTATGAAATTTCATCCTCGAAATTAGGGTACGTACCTGGTATGTCGATGAGGTAAGGATACCTTGATTTTATTTCAAATTCTAACTCCTATTTCATTTCCTCCATATCATGGTATCTCCACAAAACTTTGACTTGAGATATAACCTTGGAGCGTAGAATATGATCCTTCTTATCCAAGATTTTAACAAGTACCTCTTCATACGTTAAATCTTCCGCTATCTCATCCGATTCTAATTCCATAATGTGGTTCGGGTTTTTCACATATTTAAGTAATATAGATATGTGAAAAACGTTATGAACACGAGACATACTTGGCGGTAAGGCGAGTCTATAGGCCACAATTCCTACTCGATCAAGGATTACAAATGGGCCAATGAATCGAGGATTGAGCTTTCCTTTCTTTCCAAATCTCGTAACTCCTTTCTATGGAGAAACATGTAACAACACATGATCTCCAATATTAAATTCCACGTCCCTTCGATGAAGATCAGCATAACTCTTTTGTCGATCTTGTGAGGTTTTTATACGTTGTCGGATCGTTTGAATCTTTTTCGTAGTCATACATACCAACTCCGGTCCCAACAATGTTACTTCACCCACCTCATCCCATCATACTGGAGAACGACCCTTTCTTCCATACAACGCCTCAAATGGAGTCATGCCAATACTTGCTTGATAACTATTGTTATAGGAAAACTCCACCAATGGTAAGAACTTGTCCCAACTTCCTTTGAATTCAAGGACACAGAGTCTTAATAAATCTTCAAGAGTTTGAATAGTCCTCTCCGACTTCCCGTTCGTTTGAGGATGATATATCGAACTAAATCATAAATCCGTGCCCATAGCTTTTTGCAAACTAACCCAAAATCTTGAAGTGAATCTTGGGTCTCGATCAAAAACTATGGATGATGGCATACCATACAATCTTATAATCTCGTTTATGTATATATGAGAAAGATGTTCAAGTGTATAAGTTTCTCGTATCGGTAAGAAATGAGTAGACATAGTTAATCTATCAACAATGACCCAAATCGCATTTATGCCTTGAGAAACCTTGGGAAGACCAGTAACGGAATCCATGGTAATGTGCTCCCACTTCAATTCTAGAATTTCAAGTGGTTGCAATGGACTTTTTGGCACTTGATGATCCGCCTTGACTCGTTGACAAGTTAGACACCTTGAGATAAACCCCGCTATCTCTCTCTTTATATTGCTCCACCAAAATGTATGTCGAAGATCACGATACATTTTGGTACTCCCAAGATGGATTACAAACGGTGTGTTGTGCACCTCCATTATGATTTTATACTTCAAGTCAGAATCGTTAGGAACACAAAGTCTGGAGTTGACTCGAAGTATTCCTTCTTCATCGATTCTTGCCTCTGGAATAGCACCTTCTTGCACTTTCTTCCTCATACGCATCAGCTCCAGGTCTGTAGCTTGAGCAGCTTTAATTTTATCGATTAAAGTCGGTTCTACTCGTATATTCGCCATCATCACATGGGTCCCTGGAGTATTTAACTCTATCTCCATCCTTTGTAAGTCATACAAAATGGGCCTTTACGTTGACAATATCGCACTCGTACCCGCATATGATCTTCTACTCAATACGTCAGCTACTACGTTCGCATTTCCAGGATGGTATTGAATGGTATGATCGTAATCTTTTAACAACTCAAGCCAACGTCATTGCCGCATGTTGAGTTCCTTTTGAGTGAAGAAATATTTGAGGCTTTTATGATCCGTATAGATCTCCACCTTCTCTCCATACAGGTAATGCCTCCAAATCTTAAGCGCAAAAACGACAGCTGCCAACTCTAGATCATGAGTAGGATAATTCCTCTCATATTCTTTGAGTTGTCATGAGGCATAGGCTATGACATTCTCATGTTGCATGAGAACATATCCTAACCCTTTACCTGAAGCATCACTGTAGATGATAAATCCCTCCGAGCTAGATGGTATTGTCAGAACAGGTGGTGAAATAAGTCTCCTTTTGAATTCTTGAAAACTCTTCTCACATTCCTCGCTCCAACCGAATTTTGTTTCTTTTCGAGTCAGCTGAGTTAATGGAGTAGTAATTCGAGAAAACCCTTCTACGAATCTTCGATAATAACCAACTAAGCCGAGAAAGTTACGTACTTCGGTCACTGAGTTAGGTTGCTTCCAACTTTGAATTGCTTTAATCTTTCCGTGGTCAACAGATATTCCATGATTTGATATCACGTGCCCAAGGAATGCTAATTCCTCAAGCCAGAACTCGCATTTCTTTAACTTGACATATAGCTTGTTTTCACGAAGCTTTTGGAGTATCAGCCTCACGTGTTGCTCATGATCTTCACGACTTTTGGAGTATATGAGGATGTCATTAATAAAGATAACCACGAAATGATCTAAATATTCTTTGAATACTCGGTTCATCATATCCATGAAGGCGGCAGGAGTATTAGTCAATCCAAAGGATATGACTAGGAATTCATAATGTTCGTACCGAATTCTAAAAGCAGTCTTTAGAATGTCATCAGTTTTAATCTTTAATTGGTAATATCTGGAACGATGATCGATCTTTGAAAAGAATTTAGCTCCTTGAAACTGGTCAAACAGGTCATCAATGCGAGGCAACGGGTATCTATTTTTGATGGTGACATCATTCAACTCCCGATAATCAATACAAAGTCGCATACTCCCATATTTCTTCTTCACGAATAGAACAGGAGCACCCCAAGGAGACGTACTAGGACGAATGAAACCGATGTCTAACAATTCCTGCAGTTGGGTCTTTAACTCCTAAAGTTCAATATGAGCCATTCGATATGGGTCTTTGTAAATGGGTTTTGTACCGGATTCAAGGTCGATGCAAAATTCAATTTCACGCTCTAGGGGTAGACCAGGAAGTTCTTCAGGGAATACGCCAAGAAATTTATTAACAATAGAAATATCATTCAAATCTGACGTATTTTTATTTAAATCTGTGACATGGGCTAAGAAAGCTTGACATCCGTTTTTTAATAAACGAATAGCTTTATGGCTAGATATGACAGTAATTGACTTTAGTGGTTTGGTTGCTTGAATTCGCATAATAAGTTGGATAGGAATATGAAAGCTAACAACCTTACGAAAATAATCGATTTTAGCATGATGAGTAGTTAACCAATCAATCCCTAAAATCACATAAAATGTAAGTATTTTCAAAGAGATAAGATCGACAGGTAACGTGCGGTTACCGATTTGAATCAAACAAGACTTATAAACAGTGGATGTAATGAAAGTTTCACCCAACGGAGTTTTAACAGATAAGTCAAAGTCTAATTTCTCCGGAGTCAGATTTAAACGTTGAGCGCAAGTAGGAGAAATAAAAGAATGGGTAGAACCGGTATCAAATAAGGTATATAATTCACTAGAGTTTATGATTAGCTTACCCGTGATCACCTCGTCCGGATTCCTCACTTTTTGGGAGGTTACGACAAACGCTCTCCCTTGAACTACCGGTTTTGTCTTGTCTAGGACGGCCTTTGATGCCTCCATCCCAGCTGGACTTGACTTCGGTGCACGACAAAATTGGGCTAGGTGACCTTCTCTTCCACAATTGTAACATGCCTTGAACTGCTGCGTACAGTTTGTGTTAGGTTTGTAATATTCATGAACGCAATCAAATTGCACAAAATAAGCGGAAACATGATAAAATAGAGTTTTAAAATTTTACAAACTATATACCCGGATCATCCTTTATGCATAATTATTAATTAAACGAAAATATGAAGAACAAGAATCATACCCTTGAAGATTCGAGCTTCCTCAGATACAAGTTCACCACCAATCTTTTTTGCGTTCAACTTGAATCCACCGGGTTTGGTTCGTTCCTTTGATCAACGTTAGCCACCCAAGTGTTTGGCCTCTAGAGGTGATCCACCAAGGGAGAAGAAATATTCAAGAAGAAGGGTATTTGGCAAAACCTAGTTTTTCTATCTCTCATAGAAAATATGTACTCTCCCAACTATTGGAATTACGTATTCACGTGTCTTATAAAAGTGTCAATCAACCTCACCCATAATAAGACTCCTCTTATTTATAGATGTGGACAACCTTCCTTAACAATTAAGGAATTGAGTTTTATTTTAATTTAATTAATTAGGCTCTCAATCTTATTAGGAATAATTAATTAAACTCTTTTAATTAATTATCTTCCTAATCTTATTAGGATATATGAGAGTACTTTTATTAATTAATTTCCAAACTCCTTTAGGAATTAAATAATAATAATAGTAATAATAATAATAAGACTCATCTTATTAATTTTTATTTAATATTTTCAAAATATTAAATAATAAATATTAAACTATTTAATTTATTCTATCACCATAGATTAAATTAAATATACGTAACTTATTATTACGATTATGCCATTAACTTCTTAAATAATTATTCTTCATTTTATGGTGTGACCCTTTAGGTTCTCCATATTAAAACGGTTGTGAATAAATTAATTAGAACAATTCTAATCTTATTTAAATAAATAAATTAAACTATTAATTTATTTAAATAAATAATATTTATTCTACAATAGGGATAAGTTTCCCTAGCGATCAACGACTTTTCAGATAATATAGATTTCAATATTAATCATAAAAGAACCTTTGAGTAATAGTTACCATACAATTCAATCCTTCCACCATACAGTGTCCCAATTAAATATAAGACAAGAAATTACTGTCAAGTCTTATTTTATTTAATTATATGTATTTCGACTCTTAAATGCACAACTCCAAATAATGCAAATTAGAAACTCCTTTCTAATTTCATTCTGCCTTGGCCAAGGACTACTGGGTTGTCATTTATCGAATCACATAGGACATTTCTCTTCTTTTACTAAAAGTGACAGATTCTTTATTAATCATACATTACCTCCATGTACAACTTATTATACTCAAGCATACCCTTTGATATACCCTAAGGATTTTAAAGAATAAGTCAAAATATAACTCGTCATACACAAGATACTATGATGATCTCAAGTCCAAGGATCACTTGTACTACTATCACTACATGAATTCCTATTAACAGACAAGTAAAACTCCATTATGTATTCCTTAGCGAGCCACTTTCAGTGAACTTATTCTCTAATAAGCACCAACATACTTGCTTTAGTGTCTCCACACAAATGATCATGAGATCAATCATCCTCATCCAATGAGCAAGCAACGTATGTATCAATCTATCTAGATTCACTAATCCCCAATTTAGTAATCCAACGATTGGGAACTATTTTAGTTTTAAGCTTTCTAAGAATTTAGATCTCATTAGAATGATCATCATTATTATTCTAAAAGCATTGCTTAAAACTATGGGTTTATCACATATTATAAAGCAGCATCATGTAGATAATTAAAAGTATTTAATAAATTAATACTTTTTATTAATAAATGAATAAGATTGTTACAAAGTATATACTTTATCATCAAACATGATTGGCTTGTGTGCATACTACTTTCAATCTCGTACTTACACTAAATTCAATCGCCATGGTATCTCATACTCTTCTTCTCTAAGTGACGATTATCCTGCTGTTGGATAAGTTTTAGTAAATGGATATGTAATGTTGTTCTTGAGAGTGCACTATCTCTATAGTGATTTTCTATCTTTCAATGATTCCTTTAATCAAATGAAAGTGCCACAACACATGTTTAGATCCAAGATGAGACTTAGGAACTATTCCTAGTTCTGTAATAAACTTATCATCCAAACAATCAACTTGCAGCTTCATTTATAGCTATATACTTTGTCTTTATCACTAAACCAGCAACTTTTTGGTGTTTGAAACCTTTCCAACTTACTGCACCACCATTCAAGGTAACGCTTTACCTTAAAGTGGATTTACTGTCGTCTTGGTCTGTTTGAAAAACTTGAGTCTATTAAGCCTTCTAGTTTTAATTCAGACCCACCATAAATATGATCACATCCTTAGTGCCCGTTATGTACTTTCAAATGTTTTTCATTGTCTTACAGTGATCTTCTCTAGAATATGACCTATCAACATCAGGTCTCATACATTTCATTACATACATGATAGTTACTCATGTGATCTCTCTTTTATGAGTCTATGGGAACTATTAAGAGAGATACACTCTAGGTCTCATCAACATAAGACATCCCATGGAGTTTTTCATGCTAAACGACTTTAGCGTTAAATGAGTATATGTTTCTTGGATTAAGTCGAGCATCCTCTTAAATCTATCTATATAGATTTGTATCCCCAATTAAGATACTATTCCCAAATCATTCATGGAGGAATGTTTAGATAACTTTATCTTTACTGATTGTAGCATTAGTATGTCATTCCTAATCCATAGTATATCAACATATAATATTAGGAATGTCACGGCGCTCCCACTGACCCTTTCGTACACACTAGGTTCATTCTTATTTGTGATAAAATCAAACTCTTTTGATTTGTTTCATCAAAACGAATGTTCTATTTTTGAGAAGCTTGCTTCAATCCATTTCTCTGAGTGTCTACAACTCTTACCTCATCGTATATAACTGGATCATCATGCATCTTCTATGATACATACCTCATTATCATCATCCATGATGAATCCATACCTCCCAGGTATCTTTGGTATTGTAATAACTCGATATTTTCTATATAATTAAATAAGAAATTTTGTGTATAATTTTTTATTTATTTATTATTAAAATAAATGTGAGAATATGTGCAAGGTAATGTGTATATACTTATATGTGATAAATAAAATTTATTTATTACCTTAATATTTACAAATAATTTTATTTTAGAATTATTGACCATTATAAAGTATATTTTTATAATAATTAAATTTTGTAGTAGAAATATTTTTATTAATTATTTTTCATGAAAATATGATTATAAATTATTTCAATAATATATGAATGATTATTATAATTATTATAATAATTATTTTATTATATGAATTTATTTCAGATAATTTAAGTTAATTATTTTAACTTAATAATAGTATATATGAAAGATAAATCAGATATGGAATCCAAGCCCTAATTCTGGAGTTTGGACAAGGAATGAGAATAATAATATAATATTATTTTTTTTTCAATGCTATAAATATGTACTGTATGTACGTATTGATAATTGTTGGTCAATTATGTGTATAATGTCAAAACCCTAGCATTAATTGGCCTAACCCTAATTTGAAACTCAAACCGGAGTTTATGATTGATAAGAAATCGTGTTATGTGATTAATGTTAATATAGATATTAATTTTAATTTGGAAAACCCTAATTATTAATATTTGAAAATCCTAATTGTTAGAAAACCTAATAGCTAATTAGAAACTCTAATTGCTAATCCTAATTTGCTAATTCGGAGTCCTAATTGCTAATTGCTAATGTAATCATATTAATGCTAATTAGTAACTCTTTAAACCTAATTAGTAAGTTTAGGTAATTAGGAAACCTAATTTAATTAGGAAAACCTAATTTACTATTTTTAGAAACTAAGTTTTATTTTTAAACTTAAATAAAAATCCTAGAAATATTATAGTTTTGCAAACCCTAAGGGTTGGGACAAATGACTAACATGCCATTAAAATTTCAAGTCAAATGACCTTATTACCCTTTTGCCATTTTTTATTAGATTACTTGTGAATCTTACCAAAATATCTAGTGGGTAACCTAATGAGCTTGCACATGTGCTGAGATTTAACACATACCAGCCATATATTGACAGTTATCTCAGCAAGTTCATTGCATCTATCAATTATATAAGGATCAAGAGAGAGAAAAGTGCTCATTTAGCTGATTTGTACACCAACTCTCTACCAAGTCCTTCTCTCTCTCTAACCTACGAAATTCTTTAGTATATCAGTCTCAAAAGCAAGCCCCACTACTACTCACAACAAATCAGTAGCCTAGAATCAAGATTTGTTTATTGAAGGAATAAACCCTAAATTGCAAATCTGATCTTGATCTGTATGTTAGATGTTATGATTTAGTGTTAAAACATGTTGTTTATGTTGTAAATAGATGATCTGGGTTGCTAGATGTTAGATCCATAACATCTAAAGGCTCGGATTTGAAGTTATTCAAAATTTGGAAATTTTTGTTTTTGATGTCTTACAACGAATGTCAGATCTCGTAGATCTCTTTCTGTTTATGTTTTTGTATGTTTAAAGATGGGTATTTGTAGTATGTCATGTGATCTGTGATCTGGAAGTGGAATTATGGCTATTCCATGTCCAGATTCCATTTTATTGTTGGTCAAACCTAGTTGATCGAGTTTGACCGAGCGATTTCTGGGTAACCCAGAAATCCTTAGGCAGCGTCTGACAAGATTTGCTATGCCTTAGATCTGTCAGGATTTATGTGTTTTGATGATGTGTTTGTATCTAGGTTGTAACCTACTATATGGACTATAGAATCATGGCCTTATATTCCTTAAACAACAAACGGATCGATTGTGGTGTATGGTCAAACTAGGCCATCCGGTCATAGTTTTTGTTTTCAGGAAATTCCAGAAAACGTAAGAACAATTTTTCTGACAGCCTTTGACCGAATCATAACTTGTGATTTTGATATTGTTGAACTGCTCTGTTGATTTCTATATGTTCCTTATCATGTGTACTACATACTTCGACCATGAGAACAACAAAAGTATGACCAGAACCTAGACTAGATCGAGCTTCAAAGTAGCACAATGAAGCTAACTGGGTTTCTGGGTTACCCAGAAAACCGAGGCACCGTCTGAAAATGATTACAAAGGCTCAGATCTTGCATCTGAGTTGTTGTGTGACCAAGGTGATAGATGGTAATTGTAGTACTACATGTATACTACAATATTGAAGTCTTAGATTGGCCAGAACAAGCATGAGCAGAAAATTAAAGGTGGTCAAACGAGACCCCTTGCTAACTATTTGTCAGTGTTCTTGAGCCTCAAAAACACCAACCGCGACAGAAATCGTTGCTAAAGCCTTTAGCCACGGATTTAATTATTTTAGCTTTCTAATTTCTGGAAAATGATAAAAAATAGAAATAAATTCTAAAAATTCATTAAAAATAGAAATTTATTTCTAAAAATTACAAAAATTATTTTAAAAATTATTTTAAGTTATAAAAATTATCTTTTAATAATTTTACATATTTTTCATAAATGTTAGTATTTATTTGAATATTATTGATATTTAATTTATTTATTAAATGCATTAAATAAATTAATTAAAAATGATTTTATTATATTAAAAATTATTTTAAATGATAATAAGGTATTTAATAATATTTTAAGTTATAAAATATAACTTTTAATATTTAAAGGTACATTTCATTAATAATTTGATATTAAATTTATTTAATAATTATATTAAATAAATTGTTTAAAAATAGTTTTATTGATTTAAAAATCATTTAGAAAGGAAATAAATGGTTTAAAAATATTTTAAGTCATAATTAATAACTTTTAATATTTTAAGATAAATTTCATTAATTATTTAATATTAATGATATTAGATTTATTTAGTAATTATATTAAATAAATTAATTAAAAGTGATTTTAATATTATTAAAATTATTTTAAATAAAAATAAAGTGTTTAAAGATATTTTAAGTTATAAAACATAACTTTTAATATTTTAAGATAAATTTCAATAATTATTTAGTATTAAAGATATTAGATTTATTTAATACTTATATTAAATAAATTAGTTTAAAAATGATTTTAATAATATAAAAATTATTTTAAATAAAAATATAGAGTTTAATAATATTTTAAGTTATAAAATATAACTTTTAACATTTAAAGGTAAATTTGATTAACAATTTGAGATTAAATTTATTTAATAATTATATTAAATAAATAGTTTAAAAATAGTTTTATTGATTTAAAAATCATTTAAAAAGGAAATAAATGGTTTAAAAAAATTTTAAGTCATAATTAATAACTTTTAATATTTTGATAAATAGTACATTAATATTTAAATATTAATGATAATTATTTAAAAATAATTTTTAAACGTTTAAAAATCATTTAAGGGTAATAAAAATGTTTTAAAAATATTTTAAGTTTTTATAAATAACTTTAATATTTTGACAATGGTATCATTAATAATTTAATATTAATTTAATATTAATGATAATAAAAATATTTAATATTTAAATCATTTAATAATGATTCTAGTGTTTGAAAAATCATGATAAATTATAATAATTATTTAAAATTTATTATAAGGCTATGAAAAATAATACGATTGATATTTAAAATATCTAAATGAATATTGAACTACATGATAGAGTTTTAGACTCGATAATTACCCGATAAAACCATCGGTACACCAAATTAACTTCGAAATTGATCCAAACCTAGATAGTTTCATTTGATAGGTGATTGTTTATGATCCAATGACTGATATAACTATGTGACAATGTGATTAGGTTATGTGCTTACTACAAATAGCAGTACTATGTGTTATGATATGTATTTCTAATCGATAGAATGATCTTATTACTGATAGGTCTCGACATAAAAGATAAAACTAAGTTACGTAACTGTAAGCAGCAGACCAGGCAAGTATCTAACCTTTACATTTACTTTATGCAATGGACATGTGTAAGCCAGTTTCAAAACTCTATTGTTATTGTTATTGTTCATGTATCTATACTTTTGTCGATATGCCAGTTCTTGAATTATATTCGATCATTAGTTATCAATTCAGTATTATTGTACAATCCAGATATATATTTTGTTAGTTAATTTCTAAAAATTTGTTAAACAAGTGACCTCACTTGGATAATCATTGTATTTAATCACATGTTGATACATACTTATTGTTTTCCAATATGTATATGTTAATTAAAAGTTGTCTAAGCTATTTGACTCGGCTAGACATAGATTTATAGATAGCGTTGAGATATGTCTTAGCTAATTATTCTGGCTAGACGAATATTTGTTAGAACTTTATAGGTTCGAGAATTGAACTCAATTATTATTGATAGGTCGATGCCAATTATTTCGGCTAGATCGAAAAAGCGATTAGATATTGAAATCATAGTATTTCATTGTTATAATTCAAATTCTGATTGTAAGACTGAGAAGAACAACCTTTAATACAAAGGGAACCTATTGGTCGTATATCCGGCTATTGCGCGCGTTTAAGTATTATGCATAATATAGGGTATAATGAAGTTGATCACTTGTTATACTTGCAGATGGGTATGACTTAATCTTTATGGTTACCTGATACACTTGGATATATCAAAGCAAATCTTTGATAGTTACTCGAGTATTAAGTTGAAGATCCTTAGGGATCACTCAGCATAAACTCTAGAAAATATTCCACTTTGTTATTGCGTATAATTAAGTCTTGTGATTCAGTTGAATATCGAAAATCGAAAATAAAGTTCATAGTCTGTTGACTGCTCTCCATTTATAGTCAGTACGTAGTTTCAAAATTTTGAGATAAATTTGATATGTTGTTATTATTGGTTCAGCTTACTTCACAACTATTGATTCGTTGTAGAAGTGTCATTCATAGAAAACATTTACTTCTTTCAGCTAAAGTTTATTGTTTACTATTACTTATTGGGCAATCGAATGCTCATTCTTGCTTTAAATGTAAATATTTTCAGCTAAGCATGATCAACCTGAAGGTTCAGGCAGGAACAAGGGAAAGGGAAGCTAGCAGAATAAACTTTATGGTATCTTATGTAATAGTTAGTCTATATGAAGATGATAATATTTATTATCTATCATATAATGTAATGTAGTAAAGGTTGAAAAACTCGGATTAGACTCTGATATATGTAAATTAAATTTAATATTTATATTATTGTTATTATTATTAGTATTATTCCACTCATAGAAATGGTATCGTGAAGCGCTGAGTTCGGGTTTCAAGTACCTGAATTTGGGGGCGTCACAGGTATTATTCCAGATTTACGATTTGGTTGTGGTACAATAGTTCTATCTATAGGTTCCTTTTATTTGACTTATAGTGTTTTTTGGTTCTTGAACTCTTCAAGATCTATTATCCTCCCACTAGCCCCTTTAATGATAAACACCTTTATCTTAGAAGGTAGCGTGTTTCGCAACAAACATCTTTTGCTAAGTAGAATTATAGAACATATATCCTAAACTTACTTTAGGATGTCCCAGAAATCTGTACTTGTCAAATCTTGTCCCAAGCTTATCCTTTGAAACTTTTTTCACATAAGCTGGACAACCCTTTATCTTAACATACTTAATATTATGAATCCTCCCTGTCCATAACTCTTATAGAGTCTTGGGGTCGGATTTTGAGGTTACCTTTTCGTAGATATACAACCATTTCTAGGACATGACCCTAGAGGGATACTGGAATGTTGGTAAAATCATTATGGACCGCATCATGTCCAACAAGGTGCGATTTTTTCTTTCAGATACATCAATCAATTTTTACATATCAGGAGGCGTCCATTGTGAGAACACCATTTGAGATGATCTAGAAACTTATTGCACAAGTATTTATTCCTTGATCTAATCAAAGAATCTTAATACTCAGCTAATTTGTTTTACTTCTGAATTCTTTGAATCTTTCAAATAATTTACACTTGTATTTCAATAAATACACACATTCAACTCTTTGAATGATCATCTCATTTTCTTATACTAATTTGTTCAATATGCAAAATTATTTTCACGTAAGTCAAGTATACAAAATCCATTAAGTAATATTCTAGTTCTATACAAAACATTATTATTATAAATAAAACAATAATTGTTCTTAAATATAATACCGAAGATTTTATTATCTAACAACAAAATAGAAATAATGTTTCTAACAAGAACTGGAATACAATAACAATTTATTGACTTAATTAATAAATTTGCCCGTAGGCATTACTAAACTATAAGTTTCTATGGCTAATGTAGCAACCTTTGCTTCATTTCCCACACATAGGATTATTTATTTTTGTTTAGCTTTCTACTTCTGCTTGCTCCCTTCATAAATCTATATTTATGATAACCAAAGTCAGTATCCAATACCCAAATAGAACCTTGACTTAAAGAAAAAATTATTTTAAATCATGAACAAAATTGTATTTATAACTGAAACTTCATGAAGCTTCTTCTGGTTAGCCTCTGCAAGATGCTTCTTGCATATTCTTTCCAGTATCCAGGCTTATTGCAGTGAAAGCAAACTCCTTTGCTATCAGTATCAGTTTTTATTCTTATTACTCTTTGTTTTTTCCTTTTTATTTACCTTCTTTGAATCGTTCTTCTTTTCAGAAGATCCTTTGGCCCCTACTAGTAAGACATGGTCTTTCGTGGTTGGAAAGTGACTCTCAACATTTTTTAACATGTTAAGCAAATTAGAGAAGTTGATAACTAGCTTGTTCATATAAAAAATTCGCAACAATTATGAAAGGAGTCCGGGAGTGAGTGTAATATCAAATCTTGGCTCAACTGTGACGGGTCGAATTTATTGAGTTGTGATTCTGGGGACAGAATCCTTTTAAGAGGGGAAAGATGTGACGAACGAGATTTTTGTAATTTAATTCTTAATATTTATTGAAATAAATAAATATTTTCGATGATTTAATTATTAGATTAAATAATTAATTAATGAAATTGTGGTAGATTAATTTAATTATATGTGTTACATTTATTAAATTAATGCGGAAATTTTTTATTATCGAAGTATGTGATTATGTGAGCTTGTATTAAAAGAAATATTTAATAAGCCTATTGGTATTTTAATTAATTTAATTATTAATTAGAGAATTAATAATTTGACATTATTTATTTATGAGGAATTTAATTATGGGACTATGTGAATTTATGAGAAATTATTATATCTTATTTAAAGTAAATTAAATAAGATATTGATTTATTTTATAAAGGAGTGTGACATTATTTAAACTATAATATAAGAGGTTTTAAATTAATTGGGTATAAGCTTTTAAATGGTAGCCAAACATGGCTTTAGTGGGAGTTGAGGGAAGTTACCCATGACTGGGTAACTGACCACTTCTGCGTCAGTTCTTCTCATTTATTATCAGACATCTTCTTTTTATTATTATTATTCTAAGTCTGGAAGAGCAGAGAGGGAGAGAGTTTGAGAATTGTCAGATAAAATTGAGAAATTTTGAGAGAGATTGTGAGTACTGTGATTGAAGTAGATAGAAATTGTCATCCTTGTTCATCTACGCTTTGGGTAATTCTCTCCAACCCAATTCTCATATTTTACGTCAGTTAGTTTTTATGAAAATGGCTTTCATTCAAGTTTTGTGTATCTCTGTAAATTTGAGAAATTGTGTTATTATATGGATATATGTAATAATACGAGTAACATAACATGTTATATATATATATATATATATATATATATATATATATATATATATATATATATATCGCATGATTCCATATCATAACTTTCATAATACGATGACTTGCTATTTCAAAATTTACAGAGTTTGGGTTTTGGCCTTATGGCCCTTATACGTAATTTTAGTGTGTCAAACATAAAAGTTTTCATAAAATTTACACTCGTATATTATTATGCATGTTGATACGAAGAGACCAAAGTTTAAATGAACGGATTCGGTGTTATAACGAATCCGTAGTGTCAATTTTTATGTTTTGTTTTCAAACCTTCAAGAACAGTGGAAGTTGCATGCTTTAATTCTGTAATTAAGTGTTTAAATTGGTTAAAGTCATTATATAAATATTGGGTAATGATTATGTGTGAATTATATCATGTGGGTATGTCTAAATTCGATGTAGAAATTAAGAAATTGGTAGAAATTGGCATATTCTGCGATTTTTTGCGAACTGTCATTTCTGTGTCTGGTACGCCGCGTCGTAGCGTCGGCTGCAGGCATAAGAGTCGCGCCGTAGTGCGAGCCATGCCGCAGCGCCATTGACCAAGCCGCAGCGCAGCGCCGAGAAACAGTACAAAAGTGGCGCCGCAGCGCCACTCTGCAGAATGTCCAGAAATGAAATTTTTTGAAAATGTTTAAGTCTAGCAATGTGGTATTAACCTAATTTAATAAACATAGAAGTATGTTAGAAGTATAATGAGATGTTAAAATAGATACTTAACATGTAAATAACATAATTGCATGTGGATTGAATTATTGAATACATAAATAGCTTGTTATTTGTAAAGTGTAAATTATGTGACAATGAATGTGATAAATTGACTAAGTATATTCATAACCAAAGTTAGACAAAAAGAATGAAGTTGCTACGTTATAATTGACTGGTATTGTGAACGTAAATGATATGTAGGAGTTAAATCAAAGAACGAGTTTAGTTAAAGTGTAATCTACGCACGAGGCAAGTTTTCCTAACCCTACTTGTTATCGTTATATAAGTTGATTAATTCACCTTTCTACATTGAGCAAGTTCTCATTATTATTAATCAAGTCTGTTTTGTATATTTATGTCTATAAATCTTTCAAGAATGATGTTGTTATAAAATACTTATTCCATTGTATACCTTTGAGACTCTATTCAATTAAGTTATAAATTATTGTTAAACCTTATTAGACTAGCGAACCCTTATTGAATCGACTAGTCCATAGTTGATGAACGTTCTAAATTTCAGAACCCTTGATGAATAATCCAAACCAAACTTTCTTTTGTGCGGACTCCGATGTCAAACTGAGATGAACAACCCTTTAATATGGGATTATTTACGCTTTAGCGTTATGATATTGTGCACAGTATGGTACTAAGGGCTGATCCCCCTAAGTACGAGAGGAAGAGTCCATAGTCTCATGACTGTTAAAGGTTTCAAGTATAACCCTTGATAACCTAGGACATAGTTCAAGGTCTTATGACCCTCAGATTTCTTTTGATTCTTGTTATTCATTCTTGATTCAAAAGTTGAGCTTTATTTCAGAAGTCTTTGATTTATTCGCATGTTATTATTTTGTTACTTTCATTATTATACTTGTGGGAAATCATGCTCACTCTTGCGTAATAATAACATTGCAGTTAAGAACGAAAGAGCAGACGAATCTCCCACTAGTAAAGGCAAGGGCAAGCTTAGCAAGTAATGAAGATTGTTTATTTATGTGGTTATGTAATGATAATTAGAATTGATGTTACTTAAGACTTATTTGTTTATGTTTCCGCACAGATGATTTAAGATTAGAGTAACCTGGGATTTATTTATTATGAAGTTGATGTAACCCCATAAGGGGAGAGATTTATTATTATTTCTATCTATTGCATGGTTTGTATTTTATTTATGGGTAGATAGATAGATGATGTTTATACAGTGAATAGTATATCCTGTGGAAATGGAAGTACCGGATTTGTGGGTGTCACAGGTTGGTATCAGAGCTGTAGGTTATGAACCTTAGGTGGGGGAACAACCTTAGGTAATAGCCTTATAGGAAGAACATAGTGAAGGAAAACTCTTATCGAGTTCTAAGAGATGAATTTCTTAATTCATTGAAGATAATAAAAAACTCTATGTGCTTATGTGTTAATCTATGTGTTCGCTAGCACGGATTAGTAACTAAAACTTAAAATTTTGTTGTCAGGATGTCGGTTGTTGGAGGAGCTAGTCGAGCTGGGGAGGAGGAACCCCGAGTGCCTATTGAGGAGGAGCCCCGAGACATTCATGTTGTCAGGGAGCAGTTGATTCAGAGGGAGCCATCTCCGTTGATCACAGTTGCTGGTCAGGAGCATGAGCCTAAGACTGATCCAGAGGTAGATCTTGAGGAGGAAGAGGAAGAGGAAGAAGAGGAGTTCCCACCGAACTCCATTGATGCTGAGATGTATGATGCACTTTATGATCGTAACATAGAGTTACAGGATACTGTTCAAGATTTGACTGAGCAAGCGGTTAGTCAGCAGATTACTATTGAGCAGAAGGATAGGGAGATTATGACTCTTCACACACGTTTAGGAAACGTAGAGTGGGATCTGGTTCACGAGAAGGGTCAAACCGGGGATAAGTCCGCAGAAATAAAAAAGTTAAAGAAGGATCTGAAAGAGAGCTCAGAGAGGCTTGCCATAGCAGAGGAGGGCTGGGTACGAGAGTCACATTGTGCTGATCTTCCAGAAGATGATCGTCACGCGAAGAAAGTTAAACTTGAGGAGACATACTCTACACTTAATAACGCAATGGATGAAGCCCAGGATCGAGTTTTGAGGTACCCAATCCAGTTTGAAGGTTTACCATCGTACATGCTGGATCGCCGGACGATGTCTCGCATCGTAGAAGAGGAGCGTAGTAAGGCTATTCGGAGCCTTAACAGATAGTGATAGTATTAGTTTAATTATGTGAAAACTATGTGGTAGTTAATGATGTAAATTCTGATGTGTTTATAAATAAAGAAATATTTTGATGTTTTAAATCCTGTAGATTCTTTATCTCGGGATAGTTGATGTAAATAGCAGTGACGCTATCTTATGATGTTAAAACTTTTAAATTTAATGAAGTGTCAGAGTTTATTTGAAGTAATGTGTTAAGTGAATTATGATTAAATGTTCTAGTTAAGCCTTAACTATTTAGAGAATTTAATAAAGATCTAATAAGCGTATATTCTTAACAAAAATATGCCGCCTAGAAGATAAAACCGTCAACCAGCTCAGGAAGAGTCAACGAATAATAACAATAACGCCAATGCAAATCCCTTCCAACAATTAGTGAACTTACTAGCTGGAGCAATGAATAATCAACCTCAAGCTCCACCGAATACTTCGTTTAAAGATTTCAAGGCGGTGCTACCGCCAGAGTTTAAAGGATCCATGAACCCGATAGAAGCTCAGACTTGGGTTATGGAGATGGAGAAGGTTTTTGAGGTCGCAAGAGTCAGAGAGGATCAGAAGACCGCTTTTGCAACGTTTATGCTGAAATCTGAAGCCAATTTTTGGTGGCAAGCAAACAAGGTCCGTGGAGGAGAAGGTATAATAACCTGGGAAAGGTTCAAGGAGATGTTTTTCAAGATGTATTTCTCGACTACCTCGTAAAACCAATTGAAGGTTCAGTTTCTGGAATTGAAGAAAGGGAATATGTCTGTATCAGATTATGCGACTAGATTCAACGATTTGGCAAGGTTCGCCGCGTATCAAGTGCACACGAACGAGAGAAAAGCAAGAAGGATTGAACAAGGTCTGAAGCCGTGGTTGTATAGTAAAGTGTCGATGTTTCAGTTGAAGACATTCGCCGGGGTACTAGAGAAAGCTATGCTCGCTGAAGGTGGAAGCGATGCAGTAACAAAGTATAATCAGGAGCAAAAGAAGAAGAAGAGTGAGAATGAAGATAATAACAAGACTGGTGGGAGTAGCACTGGGGTGGCCATAATCAGAAGAGGAAGTGGACGGATAACTTGTCAGCTGGAAGTCAACAAGGAGGGCAGAAGAAGAAGATCGAAGCGTGCTCAACCTGCGGAAAAGCTCATTTGGGAGTTTTCATGAAAGGGAAGCGAGTGTGCTACAATTGTGGTCAGGAAGGCCACATAGCACCAAACTGTCCGAACCCAAAGAAGGGTGCATGTTTCACTTGTGGCTCAAAGGATCATCTGGCAAGGGACTGTCCCAAGAAGGGATCTGGAGGAACGAGTTCAGGAGGAAATAGAGGGAATACCGGTGGAAGCACTCTGACTATCGTAGCACCAACTGCAACCGACCGACCGACTGCCAGAACATTCAACATGACAGTGCAGGATGCAGTACAGTCTCGCGATGTGGTGGCAGGTATCATTCCAATCAATAAAGTTAATGCTTATGTGTTATTTGATTCGGGTACTACTTGCTCATTTATATCTGATGACTTTGCTAAGAATTTAGAATTGCCTAAGGATGAGTTAGAATACCCCATGAACATAGAAATCGTGATTAGAGAAATAATCCCTGTTAAACACAAGCATAAGAACTGTAGAGTGGATATTAAGGGTAATATCATGAACGTAGATCTTATCCCTATTCGACTTGGGGAATTTGATGTTATCTTGGGAATGGACTAGTTATTCAATTACGGGGCAGTAATTGATTGCCAAAAGAAGCGTATTAACCTTATGACTCCATCAAAGGTTGTGTTTTATGGTAGCAAGTCACCTAGATAAGTGAGTTGTCTGACGATGATGTAGACTAGGAAGTTGTTACGACAAGGATATATAGGATATTTAGCTTACATAATCGACAGTCGTAAAGAGAATCTAAAAATAGATGAGATACCAGTAGTGCGAGATTTCGCAGACGTATTTTCGGACGATTTGCTGGGACTTCCTCCAGATAGAGCAGTTGAATTCGTTATCGATTTGGCTCCAGGAACAACTCCAATATCAAAGGCACCATACCGAATGGCACCAGTAGAGATGAAAGAATTAATGGTACAACTACAAAAATTATTGGACAAGAAGTACATTCAACTGAGCATATTGTCGTGCGCCGGTGTTGTTTGTGAAGAAGAAGGATGGAACGATGCGGCTCTGCATTGATTATAGAGAACTGAATAAGGTCACGATTAAGAATAGATATCCATTACCGTGGATCTATGATCTGTTTGATCAATTGAAGGGAGCGAAATACTTTTCCAAGATAGATTTGAGGAGCGGTTATCATCAACTGAAGGTGAGACCAGAGGATGTACCGAAGACAGCGTTCAGAACACGATACGGTCACTACGAATTTCTGGTAATGTCATTTGGTCTAACGAATGCTCCTGCAGCATTTATGGGCTTAATAAATGGTGTGTTTAAGCCGTTTTTGGACAAGTTCGTAGTGGTTTTTATAGATGATATTTTGATATATTCAAAAACTAAGGAAGAACATGAAGAGCATTTGAGGGTGACGTTAGAAACTTTGAGGAAGGAGAAGTTGTATGATAAGTTTTTGAAATGTGAATTCTGGATTGAAAGAATACAATTTCTTAGACATGTGATCGATAGGGACGAAATTTTGGTGGATCCCTCCAAAGTCGAATTTGTGATTAACTGGGATCAGTCGAAGACGCCGTCGGAAGTATGAAGTTTTCTTGGATTGAAAGGATATTACAGAAGATTCCTTCAGGATTTTTCCTAGATCGCAACTCCGTTGACGAATTTGACTAGGAAATTGGTGAAATTTGTTTGGACGGAGAAGTGTGAGGAAAGCTTTCAAGAATTAAAGAAGAGGTTAAGTTCAGCACCTGTGTTATCTCTTCCAGATGACACAGAAAATTTTGTGGTATATAGTGATGCGTCACACAAGGGACTTGGTTGTGTGCTTATGTAAAATGGCAGAGTCATTGCGTACATGTCACGTCAACTGAAGGATTATGAGAAGGGGTATCCGACCCATGACTTGGAATTAGCTGTAGTGGTTTTCGCTTTGAAAATCTGGAGGCACTATCTCTATGGGGAGAAGTGTGAAATATATACAGACCATAAGAATCTGAAATATATTTTCACATAGAAAGAATTGAATATGCGCCAAAGAAGGTGGTTGGAATTAATTAAAGACTACGATTGTGAGATTTTATACCATTCGGGTAAGGCAAACGTGGTTGCCGATGCTTTAAGTAGAAAAGGTCGGGAGAAATTGATGATGTTGACCGCACAGAAGGAATTGATTTCAGCAATAGAGAAGTTGGAGTTAGAAGTGAAGTATCCTATGGAAATTGATAAGAAACTGTTTCAGATGCAATATGGTACAACCTTACTGGATAAAGTTAAGGAGGCTCAACTTCAGGATGATGAATGCAAGAAGGTGATAAGGAAGATATCTGAAGGAACTGAACTAAGATTTAAGATGGATAAGGAAGGAATACTGAGATTTGAGAACAGAATTTGGGTACCGCCAGTACCAGATATTAAGGAAGACATTTTGAGCAAAGCTCTCATAGCTCACAACATTCGATTCACCCTGGTAGTACCAAGATGTACCAAGATCTTTGAAAATATTTTTGGTGGCCTAATCTAAAACAAGATGGTGCAGAGTGTGTTGTCAAATGTCTAACATGTCAAAAAGTAAAAGTAGAACATCAAAGACCAAGTAGATTGCTGCAACCGTTGGAGATCCAAGAATGGAAATGGGAACATATTACAATAGACTTCGTGGTTGGCCTTCCGACGACTCAGAAAGGCTACGACGCAGTATGGGTTATCATTGACCGACTGACGAAATTCGTACACTTCCTTCTGATCAAAATTAGATTTAACTTAGATCAGTTGGCAAGGTTATATGTGAAAGAGATTGTTTCGAGGCACGGAGTTCTGGTGTCAATTATTTCTGATAGAGATTCGTGCTTTACGTCGAACTTCTGGAAACGTCTTCAGGAATGCACGGGTACGCAATTGCGAATGAGTACAGCATACCACCCACAGACAGATAGACAGAGTGAAAGAACAATTCAGACATTGGAAGATATGTTAAGAGCTCGTATAACGGATTTTAAAGAAAATTGGGATGATCATCTACCGCTCGTAGAGTTCGGTCACAACAACAGTTACCACGCTAGTATTGGCATGCCACCTTATGAAGCGTTATACAGCAGAAAGTGCAGAACTCCGCTATACTGGGATGAAGGTTGCGAAAGACAATTACTAGGTCCGGAATTGGTACAGCAGATAGCAAAAATAGTCAGGGTGATCCGAACAAGATTGACAGCAGCTCAAGACAGACAGAAGAAATACGCTGGTCCACACCGTAAGAATGTTGAGTTTGAACCAGGTAGTTATGTTTTCTTGAAGGTCTCTCCATGGAAGGGAAAGATCAGGTTCGAAAAGAAAGGAAAATTAAGCCCAAGATTCATTGGACCCTTCGAAGTTCTGAGAAGAGTAGGAGAAGTTGCTTATGAGGTAGCCTTACCTCCAACTCTAGAGAATGTCCACAACGTTTTTCTTGTCTCAGTCCTACGACCCTACAAATCCGATTACAAGCACGTCATTGAATATGAACTCCTACATTTCGACAAAGACTTATCTTACGAAGAAATTCCTGTTCAAATTATCGATCGAAAAGAACAAGTTCTGGAAAATAAAGTAATACCTTCTGTTAAGGTAATTTAGAGGAACTACAACGCTGAAGAAGCTACGTGAGAACTTGAAGAGAATATGATGAAGAATTACCCTCATTTATTTACTTAATTTATGCGTAAGCGATTCCGGGGACAGAATCTTTGTAAAGGGGGGAGAATGTGACAGGTCGAATTTATTGAGTCGTGATTCTGGGGACAGAATCCTTTTAAGAGGGGAAAGATGTGACGAACGAGATTTTTGTAATTTAATTCTTAATATTTATTGAAATAAATAAATATTTTTGATGATTTAATTATTAGATTAAATAATTAATTGATGAAATTATGGTAGATTAAATTAATTATATGTGTTACATTTATTAAATTAATGTGGGAAATTTTTATTATCGAAGTATGTGATTATGTGAGCTTATTGTATTAAAAGAAATATTTAATAAGCCTATTGGTAATTTAATTAATTTAATTATTAATTAGAGAGTTAATAATTTGACATTATTTATTTATGAGAAATTTAGTTATGGGACTATATGAATTTATGAGAAATTATTATATCTTATTTAAAGTAAATTAAATAAGATATTGATTTATTTTATAAAGGAGTGTGACATTATTTAAACTATAATATAAGAGGTTTTATTAAATTAATTGGGTATAAGCTTTTAAATGGTAGCCAAACATGGCTTTAGTGGGAGTTGAGGGAAGTTACCCATGACTGGGTAACTGACCACTTCTGCGTCAGTTTTTCTCATTTATTATCAGACGTCTTCTTTTTATTATTATTATTCTAAGTCTGGAAGAGCAGAGAGGGAGAGAGTTTGAGAATTGTCAGATAAAATTGAGAAATTTTGAGAGAGATTGTGAGTATTGTTATTGAAGTAGATAGAAATTGTCATCCTTGTTCATCTACGCTTTGGGTAATTCTCTCCAACCCAATTCTCATATTTTACGTCAGTTAGTTTTTATGAAAATGGCTTTCATTCAAGTTCTGTGTATCTCTGTAAATTTGGGAAATTGTGTTATTATATGGATATATGTAATAATACGAGTAACATAACATGTTTTATATATATATATATATATATATATATATATCGCATTATTCCATATTATAACTTTCATAATACGATGACTTGTTATTTCAAAATTTACAGAGTTTGGGTTTTGGCCTTATGGCCCTTATACGTAATTTTAGTGTGTCAAACATAAATATTTTCATAAAATTTACACTCGTATATTATTATGCATGTTGATACGAAGAGACCAAAGTTTAAATGAACGGATTTGATGTTATAACGAATCCGTAGTGTCAATTTTTATGTTTTGTTTTCAAACCTTCAAGAACATCAAGAACAGTGGAAGTTGCATGCTTTAATTCTGTAATTAAGTTTTTAAATTGGTTAAAATGATTATATAAATGTTGGGTAATGATTATGTGTGAATTATATCATGTGGGTATGTCTAAATTCGAGTAGAAATTAAGAAATTGGTAGAAATTGGCATGTTCTGCGATTTTTCGCGAACTGCTATTTCTATGTCTGGTACTCCGCGCCGCAGCACCGGCTGCATGCATAAGAGTCGCGCCGTAGCGCGAGCCACGCCGCAGTGCCATTGACCAGGCCGCAGCGCCGAGAAACAGTACAAAAGTGGCGCCGCAGCGCCACTCTATAGAATGTCCAGAAATGAAATTTTTTTTAAAATGTTTAAGTCTAGCAATGTGGTATTAACCTAATTTAATAAACATAGAAGTATGTTAGAAGTATAATGAGATGTTAAAATAGATACTTAACATGTAAATAACATAATTGCATGTGGATTGAATTATTGAATACATAAATAGCTTGTTATTTGTGAAGTGTAAATTATGTGACAATGAATGTGATAAATTGACTAAGTATAATCATAGCCAAAGTTAGACAAAAAGAATGAAGTTGCTACGTTATAATTAACTGGTATTGTGAACGTAATTGATATATAGGAGTTAAATCAAAGATCGAGTTTAGTTAAAGTGTAATCTACGCACGAGGCAAGTTTTCCTAACCCTACTTGTAATCGTTATATAAGTTGATTAATTCACCTTTCTACATTGAACAAGTTCTCATTATTATTAATCAAGTCTGTTTTGTATATTTAAGTCTATAAATCTTTCAAGAATGATGCTGTTATACAATACTTATTCCATTGTATACCTTTGAGATTCTATTCAATTAAGTTATAATTTATTGTTAAATCTTATTAGACTAGCGAACCCTTATTGAATCGACTAGTCCATAGTTGATGAGCGTTCTAAATTTCAGAACCCTTGATGAATAATCCAAACCAAACTTCCTTTGGTGCGGACTCCGATGTCAAACTGAGATGAACAACCCTTTAATAGGGGATTATTTACGCTTTAGCGTTAAGATATTGTGCACAGTATGGTACTAAGGGCTGATCCCTCTAAGTACGAGAAGAAGAGTCCATAGTCTCATGACTGTTAAAGGTTTCAAGCATAACCCTTGATAACCTAGGACATAGTTCAAGGTCTTATGACCCTCAGATTTCTTTTGATTCTTGTTATTCATTCTTGATTCAAAAGTTAAGCTTTATTTCAGAAGTCTTTGATTTATTCACATGTTATTATTTTGTTACTTTCATTATTATACTTGTGGGCAATCGTGCTCACTCTTGCATAATAATAACATTGCAGTTAAGAACGAAAGAGCAGGCGAACTTTTCACTAGTAAAGGAAAGGGCAAGCTTAGCAAGTAATGAAGATTGATTATTTATGTGGTTATGTAATGATAATTAGAATTGATGTTACTTAAGACTTATTTGTTTATGTTTCTGCACAGATAATTTAAGGTTAGAGTATCCTGGGATTTATTTATTATGATGTTGATATAACCCCATAAGGGGAGAGATTTATTATTATTTCTATCTATTGCATGGTTTGCATTTTATTTATGGGTAGATAGATAGATGATATTTGTACAGTGAACACCAAATCCTGTGGAAATAGAAGTACCAGATTTGGGGGTGTCACATCAACTCTCCATCCATGACAAAACTTGTTGTCCAAATTGATCAATCAAATTGATAATGTTAATGACTTTTATCTGTACTGTAGTGTCATCGGTCATTCTAGATCAGAAGAGCTTCTTAGATATCTGATATCTATCAGTCCTACTTTCCTCACCATCAACTACTTGATGTGCAGGAATATAGTAAGAGCATCCATAATTTCATGCTGACGCTGAAGCTCGTTACTCATGGATCCGAGCATGATGCATTAAGCCAACTGTGCATCATCTTGCCACTTTCTAAAAGTAACAATCTCTTTATCAGAGGCATTGTCTGCAACCATTGCAGGAATAGGCATATTAAGGACATAAGATAGCTTTTCAGTCGTGAGAACTATTCTCAATTTTCTTAACTAATCCATTTAATTCGGTCATGTTAATTTAGCATCTAATATGCTACGCAGTGATAGTAATTTAGACATTATAAAATTCTGTAAATGAATTTATAATTAACAATATTTTAGCATATATTCTTTTATTAATTACCAAAATAAATTAGGTCTTGTTTTAAATTGGTATCTCCCACTATTTTCATCAAACTACATTATCCTCAATTTATATAGTTCGGCGATATCTAATTAAAGATATGCTAGTGAGAATAATGATCTCATTTCAAATGTATATAGCCTTGTGTGTACACAACAAACTATATAAAAATAAATATGTAGACAACTCTTGTCAATTACATCAACTATGCAACTCCTTGTATTTTGCCTCTTAGATCATAATGGTCAAGTGTGTGCACATCCGAACTAAAATGATTTAAGTTAAGTCATACCTAGCACTCCATATATTCAAAAGAAAAACATTGTCCTTGTGTGTGTACAACAAAACAACATTGTTCAGTCTATTTATAAGCATTAAATGTGATAAAATAACATCTTAAATATTTAATATTTGCCTTGTGTGCACAACAAACTCATATTAAATATTTAATACTCTATTGTTTTACTATACTAGAAGGCGACGTTCGATATTCCAAATATCTTTGAATGTTACAACTTAATATAATATTTGAGGGGTTTGTTATTAATTTGTCTCATCTTGTTTAGCAAGCATGCACACACACACACACACACACACACACACACACACACACACACACACACACACACACACACACACACACACACATATATATATATATATATATATATATATATATATATATATATATATACTATAAGCATGCACATATAGAATACTATATTCTACTTGGATTGATTATGGACTTTTATTCTAGTTTGGTTCACTAGAACCACCAAGTGAATCAAAAGGTTAAACCCTAGGGGTGCAAGAATTAATATTTAAATATAACTATTACATTCAAACTCGAGCTCCATTACAAACGGGTCTTCAAACGCTCCTTGCTCCTTGATCTCCAATTCTTCAAAATTAATTCTAACTATTCCTATTATAAAACTATTTTAAAATAAATAGAAACCTTGATCAACAGTCAAGGGAAAGTATATAGGAGGGAGATAGAATTTATATTAAGAAAAAAATAAGAGAAGACGAGGTACGCAGACCCCATTTAATAAAACACATACATTCATGCATTCAACTAAAATAAAATTCAATCACACTGGTCAATAGTCTATAATCAATCTCATTTATTATCATACACATCACCATATACATCAATAAATAACATTCATCTCAAGAATAATAAACATTCAATATATAAATTGATATCATTTAATAGGCAAGTTTAGTTAGCATAAAATCTAATTTTGAATCAAAATAAACTCCTTTATTTTAATCCAAATTTAAATCAAAATAAATCTCTTTTATTTTAATTTATCCTAATTTGAATAAAATAAACTATTTTATTTTAATCAAAATAAACTCATTTATTTTAATTAATTATGGAATCCAATTCCAAGTAAAAAAAACTCCTTTATTAAAGGAAACACGAATTCTCATTCCTATTCACAAATAAACTCTTTTATTTTGAATAATATGAAATCTTATTCCATATCTAAATAACTCTTTTATTTAAAGAAATACAGATTCTCTTTCCTATTCACAAATAAACTCATTTATTTTGAATAATATGAAATCTTATTCCATATCTAAATAAACTCCTTTATTTAAGGAAGCATGGATTCACTTTCCTATTCACAAATAAACTCCATTATTTTATGAAACATAGACTCTAATTTTAACTCCAATTAGTTATCATGGAATCCAATTTTAACTCTAATTAGTTAACATGAAATCCAATTTTAAAATTAAAATAAACTTTTTATTTTAATATTAAAATAAATCTTTTATTTTAATTATAAAATAATTAAGGATATTATATATATTTAATGTTATAATATATAAATATAAATATATATATATATATATATATATATATATATATATATATATATATATATATATCCTATCCGCGAATCCTGGAAACTTTTCTTATTACCGAATCATAATCTTGATGATTACCTTATATTACATATCATATATAAGGAACAACAACATTATGATTCATATTACATAAGAATGGTAACTACCATACCGTTAAAATATATGATAATAAGATCTGATCCTAGGCCACGTGAATCACGAAAAAGCTATTTCGTGATTTTTTTTTAAAAAAAAATTTAAATAAATTTTATACAACAAATTATGCCCAATTAAATTGTTCTAAACACATATCAACATATGAATTTGATAACTGTTGGTTGAGTATTATTTGCCATGAAAATGTTGATTTATATATATGAAATGCATATGAGATATGTATGAAATTTGAAAATCAATCTACGATTATATGTTTTATAAGTTAATCTCTATACTTGTTTTGTGAGAAGCAGCATGCATATTGAGTTTAGATGATTATGATTGTATAAACTGTGTGACGCCCCAAAAATAGGTATACATCGCCCATTCTGAGTCGCCAAATGCATAGTACATAAATCAAATACAAACTTCTTTTATACAATACGAAAACAGCGTAGCTTAGAGTTTTTACACAAATATTGTCTCATAGATAGTATTCAAACTCAAATGAAGTCCTCATTACATTTATTATCACACTATTTCACAAAATAGTGAGGACCACTATAGCCACCATCTCGGACCGTCACTCTGTTCCCCGACTAGTCCCAGCTACGTTCTTATTTCCTGAAGAGAACAATGAAAGCAAAAGGGTGAGCTCAACTAGCCCAGGAAGAAATATTATGACTAAGATAATGTAGAATAAATTATCGTTAGCCTTCAACAGTGTTAAACTAATAAACAACAAGTTTAACTGTAGCGGAACAAGCAATCCATTAGAATAGTCAAGTAGAGCATGATATCTATTATCTTCTATGATTTAAAAAGGTTTTTCATCAACTTTATCGCTGAAACTCAGCTTAATAAATAAACCACATAATCGAATCATCCCTGCACCACGACCAAGGATATTCATGTAATCATCAATGGTTATGATTATACCAAATAATCACTGGTCATAATCATACCAACAACTGTCCATCAATGCACTACAGGCCAATGAGGACTTTTACCACATCATTTATAATATTACAGGTCATGATTATACTGAATGATTCCTAGTCATAATCATACCAATCAATATTCCATCTATGCACATAAGCCAAAGATGACTTTCATCACAATATAAGCATGAGGATGATGACAATGATATAAGAATTCAATTAAAAGAAAACAAAGGATAAATTTTTGAAGATTTATAATTTAATTTATCCAGAATTCAACAACGTTCAAATTTTCAACATGATACTACTTTGTGGAGTAAAATTCAAGAATGATATTGTATCAAAAATGATTTGGACCGAAAAGAAATCAATTTTTGTCATAAATAGTACTCCAGGTGAATAGTACTTCGGGAATAGTACTTTGTGAATAGTACTTTATGAATAGTACTCGTGAATAGTACTTTTATGAATAGTACCGTATAAATGAATAGTTCTCATGGACAGTACTCCCGCATGAAAAGCTTAAAATTTAACAAGAATGTGCAGAAAATATCCTTGTGAAACGATACTAGATGAAGCGCAAATTTCAAGGATACTCTACTAATTTCACGGAGTATATAAGCAATACTTTAACAAAATGAGGATATAATCAGGAATACGAGATGAAATAATATTACTCACATACTACAGAGTATGGAAGAAAATATTATTCCTATGAATACTGAACAAAATAATATCTCTTACCTCAGAAGAAGACTGGATACTGGAATAGTGAGGTAGCAGATTTTTCTTCTTCTTTCTCTCTATAGCTTCTCTCTCTATAGTATCTCTCTCTATAATTGCTCTTGTGAGTCTTAGTGAATTGGTGAGAATGAAAGAAGAATGAGCTCCTATTTATAGAAAAATATAGTTTCAATAATTACACGTTTTGGGGCTCAAAATATTACAGTATAATACCTTCATCTTTTCCTTTATTTTTAATTTAGTCCTGCAAGTATTATCAAACTTCCACCACCTCCCATAATAGTACATCATGTGAATCAATAGTACATTAATGTGAATCAATAGTTCTATACATGTGAAAAAATAGTTACAGTATAGTACATTTATCTATACTTCCAATTTTAATTTAGTCATGCAAGTATTATCAATCTTGCACAACCTCCCCTAATAGTACATGCATGTGAATCAATATTACACACATGTAAACAAATAGTTATAAACATGTGAATTAATAGCAATTAATTGCTCATTTATCCGATTAATTACCTGATTGGTCAATATAACCTCCGGACATCAATTATTATCGAAATAGATGTCGATTTCCATTAACACTAATAATCCCAACACAATGAAAATATCAATTTAATCTTTAATCAATACGAACTTATTCATCATTAATATTATAACTCACAATATTTAACAACCAGATCATTCCCAGGAAAGAGGGGGCTTTCCGATAAGGATTTCTCCCTATTGGCACGTAATTATGTGACCAAACCTCTCCTCGACAGAACTTTCTAGATATCATTAATATTGCAAATAATAATATGAATAACTTTATCGTCTCAATTATTGATTTAATAATAATAAATATTATGCAGATGATACTGTGACAATAATTAAATCAATAATATGAGAGATATTATGCAGCAATTACTATAGCAATAATTGAGTATAACTGAGTGACTTCTCACGTAAGCATCAGTAATCAATACTGTGTGCTACTATTCAACCACGCGTATTACTGTACTTTTACCACCGGGTAGTTCAACAGTTTAACGGTAAAACTTTCGCCGTTATTTTTATAAAAAGATATTTCTGTCGTTTTCTAACTACGACAATACTTTCGTTGTGGGGTCCACCAATGATTGTACCGTCGTACGAATATTGCCTACTAAAACGAATATTCCCCGACCAATCGAATATTTTATAACAACTTGCTTAATTTACAAAATTTATAAATATTACCCACAACTATAATAATATAACCAAACCACACCATAATATTCAAAAATATATTTCGAGAAAAATTAATCTTTATTCATAAAAGTTGGGGTCATACAAACTGTGCATAATATTATGTGTTATCTAATACATAAAAACTGTTAGAATTGCTGGGTTGTCGAGCTCAACCTTGCAAATAACTATTTTTGCAGGTTAGGACTCACGATAAAGTTACGTGCTACTTGATTGACAGAGTTCAATAGTATCACAAGAAGACTGATTTGTTTATCTGAAGTTATGATTTTGAACCATGTTTTAGGTTTTAGATAATGTACTTGATAGTTATTTACAATGTTTAACTCATGTGGAGTTGTAAAGCCGTACTATTCGATATATAAAGAATATAGAATTAAGATGTAAAGTGTTATAATGTAACTCTGACGAATCGAATCATAAAATAAATTTGATTCAAAGATATGTAAATGATGAAGGTTGTGATTCAGGGAAATGAATAAAGAATTCAGAAAATTTTAATTATTCCACATCTTATTAAGTATAACATCAAATATAATGAAAAGACAGGAAGAGTTAATGATCAAGATTGAGAATTGACTTATTACGATTTTGAGATCGATTCATAGATCTTGGAAATGAACAGGAATTAATATATTAAATTGGTATCAAAGCTAAGTGGTATTCATTAAATTATAAATGAAAGTTATAAGAAATCAGAAGAAGATAGTACCGTAGCGCACCAGGTCCGAGGTAATGGATACCCGGATTTGGGGGTGTTACATAGGCCCCCTAGGCGCTAGGCCCCCCCGGCCGCCTGCCTAGCGCCTTTTAGAACATTGTATAATATTACATTAAAATAAGTGTAGCTCAAGATTTTAAAAAGATAGCCATCACTTATTCTTTTCCTCCCTCCCCGAACAGATAAGTCGCCGAGTCTAAAATATTGTAAAGATAAAAGTGATTAACATCCTACCATAATTTTGAAACTTCCCTAAATTCATCAAATTTCCCAAAAATTTACTAGATAATTAAGATACCCTAGGTTTCAACAAAGGGTGCTTATCATTTTCTCAAAGAAATTATATGACTCATAAGCCAAAAGACATTTTGTGATTGGCCTTCCACAATACCCATGATAACATTTTTAAGGAGCGTCTTCAACTATACAGAACCTCAGCCTCTCCTATATATAATGAGCCATTAGCTAATTGCTGCTTGCGCACAAGGTAATCCATCTTTTAACTTATATTGCTTGTTCCCATATAAAACAGGAGATCCTAAAGTATATGATGGAAGCATGTTAAAATATATCCTAAAACCTATAAAAGTGATCAGCGGTTTCTTGGTTAACCAACAAAAGTTAGAACTGGTCAAGTACTCCCGCCTTGCCAGTTTTCAAACATCACCTTCTTCCTCAAGAACTCGTGATATGAAACCTTTAAAAATACAATATGACGGAATAAAGAATGTCAACTACTGTATTTGAATAAAACTGAAAGGATATAAATATAAATTAAAATAAGCATTAGAAGTGCCTTTTTCAAGCAGAAAACATGACTTTCAAGGTATTTTTTTTGGAGTCAAAAAGTAAATAAAGTATTTATTATGGTATCAGTCATTCTTCTCTTGTTAGACTAGTTAATCATTTGCTCTTTCAGCTAGTGCCTACCAACACTTTTGATACTGGTGTGCTGCTCATATGCCTGAACTCTTTTCAAATCCTTAATAGAAAGGAGTCATTCTAAAGCAATGGGGTCATGTAACCAAATAACCTTTGGGAGTGTGTCAGATCCTCCCTCCCTTTTCTCTCCATACAAGTTATTTCTTTTCTTGATAAAAGATGCACAAGTTCTTCCTCCACCAATGTTCTAAAAGGTGGGAGGCGGGCAGCCGGGGGGCCAAGCGCCTAGGGGGCCTAGGCGAGATTTTTTATTTTAAACCAATTTTAATATTTTATATTACATTTATCCAAACAAAATAATAATATAAAACAAAATAATCTATAATAAAGATAATAAAGGTCTTTGCTTAAAGTTCGAACACATATCCATATTGTTAATGTCAAAGTTCAAACACAACATGTAATTGTTCAAAATTCAAACATATTTTTAACGTATTAGTTTTATTCATAAACAAGATTGCTATTAATTCATTATTAAAACTTAAGAAACTAAACATAAATTTAAGAATTACATTAAATTAAACTAAATATTACAAAATGTATCATCATTTATATAATTTGAAGTTTGTACAAGTTCAAAAAATTATAATTATAATAAAATTATCCATTTTAACTTGATAGTGTTCACTTCTTGTTGTGATTTGATATGCTACAACCTGTATTATGAATATGATAAATCATTAGAAAAATAAATATATCAAGATCTAGTTTAGATAGTTATTAAAATAAAATAAAACCTCTCCGCATAGACCTCGCCTAATTTCTTAGAGGAATTTTTTTGCCGCCTTGAGCCTAGGTGAGGTGCCAGAAGGGCCTAGCGTCTAGGCGAATCACCAGAGGGGGCCTAACACCTAGGCGGGGTGCCAAGGGGGGCCTAGGAGGACCTAGGCGGTAATTTTTAGAACATTATCCTCCACTCATGTGACTCATCGTATTGAGAACACACCAACTTCATGACTAGATATTATTTCAAACTTATAACCAACCAAAACACGTATTAGACCTAAGCAAACCTAATCAATATAGATCAACAATAACAAGATATCAACTTCTTTTAGGAAGTACAACAATCAACTAATCTACCAACTTACATCACGTCAGTGCAGTAGATCAGAAGAGGGTTTGCGAATGCACTAGACTTCAATATTAGAGTACCATAAAGAAAATTTTAGACGATTATAAGAGCAAATAATCCACTGACATATTATTGCACTATGCGGAAGAAAACAAGATATGAGCCAAATATTTTATAGGTAATGAATATGAATCAATTGATTATACCTCTGGGTGCCACTGGAAACCAGTCACTGGATAGTTGTGTGCTTGAACTGTGGAGACATAAACCTAATTTAAGTGAATTTATGAATATTTTAGGCCATATACAATATCATATGAATTAACATCTACAGAACTAATGTAACACCAAGTACCTTATTATCTTAACCAATAGTGGTTTAGGATCTTGAAGGAGGTAACTAAATCCATGTTTTCTTGAAATTATTTTGGTGATATACCCATACTGTTGCATAGGGAAATCAATGCCGACAAACTCATAAAGTATCCCGTCCCTTCCCAAAATAGTTCATCACCATAGGTTACCGCCGGCCGGCCAGGCAACCCCAATCAATGTCAAAACCCCACTATTTCTACCTCCACTGCCAATTCTCTCTTTTTCAATGACAAAACCATTGTCGCCTCCACAACAAAATCTCTCTGATTTCACCAACCTTCCATCCACCTCATCGTCTCTCTTCTAAACCCTCTAACTACATGTGTAAGTACCTTTGGATTCCTTTCCTAATTTCTCTATCCAAAGAATTTAGCTCCGCTAAATCTTAATCAACGATTCTCTTGCCCAGTCTGTCTGTAACTCCCAGTTGTCCCTCTCCGGACTCCTAACTCAATTTCTGGTCGGTCATTAGTATTTTAAGTCATCCCAACGATGGAGCTTCCGACCGACTCAGCAATGCCACAAACGCTTCTTATATTAACGCGTCTTATGTAAAGTTCGTTGAATCCGTCGGGGCCAGGGTCATTCCTTTTATCTATAATGAGCCTCCGGAGGTTCTCCAATATGTAATTGTACCCATTACAATTACACTTGTCATTTTCTTAACGAAATCATTTCTTTACTAACAATTGATTGTTTGTATGTTATTTCTTGTAGGGATTATTGATGTTAGCTTTTCTTGTATGATTAGCTTTAATATTTTAATAAGTACTATTTTACTTCATTTTTTTCCATTAAAGCGACAATTTATTGTAATATTATTTTCTTGTCTTCATTTGATCATTTGAATTGTTTATACTATTTAATGTGTTGGATTCAGTGGATTTATATTAAATAAATTTTATTAGTGAATTGTGTAAAAGAGTTATGTTGTGATAAAACCTTGAAATAATGCTAAAGTTTCATAATCAGTTTTTAATGACATGCTTGTTGATATACACTCCCTTTTCTCCTTTTATTCCAAACTAATTGGCCCAGGCATAAAATGAATCCCCAAGTAAGCTCAACATGTATTTATTTTTTAGGATTGCTTATTTATATACTCTCTTTGACCTAAAAATGAGCGTCATTTCCTTTGTAATTTAGAAGGGCTATTTTGGAGAAGTTATTTTTAAAAGTCTGCTTATGATATGTGTATATTGTCTGCATGTTTCGAATGTGTTAATTTTATTTAGTTTTACTTACAGAAACTTAATTTGGTCAATGGAGTTCTTTTTACCAGAGGGTTGTGTAAAGGACTCTACTTTGAGGTTGTTGAGGATATATTTAAGGAAAATCACTCTCAGGGAGTTGCTAATTTACAAAATTTCAGTCAACAAGGGCAAGGACTTGTCCTTCTAATGAATAGGAATAAGCTACAAAGTTTTCGCATGTGTTTGTAGTTGCACCGTGTTAATTTTGACCAACTTTTGACATGTTACTTGCAGAAAGTATTGGAGAAGAATGACGTAGGAGATCATTTTCCCTTACTCTCAATATGCTTAGGTTTTAAACTTTTGTCAATGATCGTCAGCAAGGTTAATTGGTATAAAGTTACTTTTCACTCGTATATTCGAATTACATTACCTTTTTTTTACCCTTATGGTGGGGATGACTGGAGGTAATTCGAATATATGAGTGAAAAGTAATTTTATACCAACTAACCTTGCTGACAATCATTGATAAAAAGAACTTCATTGGCGAGATTAAATTTTTGCAGCAAAACTAAAAAAAATTAACACATTCGCAACATACAGACAATATACACCTAGCATAAGCAGACTTTTAAAAATAACTTCATCAAAATAGCCCTTCTAAATTACAAAGGAAATGACACTCATTTTTAGGATAGAGAGAGTATATAAATAAGCAATCTTCAAAAATAAATACATGTTGAGCTTACTTGGGGATTCATTTTAAGCCTATTCTAACTAGTCTGGGCATAGTTGTCACGGTGTCGACTAGGCGTCCAGGCGATAGGGAGAAAGGCATGACGAGACTCGACTTGAGGTGGAGCTGCTAAGGCGTGCGCCTTGATAGCTTGGCGTCTCAAGGTGTCGCCTTGGAGACGTCGTGCGACGCCGAGCTGCCAATGCGCACGCCTTAGTAGCTCTAGCCCAACTTAAATCATCTACCCATCTTTTGAGTTCTGACCCATTAACCCAAGAACCCATGACCCATCGATTTAAAAAAAGGAGAAAAGGATAAAAGGAGAAAGGTTAAACCCTTATATGTATCTACAGACTTCGACTCGATCACTCGACTTCATCCCATCACAGCTCGATTCATTGTGACCCATCAATTTGCAGCTCGACTTCATCACGACCTTCTTTGAACTCGATCGCAACCTTGTCTCATACACATGTTTTTCTTCTTTGTTTACTTTGCTTTTCTTGTTACTATTTTGTTTCTTCTCAGTTTCTCTCCTTTAATTTTTTTTATTTTAGAAGGTTTGAATAAATATAGTCATGTATGGTTGTACGCTTCACCTCTCTGTTTTACCTCTCACATATCCTTCTCTATTTTTAATTTTCTATGCATATATATATGACATGCATATCTATTGACAGTTATTAACTTACTACTAATCTATTATATAGTTCTAAGTAAATTGTCCAAGTGTCATGCATATACTAATATATGTATGACCCAGCCAAGTGTCCACAAGTTGATGATGACATTAATTTATTTATCTGTGTTTTGATAATTTTATATGCATATATGTTGACTGTTATTACTAATCTATTATATGGTGTTTTATTAGATATTAGACTACATATTTGTGATGGTTGGTTGCAACTTTAATTTCTATGCGGTGTTTGTTGAATTCTTCATTTCTTTTATAAATTTTTAATATCAAGTGTTTTGTTTTTGGATTGTTATTGCCAAGTATTTACATAATTATGCCTTTAATGTTATTCTATAGTGTTATATTTTGAGTTTTAATGTATATTAAATTTTATTGCCAATATACTTGTTAAGTAAAATAAATAATATATAAATTGCACATTGTAAACTACTTGTCACCATACGAACGCCATGGCATCGCCTTGGCGTCCAGGTAGTCGGCTACCGCCATGACTCGTCGTGGTGCCGTGACAACTATGAGTTTGGGATAAAAGGAGAAAAGGTAGTGTATATCAACAAACATGTCATTAGAAATTGATTATGAAACTTTAGCATCATTTCAAACTTTTGTCATAGCATAACTCTTTTACACAATTCACTAATAAAGATCATTTAATATAAATACACTGAATTCAGCACATTGAATAGTATGAACAATTGAAATGATCAAATGAAGACAAGATAATAATACTACAATAAATTATCGCTTCAATGGAAAAAATGAAGTAAAATAGTACTTATTAAAAGAAAAGCTAACATTAATAATCCCTTTAAGCAGCAAGAGAAGAAATAACATACAAACAATCAATTGCTGGTAAAGTAATTGTTTCGTTTAGAAAATGACAAGTGTAAAGGTAATGGGTACAATTACATATTGGAGAATCTCCAGAGGCTCGTTATAGATAAGAGGAATGACCCAGGCTCCGATGGATTCAACAAACTTTACATAAGACCCGGCAGTATAAGAAGCGTTTGTGGCGTTGCTGAGTCGGCTGGAAGCTTCGTCGCCGGGATGACTTAAAATACTGATAGCCGACCGAAAAATAAGTTTGGAGTCCAGAGAGGGACAGCTGAGAGTTGCAGACTGACTAGGCAAGAGAATCTTTGATTGAGATTTAGCGGAGCTAAATTCTTTGGAGGTAGAAATTAGGAAAGGAATCCAAAGATACATACACATGTCGTTGGAGGGTTTAAAAGAGAGACAATGAGGTGGATGAAGGGTTGGTAAGATTGCTGGTGAGATTAGAGGAGAGATTTTGTTGTGGCGATGACAGCGGTTTTGTAATTGAAGAAGAGAGAGAATTGTTAGTGGAGGAAGGAATAGTGGGGTTTTGACATTGATCGAGGTTGGCCGGCCGGCCGGCCGTCACTAAGCTATGGCCCGTCGACTGATGAACTGTTTTGGGAAGGGTTGGGATCTTTGTGAGTTTGTGTTAGGCAACTAAACTTGTGACTTTATTAATGCTGATGGTGGGGTCTGGTACCCGGTGCACGTGGCAAATTTACGACCCATGACAAAAATTATCATTAAAACTTAAAAGCCACTTTATTATTGGTTGAAATTGTAGGGTTTTTGGCACATAAAAGCAGCAAAAATTAAAATATTAAAAGATAATTCTGAAACCCTAAAACAGGATCCATGCGAAAACATACTAAATCAATGGTTTAGATTTTATACCAATTATAGAAAAATCTATGAAACGGCTTCGAATCTCCAACGCAATCTGTAAGACACCAACTTTTACAAATAAAGATGAATTTTTTATAAATATCATTTTTGAATATTATGGAATGAATTTGATATAATGTTATAGTTGTGGATAATATTTATAAATTTTATAAAGTACGCAAGTTGTTATATAATATTCGATTGGTCGGGAATATTCGTTTTAACAGGGAATATTCGTACAACGGCACAATCATTGGTGGATCCCACAACGGAATTATTGTCGGATTGAGAAAACGACAAAAATATTTTTATGAAAATAACGACGGAAGCTTTACCGTTAACTATTGAAATACCCGGTGTTAAAAGTACAGTAATACGCGTGGTTGCATAGTAGCACACGGTATTGATTATTAATGCTTACGTGAGAAGTCACTCAGTTTTATTCAATTATTGCTACAGTAATTGCTGCATAGTATCTCACGTTATTTGATTCAATTATTATCGATATTTTATTCAATCAATAATTGAGACGACGAAGTTATTAATATTATTATTTGCAATATTAACGATGTCTAGAAGTTCTGCCAAGGAGAGGTTTGGTCACCTAATTACTTGCCAATTGGGAGAAATCCTTATTGAAAAGCCCCCTCTTTCTTGGGAACGACCTGGTCGATTAATATTGTGAATTATAATAATGATGATAAAAGTTGTTAAATATATTGAGATGTCTTTTTATGAAGTCGCAGAAGTTTATATATATATATATATATATATATATATATATATATATATATATATATATATATATATATATATAAATTTTGTTTTATTAGTATTATTAATTTAATAAAACAGAAAAGCTTTTTATATAAAACAGAATATTTTTATAAAGTTATTTGTTTTATTAGACTATAAATAGGATATATTATATTTTATTATACATAGTGTTTGTATAGTGTTTGCATAGTAAAATTTTTTTATATAAAACAGAATACTTTTTATAAAGTTTTGTTTTATTTGATTATAAATAGAATATATTATATTTTATTGCATTGTGTAGCATAGTATCCTTTCTATTTTCCTATAAATAGGATGCTTAGTTAGAATAGAAACCACACCAGAAGTTCAGAGAATTCTTCTATAATATTGAGCGTATTTTTTTAGAGTTTTAAGAAGCTTTGAGCGTAGTGCAAGTTTTCTTTAAGAATATCCTCGCCCTACCAGTCGGAATACTATTCTTTTACGGTAAGGGATATTATTTGTTGTACTCGTAAGGGTATTATTTCTTTCGTCTTCATGAAGAGAACTTCTGTTATTTTATTTTTTATTATTATGTTGGAATAACCTGTCTATGCGAAGTACCACATACATGGTGAAATTTTTCTGTTATTCCATTCTTTATTATTCTGTTGGAACATCCTATCTGTGCGTTTACACATGACCTGGTTCCATTCTTTATTATTCTATTGGAACATCCTGTCTGTGCGATTTACGCATGACCTGGTTCCGTTCTTTATTATTCTGTTAGAACATCCTGTCTGTGCAGTTTACGCATGACCTGGTTCCATTATTTATTATTATGTTAGAACATCCTATCTGTGCGTTTACGCATGACCTGGTTCCATTATTTATTATTCTGTTGAAATAATCTGTCTGTGCAGTCTATCGCATGCCTGGTGATTTCTTTTGTTATTCCATTCTTTATTATACTTAGTTGGTTAAAGTTTTGACTTCAATACTACATGAAATTAGTGGAATATCCTTGATATTTGCGCTTCATCTAGTATCTTTTCATGGAAATATTCTTCTGAGCATTCTTGAATTTTCCTCTACGAAGAAGTATCATGTTGACAGTTTGGTCGTTATTGGTTCCTGGATAAATTAATTCTTGAACTTGTTTTATTGAATTCTTATATCATTATCATCATCCTCATGTTTATATTATGTTGAAAGTCATCTGTGGCCTGTAGTGCATAGATGGACTTGGTATGATTATGACCAGGGATTATTCAGTATAATCATGACCGTAATGTTATAAATGATGTGATAAAAGTCCTCATTGGCATGATCATAACCATTGATGAATACACGAATATCCTTGGGCCGTAGTGCATGGATAATTTGTGGTCGTGAGACTAATGAATATCATTGGCCGTAGTGCAGGGATGATGTGAATTATTTATTAAGATGAGTCTCAGTGATAAAAGTGATGAAAAACCTTTTTAAATCATAAAAGATAGTTGATTTTATTCTCTACTTGACTATTTTAATGGATTGCGTGTTCCGCTGTAGTTAAACTTGATGTTTGTTATATTTTATCAGTTTAACACTGTTGAAGGCTAATGATAATTTATTCTGCATTATCTTGGTCATAATATTTCTTACTGGGCTAGTTGAGCTCACCCTTTTGTTTTTATTGTTCTCTTAAGGAAAAATGAGAACGTAGTGGGGACTATTCGGGGAACGGAGTGACGGTTCAGATGATAGCATTAGTAGTCCTCACTATTCTATGAAATAGTGTGAAAATAAATGTATTGAGGACTTATTTTGAGTTTAAATACTGTTTAGAAGACAATGTTGTATTAAAACTCACAGCTTATGCTTTGTCATATTTTACACGACAGTTGTATAATTAAGTTTTTATTTGTATTTTTTATCATGTATTTGACGACTCAGAATAGGTGATGTATACCTATTTTGGGGGCATCACAGTTGGTATCAGAGCTTAGGGATATGATCCCTGGCTAAGATGTGAGACAAGAACTAGGAGGGGAGAGACAGGGAATTTATTCGCTAGTATGACCTACCTAAATTTATTTGGTATTTAAATTGGTCGGTCAGAGTATAGGGATAATATGTGATATGTTAATTAACCCTTGTTTTGTGGTAGTATTTGAAAATGACATTCGAGAATGTTGAGAACATCAATGGAGCACAGGAGACCGTTGAGTCTCCACATATCAATAATCAAGATAATGAGCATCAGGAAGGCGACAATCCTCATGCAAATAACAACACTGACCAAATGATGAATGATGGAATGTTCAGAGACTTTATGCAATTCATGAAACATCAGGCGAGAGCGGCTCCTGTCCAAAATGTAGGTGGAAACACTGAAAACTCTCGGACGGTCACCGGTAAACAGTTCAAGGAGCTGGGACCACCGGAGTTTATTGGAGAGTCAAAACCACTTAAGGCAGAAACGTGGATAAAGCAGATCACCAAGATATTTAATGTCTTGGGATGCTCCGAGGAGCAAAAGGTTCCCTTTGCCACCTTCATGTTGCGAGGAGAGGCAGATTACTGGTGGGAATCGGTAAAGCGTACTCAACCTGCTGCGCTAAAGATGTCTTGGGAGAAGTTCCAAGAACTGCTCAACGACAAGTACTTTTCTGAAAGTATTCGTCACATGAAAGAGATAGAGTTCATCAAGCTTGAGCAAAATAACATGACCGTGTCGCAGTACGAAGCCAAGTTTACTGAGTTGTCCCGGTTTGCGTCCCATTTGGTTGATAATGAGAAGAGAATGACGCGAATATTTTTAAGAGGTTTGAAGCCAGAGATACGTCAATATCTTATTTCTCATAAACTATGTTTGTATTCAGATGTTGTAAATAGGGCTCAGTTATTGGAGCGCGATAACGAGTCAACCCAACCAAGAGAGAACAGCCGGCAAAATGATAATACCAGTGGTAGCAGTCATCGAAGCGGTGACAACAAACGTGGAGGGAATCAACATGCCAAAAATGGTAACCACTTCGGTGGTAATTATGGCCAAGACAAAAAGAATAGACAATGATGGAAAGACGTCAGCACCAGCACCCGTTGTTAAGGAAGGAGAACGACCACCTATCATATGCTTCAAATGCGGAGGGGAGGGACATATCAGTCCAAACTGCGCGATGCCATCCAAAGCATGTTATAATTGTGGAAGAGAAGGTCACCTAACCCGATTTTGTCGTGCATCGAAGACAAGTCCAGTTGGAATGGTGACACAAAATACCGTCCCAGACAAGTCAAAATCAGTAGTTCAAGGGAGAGCTTTTGTTGTGACCTCCCAGAAAGCAAGGAACCCGAACGAGGTCATAACGGGTAAGCTTATTATAAACTCTAGCGAAGTATATACCTTATTTGATACCGGTTCTACCCATTCTTTTATTTCTCCTACTTGCGCTCAACGTTTAAATTTGACTCCAGAGAAATTAGACTTTAACTTATCTGTTGAAACTCTGTTGGGAGAACCCTTCATTACATCCACTGTTTATAAGTCTTGTTTGGTTAAATTCGGTACCTGTCGATCTTATTTCATTGAAAATACTTGCATTTGACTTAATTCTAGGGATTGATTGGTTAACTACTCATCATGCAAAAATTGATTATTTTCGTAAGGTTGTTAGCTTTCATATTCCTAACCAATCTATTATGCGAATTCAAGCAACCAAACCATTAAAATCAATCACTGTCATCTCAAGTCATAAAGCTTTTCGTTTATTGAAAAATGGATGTCAAGCTTTCTTAGCTCATGTCACGGATCTAAACAAAAATACGTCAGTTTTGAATGATATTTGTATTGTTAATAAATTTCCTAACGTATTCCCTGAAGAACTTCCTGGCCTACCCCCAGAGCGTGAAATTGAATTTTGTATCGACCTTGAACCTGGTACAAAACCCATTTTCAAAGCCCCATATCGAATGGCTCCTATTGAACTTCAAGAGTTAAAGATTCAACTGCAGGAATTGTTAGACATCGGTTTCATTAGCCCTAGTACGTCTCCTTGGGGTGCTCCTATTTTATTCGTGAAGAAGAAAGATGGGATTATGCGATTTTGTATTGATTATCGGGAGTTGAATCATGTCACCATCAAAAATAGGTAACCATTGCCACGTATTGATGACATGTTCGACCAGTTACAAGGCGCCAAATTCTTTTTAAAGATTGATCTTCATTCCGGATATCACCAATTGAAGATTAGAACCGATGACACTCCAAAGACGGCTTTCAGAACTCGGTACGGACATTATGAATTTCTAGTCATGTCTTTTGGGTTGACTAATGCTCCTGCTGCCTTCATGGATATAATGAACCGAGTATTCAAGGAATATTTGGATCACTTTGTGGTAGTCTTTTATTGATGACATCCTTATTTATTCAAAAGTCATGAAGATCATGAGCAACACTTGAGGCTGATACTCCAAAAGCTTCGTGAAAACAAGCTTTATGTCAAGTTAAAGAAATGCGAGTTCTGACATGAAGAAGTAGCATTTCTTGGGCACGTGGTGTCAATTCATGGAATATCAGTTGACCCAGTAAAGATTGAAGCTATTCAAAGCTGGGAGCAACCCAAATCAATGACCGAAGTATGTAGCTTTCTCGGCTTAGCTGGTTATTATCGGAGATTCGTGGAAGGATTTTCTCGAATCGCTACTCCATTAACTCAGCTGACTCAGAAAGATACAAAATTTGGTTGGAGCGAGGAATGTGAGAAGAGTTATCAAGAACTCAAGAGGAGACTCATTTCAGCACCTGTTCTGACAATACCATGTGGTTCAGAGGGATTTGTCATCTATAGTGATGCTTCGGGCAAAGGGTTATGATGTGTTCTCATGCAACATGGGAAAGTCATAGCCTATACCTCTCGACAACTCAAAGAATATGAGAGGAATTATCCTACTCATGATCTAGAGTTGGCAGATGTTGTCTTCGCACTTAAAATTTGGAGGCATTAATTGTATGGGGAGAAAGTGGAGATCTTTACGGATCATAAAAGCCTCAAATATTTCTTCACTCAAAAAGAACTCAACATGCGACAACGACGTTGGCTTGAACTGTTGAAAGATTATGATTATACCATCCAATACCATCCTGGAAAAGCGAACGTGGTAGCTGACGCATTGAGTAGAAGATCATATGCGGGTACGAGTGCGATATTGTCAACGCAAAGGCCCATTTTGTATGATTTGCAAAGAATGGAGATAGAGTTAAAAACTCCAGCGATCCATGTGATGATGGTAAATATACGAGTAGAACCGACTTTAATCGATAAAGTTAAAGCTGCTCAAGCTACAGACCTTGAGCTGATACGTATGATGAAGAAAGTGCAAGAAGGTGCTATGCCGGAAGCAAGAATCGATGAAGAAGGAATACTTCGAGTCAACTCCAGAATTTGTGTTCCTAACGACCCTGATTTAAAGTATAAAATCATAATGGAGGCGCACAACACACCGTTTGTAATCCATCCTGGGAGTACCAAAATATATTATGATCTTCGACATACATTTTGGTGGGGCAATATGAAGAGAGAGATAGTGTTGTTTATCTCAAGGTGTCTAACGTGTCAACGAGTCAAGGCGGAGCATCAAGTACCAAAAGGTCCATTGCAACCACTTGAAATTCCAGAATGGAAGTGGGAGCACATTACCATGGATTTCGTTACTGGTCTTCCCAAGGGTTCTCAAGGCATAGATGCAATTTGGGTCATTGTTGATAGATTAACCAAGTCTGCTCACTTATTACCTATACGAGAAACTTATACACTTGAACATCTTGCTCGTATGTACATAAGCGAGGTTGTAAGATTGCATGGTATGCCAGTATCCATAGTTTCTGATCGAGACCCAAGATTCACTTCACGATTTTGGGTTAGTTTACAAAAAGCTATGGGCACGAATTTATGATTTAGTTCGGTATATCATCCTCAGACGGACGGATAATCAGAGAGGACTATTCAAACTCTTGAAGATTTATTAAGGCTCTGTGTCCTTGACTTCAATGGAAGTTGGGACAAGTTCTTACCATTGGTGGAGTTTTCCTACAACAACAGCTATCAAGCGAGTATTGGCATGGCTCCATTCGAAGTGTTGTATGGAAGAAAGTGTCGTTCTCCAGTATGCTGGGATGAGGTGGGTGAAGAAACGCTGTTGGGACCGGAGTTGGTACGTATGACTACGGAAAATATTCAAACGATCCGACAACGTATAAAAATCTCACAAGATCGACAAAAGAGTTATGTTGATCTTCATCGAAAGGACGAAGAATTCGATATTGGAGATCATGTGTTGTTACGTGTTACTCCATGGAAAGGAGTTACGAGATTTGAAAAGAGAGAAAAGCTCAATGCTCGATTCATTGGCCCATTTTTAATCTTCGATCGAGTAGGAACTGTGGCCTATAGACTCGCTTTACCGCCAAGTATGTCTCGTGTTCATAATGTTTTTCACATACCTATGTTACGTAAATATGTGGAAGACCCAAACCACATTATTGAGTTAGAATCAGACGAAATAGCAGAAGATTTGACGTATGAAGAGGTTCCTGTTCAAATCTTGAATAAGAAGGAACATATTTTACGCACTAAGGTTATACCTCAAGTCAAAGTTTTGTGGAGAAATCACGATGTTGAGGAAATGACCTGGGAGTTAGAATCTGAAATGAAATCAAGGTATCCTCACCTCTTCGACATACCAGGTACGTACCCTAATTTCGAGGGCAAAATTTTATAAGAAGGGGAGGTTGTAAGACCCCAATTTTTATGAATAAAGATGAACTCTCTATAAATATCATTTTTGAATATTATGGAATGAATTTGATATAATGTTATAGTTGTGAGTAATATTTATAAATTTTGCAAAGTACGCAAGTTGTTATATAATATTCGATTGGTCGGGGAATATTCGTTTTAATAGGGAATATTCGTACAACGGCACAATCATTGGTTGACCCCACAACAGAATTATTGTCGAATTGAAAAAACGACAAAAATATTTTTATAAAATTAACGGCGGAAGCTTTACCGTTAACTGTTGAAACACCCGATATTAAAAGTACAGTAATACGCGTGGTTGCATAGTAGCACACGGTATTGATTATTAATGCTTACGTGAGAAGTCACTCAATTTTGTTCAATTATTGCTACAGTAATTGCTGCATACTATCTCACGTTATTTGATTCAATTATTGTCGATATTTTATTAAATCAATAATTGAGACGACGAAGTTATTAATATTATTATTTGCAATATTAACGATGTCTAAAAGTTCTGCCAAGGAGAGGTTTGGTCACCTAATTGCGCGCCAATAGGGAGAAATCCTTATTAGAAAGCCCCCTCTTTCCTGGGAACGACCTGGCCGATTAATATTGTGAATTATAATAATAATGATAAATGTTGTTAAATATATTGAGGTGTCTTTTTATGAAGTCGCAGAAGTTTATATATATATATATATATATATATATATATATATATATATATATATATATATAATTTTATTAGTATTATTAATGTAATAAAATAGAAAAACTTTTTATATAAAACAGAATACTTTTACAAAGTTATTTATTTTATTAAACTATAAATAGAATATATTATATTTTATTATGCATAGTATTTGTATAGTGACTTCATAGTATTTGCATAATAAAATCTTTTTATATAAAACAGAATACTTTTTATAAAGTTTTATTTTATTTGATTATAAATAGAATATATTATATTTTATTGCATAGTGCAGCATAGTATCCTTTCTATTTTCCTATAAATAGGATGCTTAGTTAGAATTGAAAACCACACCAGAAGTTCAGAGAATTCTTCTATAATCTTGATCGTATTTCTTTAGAGTTTTAAGAAGCTTTGAGCGTAGTGCAAGTTTTCTTCAAAAATATCATCGCCCTACCAGTAGGAATACTCTTCTTTTACAGTAAGGGATATTATTTGTTGTACTAGTAAGGATATTATTTCTTTCGTCTTCATGAAGAGAACTTCTGTTATTCTATTTTTTATTATTATGTTGGAATAACATGTCTATGCGAAGTACCGCATACATGGTGAAATTCTTCTGTTATTCCATTCTTTATTATTCTGTTGGAACATCTTGTCTATGCGTTTACGCTTGACCTGGTTCCGTTCTTTATTATTCTGTTGGAACATCCTGTCTGTGCGGTTTACGCATGACCAGGTTCCGTTCTTTATTATTATGTTGGAACATCTTGTCTGTGCGGTTTACGCATGACCTGGTTCCAATATTTATTATTCTGTTAAAACATCTTGTCTGTGAGTTTACGCATGACCTGGTTCCATTATTTATTATTCTGTTGGAAGAACCTGTCTGTGCGGTCTATCGCATGCCTGGTGATTTCTTTTGTTATTCCATTCTTTATTATACTTAGTTGGTTAAAGTTTTGACTTCTATACTCCATAAAATTAGTGGAATATCCGTGATATTTGCGCTTCATCCAGTATCTTTTCATGAAAATATTCTTCTGAGCATTCTTGAATTTTACTCTACGAAAAAGTATCATGTTGACAATTTGGTCATTATTAGTTCCTGGATAAATTAATTCTTGAACTTGTTTTATTGAATTCTTATATCATTGTCATCATCCTCATGTTTATATTATGTTAAAATTCATCTGTGGTATGTAGTGTATAGATGGACTTGGTATGATTATGACCATGGATTATTCGGTATAATCATGACCGTAATATTACAAATGATGTGGTAAAAGTCCTCATTGGCCCGTAGTGCATTGATGGACAGTTGTTGGCATGATCATGACCATTGATGAATACATGAATATCCTTGGGCCGTAGTGCATGGATAATTTGTGGTCGTGATACTAATGAATATCCTTGGTCGTAGTGCAAGGATGATGTGGATTATTTATTAAGCTGAGTCTCAGCGATAAAAGTGATGAAAAACCTTTTTAAATCATAAAAGATAGTAGATTTTATTCTCTACTTGACTCTTTTAATGGATTGCTTGTTCCGCTGCAGTTAAACTTGATGTTTGTTATATTTTATTAGTTTAACACTGTTGAAGGCTAATGATAATTTATTCTGCATTATCTTGGTCATAATATTTCTTACTGGGCTAGTTGAGCTTACCCTTTTGTTTTTATTATTTTCTTCAGGAAGTGAGAACGTAGCGGGGACTAGTCAGGGAACGGAGTGACGGTTCAGATGATAGCATAAGTAGTCCTCACTATTCTATGAAATAGTGTAAAAATAAATGTATTGAGGACTTATTTTGAGTTTGAATACTGTTTAGAAAACAATGTTGTATTAAAACTCACAGCTTATGTTTTATCATATTTTACACGATAGTTGTATAATTAAGTTTTTATTTGTATTTTGTACCATGTATTTGATGACTCAGAATAGGTGATGTATATCTATTTTGGGGGCGTCACACAATCCAACAGAATTGCGCCTCTACGGTATCCACATGAACGCCCCGTGAATCATCACACGATCTGCAGTGAAGAGAACTGCGGTGCTAGCCACCAAGGATCTGGATTTTCGAAATTTCTCTCTAGTCTCTCTCTAAGAGCGGCTAGGGTTTTTAGGTTATGATGATACTATACGGAATGACTGATATATCGTATATATAGTAGTCCAAAAGATTTAATCAAAACCTAATTCAATTATAAAATCCGAATTTAATTATATATTATATCTTAATTAAATCTTACTTAATTAATATACATATATATAAATTATCCTATTAATTTAAATTCATAATTTAAATACTATCAATCATATTGACATATTTAAATATTTACAATTTAAATTAATTCCCTTTTGAATTACGTTCTATGTGTGTGACCCTATAGGTTATTATTACGTTGGCAATAATTTTAAAATCATATTATAAAATTATAAACAGTGAGCGACATCTAGTAATGCATCACTGCTACCCAAGTAATAATAAGATCGATGATTCGATGTAACCTTTTCGTGACCAATGTTTCAATGTAATATAATCCTTTTAACCTTGACATCCTACATTAAACTCGAGTTATGGAATGTGTCATACTCTTTATAATTTAATCTGAGTTTTCTTGATCAATGAATAGACAATATGAAATAAATCACTATTTGAGCATGACCATGTATTTTCATAGTCCTACTCAATCAAAAGGCCTATGGATATCACCCCTAATATATAGGAGGGTTAAATTTCATCTAGATCACTCATATTTCTCACACGATTCATGATGTACCTAATAATCACATTTATTGTTTACCCTATTAAAGGTGACTTTTGATGATATCAAAGTACATAAAATCACGTGTAGTAATATAGTGATTTCAGGTCGGAGGATCATTACATCATTGCCACTATGAGAATCGCTAATGACACTTTGCATAATGCTCCACGTAGAATTCTCATGGTGGGTCCGTCTAGTACATCGTTCTCTAACATGTACCTATGCATTGACTCAATATCTCATATATTTATGACAAATGAGATTTGATCATCAGTCAATCCACATATTAGTCTCAATGTATCATTGTTGTCCCATTAACAATGATACTTGACTAGGGACATTTAAGAGCAATTATACTAATTATAATTATATAATCTCATGTTCAAGTCACATACTTGAAGCTATATAATTTGTATCATTATTCTAAGAACTTTTATTATGCTAACATTTATATAACGCAGTAAATAAAACCATAATAAAATAATTCACTTATTTAATCAAATATAATATCAAAATGTTAAGCAATTATATCAAATAATTGGCCTCTAAGACATAAACTCTAACAGAAATTATTAATATCCAACCTATTTTTACGTGTATAGATATGGGTGCACAAATAGGCTGCCGTGTCAGGTTTTGACAGTTGACCAGGCCAGGCCAAGTCGAGCTTATTGGCTGAAATGGTGATCTGAGCGAGCCTGCCGATCAAGCTCAAGCCAAGGCCCAACCTGGTCCAACCAACCTACACAATCATCACCACCATCTCCAGCCACAACCAACAAATATTTGGATATAGAATAATTTTCGTAGTTCCTAAGCAGTTGGATAATATTAGGTTACGAAAGATTATGTAAACGCATTCAATTTGACAGGAAAAAGAATCAATCAGTACTAGAAATTAAGTCAAGAAATTAATCATTACTAGAAATTAAGTGGGTGGGTTTCAAGTAAAGAATAAATTACTTAAATTAGATATAAGTTCTCTCCTTTATTTAAAATTTATTATCTGCTGCAAAAGATATATAATACTAGTAAAGTAGTTGTTCTTAACTTGTCACAAGAAAGAAACTGGGCAGCCAACTACCACTACATCTAATTTATTAAAGCACAAAATAATTATTTAGTCCTCAAAATATTTCATTTTGCTGCAGTCCTCATCTTCATGCAAATTTCACTGAAATTTCCCCATAAAATTTTCCAGCTAAACACACCAAATACTCGCATAACAAATTATTGGGTATGATTTTTTCAGTTTTTCAATTCACTTGATTGTGAAACAAGAAAGAAGAAGAAATTTCCTGCTGGTTCTGCAGATAGAGGGAAACAGAGATGGGTTGTGCTGGATCATCACACAGTAAAGGAGAGGGTAACTTTTCTCTATCAAATATAAACAAACATATTCAAGAAAATTCTTTGTCAGCTGTTAATTTATGATGATAATTCAGATTAAATTATCCAAGATTTCAAATTTGAATTTGGTTTATAAGCTTTTTGAGATAACAAAATATAACTAGCGAAAATATATTTTGAATTTATCCTACCTACCTACCTAGTTAACAAATATATTTGAGTACAAAGTTAACAAATATATTTGAGTACAAAGTATGTTCATAGTAATGTAATGGTTTGGAGTTGTGAATATTATTATATGGATGGTAGCAGGGTCCAGAAACGTTAAGAAGATTGGAAAGCCTAAAGCATGGAAGCTTCCGCAGGTAATAACAAAGAGTCAGCTCTTGCAGATACGTGAGGAATTCTAGGACACTGCTCCTCACTATGGTGGCAGGACAGGTGAATGAAAGGTGAATGAACGAATATATATATATATATATATATATATATATATATATATATATATATATAATATGTATGTATGTATGTATGTATATATTTTTCAAATTTCAAATAGAAAAAAGTTTATATAATTTAATGCGGAAAATGGAATCGACGGCAGAACAGATAATCAAGAATAAGGTTAGTATTGTGAGAAGGCTTTAAACTCGATACCAGTTAAAAGAAACCTGGATGTATAACTCATACAAATCTGAATACAAGTAGTATATTATTCTCTCTTTTGTTATAGAAATTTGGGACGCACTTCGTGCTGCTGCTGAAGATGATATAAAGCTTGCTCAAACAATAGTGGAAAGTGTCGGGGTCATTGTTCAGAGTGCTGATCTGATTCTATGCTATGATGAAAGATGTACTAAAAATTCTACCCGTAGTTTTCTACATTTAATTGTCACCAAAACCTGTAGATCTCATGTTCTGCTGAGCAAAACCCTTACGACTGTCTACTGGAAAGAATCACTGATATGCAGGATCTTTCTGTTCATTTTTCACGGGCAATTTTCATAGTGTCTATTTTTCTTCCTAAAATCCTTTTGATAGGAGAAGACTAGGGGTAATTTCTTCATTTCTTCTATTTTAAGTTCCACCTAAAATGCCTTTAAAATACTTGCTGCAGGTGCAAAATATGAACTACCAAAGTATGTTCTGTGCGACCCAACAAACTTGATACAAGATAAACAAGAACAATAAGGACTCGGCTATTTGCACAAGATTCAATTTAGATTATACACGCTGCTCTTAAGATTATCCATAAACCATGTATACAGTTTCCCAAGATGATTTCTTCATGCCTTTTGATTTATTTCTACTTCTAACTTTCAAGACTCCCAGAGGAAGCTGCTTTTGAAATGAAGGGAAAGTATCTGCTTCTCCCCCTTCTAAAACGTTCAAAAAGTTTTTCAGGAATTATACACAGGGCTCATTGGCTTGTAATCTGGGAACTATCAATTAACTATTCTTAGCTTATAACAATTAACTTCAGTTTAATTATGGAGAGAATGGGCGGTCTTTTGTAATTGCAAATTGCGCGCTCCAGCAAGTAGAGTTTTAGAAGGTGGACATGAAGATAATAGCTAACCACCTACCGTAAGCTTAGACTCCATGTTGTATGGTTCCTTCAAACATTCCCGAGGAAAACTAATCCCCTCCAGTTCATATACTTTTCTACAAGGATCTGGAGAAAGTTGTATTCATGTCGCAGCCTTAGATGCATCAATATTACAAAGCTAGCAAAAAAAATTAAGACTGACCATGTTCCACACGCTAGCAGTGGTGTTTTCACAGCTAAGAGCAACACCCACCTATTAAAATGTAATTCTGCTAACAAATGCACTCCGGACAAAGCAAGCACTAATGTGAATTGTTTATTATATTAACAGAAAAGGTTGGATATTCATGTTGATTATTGTAGTGCTGCACAAGGGGGAAAAAAGAGAGCTAAGTCTTCAAATTCAACAAATTTTGCGAATAACATTGCTAAGAGTTTTGACAAGTGCGTACACTACACCAACATACATATAAAAGCTACATAACCAAACAACCAAAACTATAATTCTCAAATAGATTCTTTAAACCTTCTTGAAGAATGATAGAATATTACACTGTTTAGGATCTTTGTTCCCCCTTTCTTGTTTCCTGCTTTACCCGGTGGGTTTGATGGAGCAACAGCTCCAACTGTAGGCGACTTCTTAGCTGCAGGTGGCCTGAATTCAAAAGACAACTTTGAGATAACTCCCTTACAATACCCAAATAAATGCCTTTCATTGCTGGTAAAAGACAAATATAGAAAATTATTGCTCACGCAACAATGATACAATGTGTGAACAAATGGAATTTGAGATCACAGTTTGTAGCACATCAAATCATTGCTATTTGACATGTCCTACCTCCCCAACAAAGATATTCCATCAAGATAGTACAAGCGCAGCCTAATTTGTAGCAAAGTCTAATCCTAAAAAGATGTAGGTTAAAGATTGGTATTACTGTAAATCTGTGGTATGATGTAAATTAAAATTGAGTTATGTAACCATTTTCAGTGAAAGGAGATGAATAGTACTTAGTTCATGGATGATAGAAACCAGAAAACATCTCTCATTGACAGGGATAATCTAAACGGCAGTATCAGCCAAGAATCTAACTTCAAGCAATGTGAAGGAAATAAAAAACAATACAATCAGATATAGTAGAGTAATTTTCTGTCCTTGTATGTGAAGTTCATTTACAGATCTACTGTAGGCAGTAACCAGTTTTTGGAACCATCATTTAAGCGATAATATACAATTTAGGCGTGAAATAGTAGTTCTAGCAAGAAAAATTATTGAATCAACGACCAACGAAGGTGCTAATGTAATTTGCATCAGAATCGTTGAGTTCGGTCATCTGAAGATTGAAGTATTGGCAACGGTTCAATCTGAAGACTGATATTTGAACATTGCTAGTTGAGAGCATCGATGCAAAAGGACAATCTCTGATGTTCTAATCGAGAAGTTAGAAAGAAGAAATAAAGAAGACTACCTGCCTGACATGGAAAGGTGATAACTCTAAGGCAGTAGGTAAGGTAGCAGACTGCTGTGTCAGTAAAGTCATAATGGAGCTGTCACGTCACATCTAGCAGTCTACACAAAATAACTCGAAATCTGCGAAGCAATTCAAATAGCTTTCAATGGCTATATCCCAACGGGAAGATTGGGAAGGAGTATATATTAGCCAGAGCTTCAAAGATCAAAAGCTGCTGAAGTTACTGAGTTGCAGAATCGTTGAGTTGTTGGAATGCTATATTGTTGACTCTACGAGTTCCACCAGAACTAAACAGAACAAGTCTCAGTGACAGTAAGATTACAAAGGTGGAAGTGAAGCAGCGTTGAAGAAGGACTTGAACAGACTAAAGTTTCACTCAACAAAGATGAGAATGCCACTGAAGATGGCAACTAAGCTGAGAACCGAGAAAGCCAAGAAGATAGCATTCAGAAAAGTGGTAGAGCACATAGAAGATCCAGAAAGCCACTCTACAAATCACTATGAACCAAAAGCTGAAAAAGAACAGATGCAGAATCATGTCTGCAAAACATTCAAGAAGGGTTCATGGATTGCTAAATGCCAGACGAAATCTACCAAAAGCTCAGAGACTTAGCAAACCCAAGTGGTGATGGTACACAGCTGCCATCAGATGAAGATGAGCAGAAAAGAATGAAGATCAGCTGCACCAAAGGACATGTGGTCCAGAATCGAAGCAAAATGCAAAGAGGACCACACCAAGCTGTTAAGTACAAAAGATATTCAAGATTAAAGACATCTTAGCTGCAAAGCACCACCAACAACAACAACAACACCAACCACATTAAGAAGCCAGGGCCTGAGGGGTCTTTGTCCAGAGGGACTAAATGAAGTTCCAAGCCTGCTGGGCTTGAAGAATTCCTAGGGAACTAGAGGAGTTCTAAGCCTGCTGGGCTTGAAGAGTTCTTAGTGAACTGAAGTTCCAAGGCTGCTGGTCTTGAAGGAATCTTAGTGATTCAGGGTGCTGCCCTACCTTAGTAGAAATCCTGCTAGTTGAAAGCAGAAGAGTAGATTCGGAGCTTGAGTCTCTGAACCACTTAAAATTCCTTGTGTCATTTACTTTATGTCATTTACATTATGTACCTAACTGTGATAACTGTTATGCATGTATTAACTGCTTACAACTTAACTAACTCTAAGAACAATGTATGTATAATTATGAATATATCAATGAAGGAGATCTTTTACTTATTCCACTGTGCTTGAAAAGATTCTTACGTTTGTCATATGCTAAATCATCAGCAATACAAATAAACGAGAAAAGTATATGAAATTAAAAGGATCTATTCAACCCCCCTTCTAGATCTATTGTGTGCCTACTAGGAACTAACAAATGGTATGGTCGTAAACTTTCAACAGCTTGAGTCAACGTCTTTGACGCATATTGAGTTCCTTCTGGATGAAGAAATATTTAAGGCTTTTATGATCTGTATAGATCTCCACTTTCTCCCCATACAGGCAATGCCTCCAGATCTTTAACGCGAAAACGACTGCTGTCAACTCTAGCTCATGAGTAGGATAATTATTTTCATATTCTTTGAGTTGTCTTGAGGCATATGCTATGACTTTTCCATGTTGAATGAGAACACATCCTAAACCTCTGTCTGAAGCATCGCTGTAGATGACAAATCCCTCTGACCCTAATGGTATTGTCAGAACAGGTGCTGAAATGAGTCTTCTCTTGAGTTCTTGGAAGCTCTTCTCACATTTCTCGCTCCATTCAAATTTTATATCTTTTCGAGTCAGCTGAGTTAATGGAATAGCGATTCGAGAAAATCCTTCCACGAATCTCTGATAATAACCAGCTAATCCCAGAAAGCTATGTACTTTGGTTACTAACTTATGTTGCTCCTAACTTTGTAATGTTTCAATCTTTGCCGAGCCAACTGATATTCCATACTTTGATATCACGTGCCCAAGAAATGCTACTTCCTCAAGTCAGAATTCATATTTCTTCAACTTGGCGTATAGCTTGTTTTCACGAAGCTTTTGGAGTATCAGCTTCAAGTGTTGCTCATGATCTTCACAGCTTTTTGAGTAAATGAGGATGTCATCAATAAAAAAACCACAAAATGATCCAATTATTCCTTAAATACTAGGTTCATCATATCCATGAAAGCCGCAGGAGCATTAGTCAATCCAAAAGACATGACTAGGAATTCGTAATGCCCGTACCGAGTTCTGAAAGCATTCTTTAGAATGTCATCAGTTTTAATCTTTAACTGATGATATCCGGAAGGAAGATCGATCTTTTAGAAGTATTTAGCACCTTGTCATTGGTCAAACAGGTTATCAATGCGAGGTAACGGGTACCTATTTTTGATGGTGACATGGTTCAACTCACGATAGTCAATGCAAAGTCGCATACTCCCATCTTTCTTCTTTACGAATAACACAAGAGCACCCCAAGGAGATGTACTAGGACGAATGAAACCAATATCTAACAACTCCTGTAGTTAGGTTTTTAACTCCTGAAGTTCAATAGGAGCCATTCGATATGGGGTTTTAGAAATGGGTTTTGTACCGGGTTCAAAGTCAATACAAAATTCAATATCACGCTCTGGGGGTAGGCCAGGAAGTTCTTCAGGAAATACGTCAAGAAATTCATTAACAACAGAAATACCATTCATATCTGACGTATTTTTGTTTAAATCCATACATGGGCTAAGAAAGCTTGACATCCGTTTTTTAATAAACGAATGACTTTATGGCTTGATATGACAGTGACTGACTTTAGTGGTTTGGTTGCTTGAATTCGCATAACAGGTTGGTTAGGAATATGAAAACTAATAACCTTACGAAAATAATCAATAATAACATGATGAGTAGTTAACCAATCAATCCCTAAAATTACATCAAATGCAAGTATCTTTAAAGAGATGAGATCAACAGGTAATGTGATGGTGCCAACTTAAATCAAATAAGATTTATAAACAGTGGATGTAATGAAGGTTTCTCCTAACAGAGTTTTAATAGATAAGTCAAAGTCTAATTTCTCAGGGGTCAAGTTCAAACGTTGAGCACAAGCAGGAGAAATAAAGGAATGGGTAGAATCGGTATCTAATAAGGTATAGACTTCACAAGAGTTTATAATTAGCTTACCCGTGATAACTTGGTTCAGGTTCCTCACCTTTTGGGACGTTATGACAAACGCTCTCCCTTGAACTACCGACTTTGTTTTGTCCGTAGCCACCTTTGGTGCCACCATCCCAGCTGGACTTGACTTTGTTACCGGACAAAATCGGGCTATGTGACAATCCTTTCCACAACTGTAACACACCTTGGAAGGTTGTGAACAGTTTAAACTTATGTGTCCCTCCTCTCTACATCTGTAGTATTTAACTAGCGGTCGTTCTCCTCCCCTAAAAACTGTTGATGTTGATGGTGCTGCTGTCAATGTCTTTCCGTTATTGTTAAATCTTCTCTTCTTAAAATTTCTACTTAAATCATTTCTTCTATTATCTTGGCCATGATTACCCCTGAAGTGGTTACCATTTCTGGCACGTTGGCTATCATTGCTTCGATGATTGTTGCCATTGGTATGACTATTCTCGTGCTGTCGGTTGCTGTCTTTTGGTTGAGCTGACTCATAATTCCTCTCCAATAACTGATCCCTATTCACTACATCTGAATACAAGCAAAGTTTATGAGAGATAAGATGTTGACGAATTTCATGTTTCAAACATCTTAGAAACATTCGCGCCATTCGTTCCTCGTTATCTACCAAATGAGATGCAAACCGGGATAACTCCGTAAACTTTGCCTCGTATTGCGATACAGTTATATTATGCTGTTCCAATTTGATGAATCTCACATCCTTCATGTGACGAATACTTTCTGAAAAGTACTTGTCATTGAATAATTCTTGGAACCTCTCCTATGACATCTTAAGTGCGGACAGATGAGTACGTTTTACGAATTTCCACCAGTAATCTGCCACTCCATGCAACATAAAGGTGGCGAATGGAACCTTTTGCTCTTCAGTGCATCCCAAGACATCAAATATCTTGGCGAACTGCTTAATCCATGCTTCTGCCTTGAGTGGCTCTGGCTTTCCCAAAAACTCCGGCGGTCCCATCTCCTTTAATTGCTTAGCAGCGACCAGCCGCGAGTTACCATGGTTTCCACCTGCATTTTGTATAGGAGTTTCTCTCGTTTGGTGTTGCATGAATTGCAGAAAGCTCCTAAACATCTCATCATTCATCATTTGGTCGGTATTGTTGTTTATAGGAGGATTATTACCCTCTTGATGCACATTATCCTGGTTGTTGATTATACTGATTGAAAGATTTAGAAGTACTCTTGAACCTTTGATAAGATACAAAATCTTAGTTTGAAACACCATTTTGAGTAAAATAAAGTTCATATGCATTTCTATACTTCACGTTTGCACTAATTCTTAGTTGTGAGATATAAACTATGATTCGAGTAATTTTTAAAAAAAATTGAAATAAAAAAAATGCAAAAAAAAACTTTAAAAAGAAAAAAATATCTGCTTTAATGTTCATTGAACGAAATAACTAGGTATCGAAGCCTTAGGAACCATCGATATTCATGAAGTGTGATGAATAAAAGCAGCTTGACTAGTCTATATTTGTGTCATTTGTTACTCGAGTTGGTAAAATTTTTGGGGTTTCTTTACACCTAGTGCCCTAAAGTCAACTAGTTCGGGAGTCATTGGTCTAACACTTGCTACATGAATAACTTTGAAAAGCCTAAGAAAGCAAGACATTGCACCAGTAAAAAAAAATTAAAAAATATGGAAAAAAAGAAGAAGGAAAAAGAATGAAGAAGAATGAAAAAAAGGAAATAAAATGAGTTTGCTTGCTTTTCATGGTAAAAATCCCTACTAAGAGTTACATCATATACACATGCATGCATCACATGAACTTAATTTTATGAAGGATGATGTCTAAAATGAAGGTTAAGTATTTTTGATAAGGTGAAAGTGTGATTTTGAATTTAATCTTGCTTATGTATAATGCCCATGAATATTTAAAAGTTTTTTTTTAACTTCATAATTTGTTGAACCAAAAAGTATTTTTGAATTTTTTGGGTATATTCATTACAAACTCTCACGAGACACAACTCGTCCACTTGGAGTAACCTTGGGGTTTAAAGGTTTGTTGCATATGCTAAGTGCAATCGTGTTTCCTACGAAAATGGGGTAGTATAATTTTTATTTTTTTTTATTTTACTCAAGGACGAGTAAAAGCTAGGTATGGGGGTATTTGATAGACACATAATTCATACATTTTATTATCCCTAATTTTATCATTTTAATAATATTAGTTTATTTAATTAATATGTTTTATTTCATTTTGTAGGATTTAATATTTGTTGCAATAAAGTTAAAATCTTGGTGATCAAGTGATGTTTGATGCTCTTATTCATATAAGGAAGTATCCAAGAAGAATTCTACAACAGAAAAAAAGAGGTGGAACAATATTGGTGTACAAGTCAAATCCAATAAGAGAAAAGAAAGTCTATCTATCTAGAATCTCTCTTTGAGAAGTTGATTGCCACTAGGGAGCTGAAACCTACATGGAAAAAAAGGAACAAAAGTGTCCAAGTTTAATAAATCTAAATTAGGGCACAAATTTATTTTTCCTATAAATAGGTCTCTAGTTTTAGAGAGAAGGAGTATTAGGTATTGTATTAGTTTAGGTTGGAAGTAGAATTAGATTAAGTTACTTCTTTATTGTATGTTCGTTGGATGGTCGTTAATTAAAGGGAGTTTTCTTATTTATTTTTAATCTTCTTCTTTTCTTTATTTTAGTTAGTTTAATTATTTTTCATGTCTAGCTAATTTCTTTAATCTAGGATGAAGATGAAATTAAATAATTATTATTGATAATATTTTTTATCTCTTCTATTTATTTATGCTTTTATGTTTAATGGATTTCGCCTTCATGTTTCGTTATTAAAATATCTTCGTTTTATAGTTCTTATATGATTTTAAATTAATTAAGAGGTTTTGATAGATTATTGTTAAGATACGAGTTTTTCATAATCCATGCTTGCTCAAAAAAGTTTTGATGGGTTATAGTTAATTCTTAAATTTTCATTGTCTATGTTTGCCCACGTTAATTGTAAAATTACTAAATTACAAGGAAGAAAGATCAAAATCATAGTTGAGTTGTAAAAACTGAAAAGATTGAATTATATGTTATGCTTATTATTTAATGGATTCGGATGCCTAGATTGTTTCATCATTATTAGTTTTCATATTCTAGTTAATCAATTTTCAATCTTTATTTCTAATTCGCCTAAAATAGATATGAAGGATACGTTAAAATTAATTTAGTCTCTGTAGGTTCGACCTCTACTTGCCAATTCTTTAATTCGACATTGTGCACTTGCAGTACATATTTTTATCACATCAAATTTTTGGCGCTGTTGCCGAGGACTAGAATTAGTTTTTTATTTCTTAATTTTAATTTATTTGAATTAGTTTTTAACTCTAATATTTTTTTAAGATTATCGAAGCGGATTGAAGAAGTGAAAAGATAAAGATTTTGTTGTTGCGCTTTCTTTGGTACTTCGTATCTCTAATTTTTTTTAAATAAAAAAATAGTAGTTTACTTTTTGTTTTTTTTATTATTTTTCTTTTGCCGCATTCATCTATCCACTCACATAAAGCACATCCTGTTATATTTTATTTTATTTTTTTCAAATATAAATTGTGGTGATTGCTGGAGGATTGAGGTACGTTAAAAATTTCTATTTCTTCCTTAATTCACATAGTTGTAGAACACTTTATTTGTTTACAGTTTTGTTTTTATTTGTGCATTCTCATTTGTAATATAACATTAAGGGTAAAAACCCGTAACAAGAAAATGTGGAGATTTCATCACCTTTCCTTAGCCCACAAACCATCCATTCATTTTGCATAACCTTGCCTTAATAAAATCAAGTAGACTAACCCCTAGGAGTTTCGAGCTCAATTAGGACAAGGGACTCCAAGAGGAGGCTAAATTTTAAATTAATCAAACTATTGGTGTCTAGGCAAGTGGTTCAAAAGGTAAACGCCTAAAGAACGTGTGGTTATTCAATTAGTCATCATACCTATGGAGAGACTCTCACCTTTCTTACACTTACCTAGCTAGTGATATGATTAATTTTGAATTTGGTGGACCTTAAGGTTTAACTTTAGGAGCTATCTAGATTTTATTTAGGTTAACCGTAGAATTAGGATTCTTATTTTTTTTTTTGTGACTTTCATGGTTAGTTGTCTATTTGTTTTGTGATTTGTGGAAAGATGAATTATTATTATAGTTGGAATAATAATTTTGCTTGGAATCAAGAACCCTATGAAAATTGTAATGCACACCAAGTAAATCAATTTTTTCCAACTTATGAAAATTCTTATCTAAGTTCATATCTATATCCATATCCATATCCGAGTCCAGAACCTCAATATCCACAAGAATTATCAAATAATGAAGAAGAGGAAAGACTTAGTGTCTTAATTTTAATGAAAAATCAATTTAGCATGTAAGCTTTCATGCAAAACACAAATCAAGCTATATTTTGTCTAGAAATTCAAATGAGTCAATTAGCCACCATAATAAATGAACAAGATGTGGGTGAATTTACTAATAACTCTGAGGTTAATTTTAAAAATCTTGATGGTTGTAGAAATGATGAGGAAAATAAAAATTTTGTATTCAATTCAACACAGTTTGAGTCAAGAGAAATTGAGGAGTCTAAAAATTACGAGTTTATGCCTAAAATTGACCATGTCACATTTAATGAGTCGGTTGAAAAAGTCTATAAGGCTAAAACTCCATACCTTGAAAGACTTATTCCCAAAAAATCACCAGTGATTTTTTGGACCAACCCATTAGAGTAAACATGATCCAAGAGTTATCAATGACCCAAGAAACAATCGAAAATAGACTTTTGATTGAAAAAGATCCAATTGATTTTTTCTTAAATCACCTTGACCAAAATTGGAATGAATCTGAATATTTATATAAGGGCAATGAGCTGAGATCCACTACAAATAAGTCAATTAAACTAGAACATGTATTGAACCAATTCTTCCATCATTTGAACATGTTAGTGAAAGTTTTCTTGAGATAGACTTTAAGCATAATTTCGATGACAATTCTGACTATTTTTAATTTCCTAGACCTCGTGAAAATAATGAAAAGTTTACACTTATTTACCCACCTGTATCATTCATTTATAGTCACATAATTTTTAGGATTTATAAAATTTGTAGATATACATTTGTTTTCTTTCTCACCGCATTTTCTTGCAGAATAAAAACCCCCCGTATGAGGTATATTTCTTTCATATCTTTGTTCTCTATTTTTCATTTGAATACATAGAGGAGAATGCATGATTTAGGTATTGGGGGGGGGGAGTTTGTTTGTATTATAAGATTTTTTATTATTATTGTTCTAGGGGAAATAAAACAAAAAATTGAAAAAACAAATTTTTTTTTTCTACTTTTATGGATTGAATTTATTCTAATAAGTGTCTGTGGAGTTAAAACTTATAAGTAAGATTGAAAGATTTAGAAGTACTCTTGAACCTTTGATAAGATACAAAATCTTAATTTAAAACTTATGAGTAAGATTGAAAGATTTAGAATTATTGTGGATGTGACTAGACAACATTAGCAAATTGAGTGTTGCTGGTTTTTAATCTTTTGTGATTTTAATGATGATAATATTATTGGGTTTATATTTAGTGTATTTTATTTAAATTACATGGGCTGTTTAAATTGTTAATTTAATTTTGTGTAACAGCTTGATGAGATTATGTTTAGTTGTCTAGACTGATTTATTTTGTTATAAGCTGATTTCTTAGTTGGCCCAAATTAGTTTAATTGCTCTAAAAGAAGTGTGATTGTTCAAGGTCTCTTTAATGAATGTATCCTGCTAAAGATATGTTATCATATTTAAATAAGAGACTATTAAGGAGTTTATTATAAACTATGCAGACTTTTAAGTTGGAATATTTCAAATCTTATCTCAGACTTCCTTCTCTCCTAAAACTAAGATATTTAGTTTACTTTGAATATTTTAGTTGTTAAGGAGATTATATTATATCCGTTGGGTAATCAATTTGCTAGAATCATGGAATTATTCGCCAGGACTTAGTCCTTTGTGCTAACAGCTCTATTTGTTATAGTCCTTGTTCCTTTTATTATATATATTGCTTCTTCTCGGTTAAAACATGACATAGGAAGCATACATCAGTTCAAGGAACTTAAAGCAAATATCAGTCTTATACAAAGATACTTCCATAGAGAGCTATTAAAGTCTATTTCCAGCAAGTCAATGTTTTATTGTTAATTCTTTTGTAGCTGAAAAATCAATTAGTTGTATTCAAAATTCCTTGTAACAAACTCTGAGTTCAAACCTTATTGGGCTTGACTGATCCAGTAGTGGGTACAGTCTATTCAAATAGAGCTTTTAAGGTTGCAGAGGTGCAAAGGTCTCAATGGTGAGAAAGGTTGCAGAGGTATCCATCGAATTGGAAAGCTTTATTTGAACACATAGTTCTTTATATTTATTTAATTGAGTTTTAAAGTTAATAAAAAGAGTCTCCAATATTAGTTGGTATTGGACGTGGATTAGGCCACTAGATTAGATGATAGGTGTAAGACCCCAACTTTTATGAATAAAGATTTAATTTTCTTTAAATATTATTTTGAATAGTAAGGTGTTGAATTGATATAATGCTATAGTTATGGGTGATATGTGTAAATTTTGCAAAGGTAGCAAGTTGTCATAAAATATTCGCTTGGTCGGGAAATATTCTTTTTGTCGGGAAATATTCGTACGACGGTGCAATCATTAGTGGACCACATAACGGAATAACTGTCGGATATAGAAAGCGACAGAAATAACCTTTTCATAAAATAACGGCAATACTTTTACTGTTAATCTGTTGAAATACCCGGTGATAAAAGTATAGTAATACGCGTTGTTGCATAGTAGCACACGGTATTGCACAGTATCTCTATTTATTGATGCTTGCGTAAGAAGTCACTCAGTTTCATTCAATAATTGCCACAGTAGTTGCTGCATAGTATCTTATATTATTAATTCAATTATTATCACAGTATCATCTGCATAATATTTTATATTATTAAATTAATAATTGAGACGACACAGTTATTCATATTATTATTTGCATTATTGACAATGTCTAGAAAGTTCTGTCAAAAAAAGGGGTTTGGTTATTTAATTGTGCGCCAATAAGGAGAAATCCTTATTGGAAAGTCCCATTTTTTTGGGAACGATCTGGTTATCAATATTATGAGTTATAATATTAAATAATGAATAATTGTTGAAAGGTTAAAAATATATTGATTGAAGATAAGTGATTTGTGGTAAATATTTATTCAATTTTTGATATAAATATAGGAGTTTATCATGAGTCGTTTGTTGTAAGTTTTACTTATTATTCCATGGGGAGATGTGCTAATTTTCAGACCGTCGATTGAAGTTATAATAGTAAATCAATATAGTCCGCTGGTTGAAGTTATAATAGTAAATCAATATGGACCGTCGGTTGACTTTTTTTCTGCATTTTTTTTATTTCAAATTTTTTTGAAATTACTCGAATCGTAGTTTATACCCCACAACTAAGAATTAGTGGAAACGTGAAGTGTAGAAATGTATAGGAACTTTATTTTACTCAAAATGGTGTTTCAAACAAAAATTTTGTATCTTATCAAAGGTTCAAGAGTACTTCTAAATCTTTCAATCTTACTCATAAGCTTTAGCTCCACGGACACATATTAGAATAAATTCAATCCATAAAAGTCGAACAAATTTTTCATTTTTTCGATTTCTTTCTTTTTTTTCCTGAATAATAATCAAAAAAATCTAATAATACAAACCAACTCCCCCATACCTAGATCATGCATTGTCCTCAATGTATACAAATGAAAAATAGAGAACAAAGATATGAAAGAATCATATCTTTTACGGGGGGTTTTAATTCTGCAAGAAAATACGGTGAGAAAAAAAATAAATGTACATATCTACAAATTTTATAAATCCTAAAAATTATGTGACTATAAATGAATGATACAAGTGGGTAAATAAGTGTAAACTTTTCATTATTTTTAGGAAGTCTAGGAAATTGAAAATAGTCAGAATTTTCATCAGAATTATGCTTAAAGTAAGAAAACTTTCATTAACATGTTCAAAGGATGAAAGAATTTGTTCAAATACATGTTTTAATTTAGTTGACCTAATTGTAGTGGATCTCAGCTCATTGACCTTATCTAAATATTCAGATTCATTCCAATTTTGGTCAAGGTGATTTAAGAAAAAATTAATTGGATCTTTTTCAATCAAGAGTCTATTTTTGATTATTTCTTGCGTCATTGATAACTCTTGGATCATGTTTACTCTAATGGGTTGGTCCAAAAAATCACTAGGTGATTTTGTAGGAATAAGTCTTTCAAGGTATGGAGCTTTAGCCTTATAGACTTTTTCAACCGACTCATTAAATGTGGCATGATCAATTCTAGGCATAAACTAATAATTTTTAGACTTCTCAAATTCTCTTGACTCAAACTATATAGAATTGAATACAAAAATTTCATTTTCCTCATCATTTCGACAACCATCAAGATTTTTAAAATTAACCTCAGAGTTATTAAAAAATTCACCCATCTCTTATTCATTTATTATGGTGGCTAATCGACTCATTTGAATTTCTAGGCGATATATAACTTTGATTTGTGTTTTGCATGAAAGCTTCCATGCTAAATTGATTTTCCATTAAAACTTTCATAGTTTTCTCTAAGACACTAAAGCTTTCCTCTTCTTCATTTTATAATTCTTGTGGATACTGAGGTTCTGGATGCAAATATGGATATGGATACGAACTTAGATAAGAATTTTCATAAATTGAAAAAAATTGATTTACTTGGTGTGCATTAAAATTTTCATAGGGTTTTTGATCCCAAGCAAAATTATTATTCCAATTTTAATAAGAATCCATCTTTCCACAAATCACAAAACAAATAGACAACTAACCACGAAAGTCACAAAAAAATAATAAAAAAATGAATTAAAATAAATTAAAATAAAAAATAAAATAAGAATCCTAATTCTACGGTTAACCTAAATAAAATCTAGACAACTCCTAAAGTTAAACCTTAAGGTCCACCAAATTCAAAATTAATCATACCACTAGCTAGGAAAGTGCAAGAAAGGTGGGAGTCTCTCCGTAGGTACACTGACTAATTGAATAACCACACGTTCTTTAGGCGTTTACCTTTTGAACCACTTGCCTAGACACCAATAGTTTGATTAATTTAAAATTTAGGCTCCTCTTGGAGTCCCTTGTCCTAATTGAGCTCGAAATTCCTAAGGGTGGTCTACTTGATTTTATTAAGGCAAGGTTATGCAAAATGAATGGGTGGTTTGTGGGCTAAGGAAAGGTGATGAAATCTCCACCTTTTCTTGTTACAGGTTTTTGCCCTTAATGTTAGATTACAAATGAGAATGCACAAATAAAAAAAATTGTGAACAAAAAAAGTGTTCTAAAACTATGCGAATTACGAAAGAAAGAGAAAATTTTAACGTACCTCAATCCTCCAGTAATCACCACTGTTTATATTTGACAAAAATAAAAATAAAATAAAAACTTAACAGGATGTGCTCTCTACGTGAGTGAATGCATGAATGCGATAAATTTTTTTTTAAATAAACAAAAATTAAACTATAATTTTTTTTTATTTTAAATTTTTTTTTGGAGATACGAAGTATCAAAGAAAGCGCAACGACAAAATCTTTATCTTTTCGCTTCTTCGATTAGCTTCGATAATCCAAAAAAATATTAGAGTTAAAAAATAATCCGAATAAATAAAAATTAAGGAATAAAAAACTAATTCTAGTCCCTAGTAACGGCGCCAAAAACTTGATGTGATAAAAATATGTACTACAAGTGCACAATGTCGAATTGAAAAACTGGCAAGTACAGGTCGAACCCATAGAGACTAGATTAATTTTTATGTATCCTTAATATCTATTTTAGGCGAATTAGAAATAAAGATTGAAAATTGATTAACTAAAATATGAAAACTAATTGTTAACGCCAAGTTTCGCTGGCGCGCCCAATCATCGAATCCACGTGCCTGAACCTGTACAATAACAGATCACACAAGAAGTTTGACGGCTTGTGCCGCCGGGTGATAGCTCCGGTGTGAGAATGAGTACAGACCGTTACCAGGTTTAACAATGGAGGCTTTAATGTTTAGTGCTCAAAAGGGTATTACCTATTAACTGAAGTCTAGCCCTGTATTTATAGCCATTCTCGTCACCTTAGAGTCCACTTTTGAATCGGATTAGGACTCCTAAACATGGCAGTTGCCATTGTTTGGGTCTAACACAATCTCCTTAAAAGGTGCTAGTTGGATACGATCCAAATACAACCTTTTTAGTTATTCTAATATGGTTAGGACTATAATCCTTAACCATTCAAACTCCTTATCTCTTTGGATTCCATACGAGGGCCAATCCACTGTATGGGCCCAATCCAACCGAACTCATATAAACTGGTCTGTACCCCGGCTCAAAAGACTAGGACGCCCAACCGCAAACATCATCAACCGGGACAGGGCTCCGGCCCAAAGGACTCAGATGCCCGAACCCGAACATCATCAACCAGGACAGGGCTCTGGCCCAAAGGACTTGGATGCCCGAACCCGAACATGTGACACCCCCAAATCCGGGTACTTCGATTCCACGGGATTTGGTGTTCACTGTACAAGCATCATCTATCTATCTACCCATAAATAATATCAAACCATACAATAGATAGAAATCATAATAAAATCTCTTCCCTTAAGGGTTACATCAACTGAATCAAAAATAAATCCCAGGTTACTCTAACCTTAAAACATCTGTGCGGAATTCTAAACAAGTAAGTCTTAAACAACAACATAAGTCTTAAACATAAATACATCATCAATTAAAATAACAAGTCTTCATCACTTGCTAACTTTGCCCTTGCCCTTACTAGTGGAGGGTTCATCGCTTCTTTCATTCTTAACTGCAATGTTATTATTAAGCAAGAGTGAGCACAAATGCCCACAAGTATAAAAAAAATGAAACAACAGTATAATAACATGCGAATAATCAAAGACATCTGAAATAAGCTCAACTTTTGAATCAAGAATAAATAACATGAATCAAAAGAATACTGAGGGTCATAAGACCTTGAACTATGTCCTAGGCTAACAAGGGTTATACTTGAAACCTTTAACAGTCATAAGACAATGGACCTTCTTCTCGTACTTAGGGGGATCAGCCCTTAGTACCATACTGTGCACAATATCTTAACGCTAAAGCGTAAATAATCCCCTATACAGGGTTGTTCATCTCAGTTTGACATTCGAGTCCGCACCAAAGGAAGTTTGGTTTGGATAATTTCATCAAGGGTTCTGAAATTTAGAACGCTCATCAACTATGGACTAGTTGAATCAATAAGGTTCACTAGTCTATTAAGGTTCAACAATAATTGATATTTGATTAGAATAATAATCTCAAAAGTATACAATAGGACAATTATTGTATAACTGAATCATGCTTTGGAAAGATAATTAATCTTTAATATCATGCTTGAACTTGAATAATAACAAGGATAATTTATTCAAGGTAAATAAGAAACTTGATCAATAATGACAAGTAGGGTTAGGGAAACTTGCTCAACATAAAAGTAACGTTTAAGTTTAAATAAACTTGCTCAATAGAATGGAGTTAGGGATAGGATACTTGCCTCGTGCGTAGATTACACTTTAACTAAGCACGTGCTTTGAATTAAATCCTACATACCATTCACATTCAATACCAATTAATTACAACTTAACTAATCAACATAAACCCATTCTCTTTGTCTACTTTGATTATTGACTATACTTAATCACTTTATCACATTTACTGCCACATAATACCACTTCATGAATAATAATCTAATTATGAAATCAATAATTTAATCCACATGTAATTATGTTATTTACATGTTATACAACTATTTTATCATCACATTATTCTTCTAACTTGTTTACATGTTCATTACAATAATCCACTAACACATTGTTAGACTTAAACATTTTTAAAATCTCATTTCTGAGTTTTCTGGGGAGTGGCGCTGCGGCGCCACGTTTGAACTGGCCCTTGGCGCTGCGGCGCCATGGCGCTGCGGCCGGGCCTCTGGCGATGCGGCGCGGTGGCGCTGCGGCGCGGGAAATAAACAGGCAGCCGGCGCTGCGGCGCGGCGTACCAGGTACAGAAATGGCAGTTCGCGAAAATCGCAGAACTTGCCAATTTCTCCCAATTTCTTAAAGTTCTACTCGAAATTAAACATACCCATATGCTATAATTTGTATATAATCATTACCCAACATTTATATACTGACAAAAACTAATTTGAAACACTTATTAACAGATTTAAAGCCTAACAAAATTACTGACTTTGATGTTCGTGAAGTTTAGAAAACTTTATATGAAAATTCTCCCTACGGATTCGTTATAACACCGAATCCGTTCATTTAAACTCTGATCTCTCTGTATCGACATGCTCAATAATGTAAGAGTGTAAAATTTAGGGATAATATATGATCAATACATCAATTATCACGTATAAGGCCATATGGCCATATCACGTACTCTGTTTATTTTGAAAAACATACGTATGACATGCTTTCATGAATTTGATGTTATAGTTTACAACATATACATAATTAAACACAATTTGATATAACATAACACAATTTCTCACTTCACAAAGATTAACAGAATATATGAAAGCCATAATCATAAAACTTAAAATGACGTGAAATAAGAATTTGGGTTTGGAGAAAATTACCCAGAGTATGAATGAGTAGAATTAAAACCTTCTCAATTAATCCTTTAATTCACACAACTTACACTCTCCTTCAAAAATTTCTAAATCTCTCTCTGTGATGCTATGCCAGACTTAACAAATGAAGAAAAGAAAAGACGTCGATAAAAGAACTGGCGTATTATGGTTAGTTAACCCAGTCATGGGTTAACTGCCCATAACCTCCCTTAGTGCCATGTTTGGCTTAGCAAATTAATTCAAAACTATTTAATTTAATAGAGCTTTATAATATAGTTTAATTAATGTCACACTCTTATAAGATAAATCTAATATTTTATTTAATTTACTTTAAATAAAATATAATAATTTCTCATAAATTCACGTAGTCACAATATTAATTATCTCTTTAATAAATAATAATAATTTATTAAATCTCTAATTAATAATTAAATTAATTAAAGTAACATCATGCTTAATTAAATAATTCATTTAATTCAATAAGCTCACATAATCACATACTTTGAATATTAAAAATTCTCTACATTAATTTAATAAATGTAACACATATAATTAAATTAATCTACCACAATTGCATCAATTAATTATTAAATCTAATAATTAAATCCTTGAAAAATATTTATTTAATTCAATAAATATTTAAAATTAATTTATAAAATTCTCGTTCGTCACATCTTTCCCCCCTTAAAAGGATTCTGTCCCCAGAATCACGACTCAATAAATTCAACCCGTTACATTCTCCCCCCTTACAAAGATTCTGTCCCCGGAATCGCTTACAAATAATTAAGTAAATAAATGAGGGTAATTCTTCATCATATTCTCTTCGAGTTCCCACGTAGCTTCTTCCGCGTTGTGGTTCCTCCAAATTATCTTAACAGAAGGTATAACTTTATTTCTGAGAACTTGTTCTTTTCGGTCGACAATTTGGACATGAATTTCTTCATAAGATAAGTCTTTCTCAAAAAGCAGGGGTTCGTATTCAATTACATGCTTGTAATCAGGTTTGTAAGGTCGTAACACAGAAACATGGAAGACGTTGTGGATATTCTCCAGTGCTGGAGGTAAGGCTACCTCGTACGCAACTTCTCCAATTCTTCTCAGTACTTCAAAGGGTCCAATAAATCTTGGGCTCAATTTTCCTTTCTTTCCGAACCTGATCTTTCCCTTCCAGGGAGAGACTTTCAAGAAAACATAACTACCGGATTCAAACTCGATAGTTTTATGATGTGGATCAGCGTATTTCTTCTATCGATCTTGAGCCGCTACCAGACGGGCTCGGATTACTTTGACTATTTCTGCCGTCTGCTGTACCAGTTCTGGCCCTAGCAATTGTCTTTCACCAACTTCATCCCAGTGAAGCGGAGTTCTGCACTTTCTGCCGTATAACGCTTCGTAAGGCGGCATACCAATACTAGCGTGGTAACTGTTGTTGTAGCCGAACTCTACTAACGATAGGTGATCATCCCAATTTCCTTTGAAGTCCATTACACAGGCTCATAACATATCTTCCAGTGTTTGAATCGTTCGTTCGCTCTGTCCGTCTGTTTGAGGGTGGTAAGCTGTACTCATTTGCAGTTGTGTACCCATGCATTCCTGAAGACGTTTTCAGAAATTTGATGTGAAGCGCGGATCCCTATCGGAGACAATAGACACCGGCACTCCGTGCCTCGAAATAATCTCTTTCACATATAATCTTGCCAACTGATCTAAGTTAAATCTGATTTTGATAGGAAAGAAGTGCGCGAATTTCGTCAGTCGGTCAACGATAACCCATACTGCGTCGTAGCCTTTCTGAGTCGTCGGAAGGCCAACCACGAAGTCCATCGTAATATGTTCCCATTTCCATTCTGGGATCTCCAACGGTTGTAGCAATCCACTCGGTCTCTGATGTTCTGCTTTAACTTTCTGACATGTCAGGCATTTGGCGACACATTCTGCAACATCACGCTTCAAATTTGGCCACCAGAAATGTTGTCTAAGATCTTGGTACATCTTGGTACTACCAGGGTGAATTGAATATCGTGAACTATGAGCCTCACTCAAAATTTCTTCCTTAATTTCTTGTACTGGCGGAACCCAAATTCTGCTTTCAAATCTCAATATTCCTTCCTTATCCATCTTAAATCTTGGTTCGGTTCCTTCAGATATCTTCGATGTTACCTTTTTGCATTCATCATCCTGAAGCTGAGCCTCCTTCACTCTATCTAGTAGAGTTGTACCAGATTGCATCTGAAATAGCTTCTCATCAATCTCCATAGGATACTTCACTTCTAACTTCATTTTCTCCATATCTGTAATTAGCTCCTGCTGAGCAGTCAACATCACCAATTTCTCACGACCCCTTCTACTTAAGGCGTCGGCAACCACATTAGCCTTACCCGGATGGTATAAAATCTCACAGTCATAATCCTTGATTAATTCCAACCATCTTCTTTGACGCATATTCAAATCTTTCTGTGTAAAAATATATTTCAGACTCTTGTGGTCCGTATATATTTCACACTTCTCCCCGTATAGATAGTGCCTCCAAATTTTCAAAGCAAAAACAACTGCAGATAACTCCAAATCATGGGTTGGGTAACCCTTCTCGTAATCCTTCAACTGCCGTGATGCATACGCAATGACTTTGCCGTTTTGCATCAGCACACAGCCAAGTCCTTTATGCGACGCATCGCTAAAAATAACAAAATTTCCTGTATCATCCGGAAGAGATAACACAGGCGCTGTACTCAACCTCTTCTTTAATTCTTGAAAACTCTCCTCACACTTCTCCGTCCAAACAAATTTCACAGTTTTTCGAGTTAAATTCGTTAACAAAGTTGCGATTTTAGAAAAATCTTGTATGAATCTTCTATAATATCCTGCTAATCCAAGAAAACTTCTTACTTCTGACGGCGTTCTCGGCTGATCCCAGTTAATCACAGCTTCTACTTTGGATGGATCTACCGAAATTCCATCTTTATCGATTACGTGACCAAGAAATTGTACTCTCTCGATACAGAATTCGCATTTCGAAAATTTAGCATACAACTTCTCCCTTCTCAATACTTCCAACGTTAACCTCAAGTGTTCTTCATGTTCTTCTTTGGTTTTGGAATATACCAAAATGTCGTTTATAAATACCACCACGAATTTGTCCAAAAACGGCTTGAATACACCATTCATTAGTCCCATAAATGCTGCAGGAGCATTCGTAAGACCAAACGACATTACTAAAACTCATAATGACCATATCGCGTTCGGAACGCTGTCTTCGGTACATCCTCTGGCCTCACCTTCAGTTGGTGATAACCACTCCTCAAGTCAATCTTGGAAAAGTATTTTGCTCCCTTCAATTGATCGAACAGATCATCGATCCTCGGTAATGGATATCTGTTCTTAATCGTGACCTTATTTAATTCTGTGTAGTCAATGCAGAGCCTCATCGATCCGTCCTTCTTTTTCACGAACAACACCGGCGCTCCCCACGGTGATACGCTCGGTTAAATGTACTTTTTGTCCAACAATTCTTGTAGTTGTACCATTAATTCCTTCATCTCTACTGACGCCATTCGGTATGGTGCCTTCGATATTGGAGCAGTTCCAGGCACCAAATCAATCACAAAGTCTACTTCTCTATCTGGTGGAAGTCCTGGCAAATCGTCTGGAAATACATCGACGAAGTCCCTCACAATCGGTATCTCCTCTACCTTCGGGTTCTCTTTTCGACTGTCGACTATGTAAGCTAAATATCCTACACAGCCTTGTCTTAATAACTTCCTGGCCTGCAACGTCGTCAGACAACTCGCTTGTCTAAGCGACTTGCTACCATAAAACATAACCTTTGACGGAGTCATAAGGTTAATACGCTTCTTTTGGCAGTCAATTATAGCCCCATAATTGGATAGCCAATCCATACCCAATATAACGTCGAATTCCCCCAATCGAATAGGGATAAGATCTACATTCATGATATTACCCTTAATATCCACCCTACAGTTCTTAAACACGTACTTAACAGGGATTATTTTTCTCTATTCGCAATTTCAATGTTCATGGGGTAATCTAATTCATCCATAAGCAAATATAAACTATTAGCAAAGTCTTCGGATATAAAGGAACAAGTAGCACCCGAATCAAACAAAACATAAGCATTAATTTCATTGATCGGAATGATACCTGACACCACCTCACGAGACTGGATTGCATCCTGCATCGTCATATTGAAAGTTCTGGCGGTTGGTCGATTTATTGCAGGTGGTCCGGTGATGGTTAAGGTATTTCCACTACTATTTCCCCGGTTTCCTCCTTGTCCTGATCCTCCCGATCCCTTCTTGGGACAGTCTCTTGCTAAATGATCTTTCGAACCACAGTTGAAACAAGCACCCTTCTTTGGGTTTGGACAATTTGGTGCTATGTGGCCTTCCTGACCGCAATTGTAGCACACTCTCTTTCCCTTCAAACAAACTCCTAGATGTGCCTTGCCGCAAGTCGTACATGCTTCTATCTTCTTTTTCTGCCCTCCGTGTTGACTTCCAGCTGTCGAGTTATCCGTCCACTTCCTCTTCTGATTATTATTATTCCCAGTATTACTTCCACCAGTCTTGTTATTACCTTCATTCTCACTCTTTTTCTTTTTCTGTTCTTGGTTGTACTTAGTCACTGCATCACTTCCTCCTTCTGCTAGAATGGCCTTTTCCAAAACTCCCGCAAACGTGTTAAGTTGAAACATTGATACCGTGTTGTATACCCAAGGCTTCAGTCCTTGTTCGAATCGTCTGGCTTTCCTCTCGTCAGTGTGTACTTGATACGGGGCAAACCTTGCCAACTCATCGAATTTAGCCGCGTATTCAGGCATGCTCATGTTTCCCTGTTTCAGTTCCAGAAATTGCACCTCCATCTGATTCTGCGAACTAGCTGGGAAATACATTTCGAAAAACATCTCTTTGAATCTCTCCCACGTAATTACACCTTCACCTCCTCGCATCTTGTTTGCCTGCCACCAGTAGCTAGCCTCAGACTTCAGTATAAATGTCGCAAAAACGGTCTTCTGATCTTCTCGAACCCTAGCAACGTCGAAAACCTTCTCCATTTCCATCACCCACGTTTGAGCCTCGATCGGGTTTCTGGAACCTTTGAACTCTGGCGGTCCCACCGCCTTAAAATCTTTAAACGTTGTGCTAGGTGGAGCTTGCGGTTGGTTATTCATGACTCCAGTTAGTAAATTAACTAGCTGTTGAACTGGATTAACGTTGGCATTATTGTTATTATTGGTTGACCCTTCCTGAGTCGGTTGACGTTGTTGTCTTCTCCTTGGCGGAATTTTTCTGTTAAATACACGCTTATTAGAACTTTATTTTTTTTTCTCTACATAGTTAAGACATTACTCAACACTTTAACATATTACTTAACACATCATCTCAAACAACTTGATATCTTTTCATTCAAATAAAATGTTTTAACATTAAATTATAGCATACTGCTATTTACATCATCTATCCTGGAATAAAGAATCCACAGGATTTAAAACATTCAAATATTAACATATTCCTTAGTTCATAAACACATCGAAATTTACATAAAACTATATAAGTCTTTCACATAAATAAACAGATTCTATTCCTGTCTTCCAAGGTGCTCAATAGCCTTGCCACGCTCCTCATTCATGATACGAGACATCGTCCTGCGATCCAACATATACGATGGAAGTCCTTCAAACTGGATGGGGTACCTTAACACTCGCTCTTGAACCTCATCCATCGCATGATTAAGTGTGGCGTACGTGTCTTCAAGCTTTGCCTTCTTTGCACGACTATCATTTTCTGCACGATCAGCTCGATGTGATTCTCTTACCCATCCTTCCTCTGCTATCTTCAGTCTTCCGGAGGTTTCCTTCAGTTCCTTCTTCAGCTTCTCTATCTCCTCGGTCTTATTTTCGGTTTGACCCTTCTCATGAACCAGATCCCACTCCACGTTTCCTAAACGTGTATGAAGGGTCACAATCTCTCTATCCTTCTCCTCTAAAGTAGACTGCTGAACAGTCGCTCGCTCAGTCAATTCCTGAACCTCATCTTGTAACTCCACGTTACGATCATATAGTGTGTCATACATCTCAGCATCAACAGTGTACTGTGGTAGCTCCTCTTCTTCTTCCTCCTCATCAAACTCCTCCTCAGGATCCTCCTCAGGATCAATCTCAGGTTCATGCTCCTGACCAACAACGGTGATCAATGGAGATGACTCCCTCCGAACTAACTGTTCCCTAACAACATGTATGTCTCGGGTCTCCTCCTCTGTAGGTACTATAGGTAATCGGGGTTCTTCCTCCCCAGCTTGACTAGCTTCTCCAACATTCGTCATCCTGACAATAAAATTTTAAGTTTTAGTAACTAAGTCATACTATCTAACGCATACTTAACACCTAAACACATAATGTATTTTATTTTTTTCAATGAATTACAAAAATTCATTTCTTAGAAATCGATAAGAGTTTTCCTTTACTATCTTCTTTCTATAAGGTTACTACCTAAGGTTGTTCCCCCACCTAAGGTTCATAACCTACAGCTCTGATACCAACCTGTGACACCCCCAAATTCGGGTACTTCGATTCCACGGGATTTGGTGTTCACTGTACAAGCATCATCTATCTATCTACCCATAAATAATATCAAACCATACAATAGATAGAAATCATAATAAAATCTCTTCCCTTAAGGGTTACATCAACTGAATCAAAAATAAATCCCAGGTTACTCTAACCTTAAAACATCTGTGCGGAATTCTAAACAAGTAAGTCTTAAACAACAACATAAGTCTTAAACATAAATACATCATCAATTAAAATAACAAGTCTTCATCACTTGCTAACTTTGCCCTTGCCCTTACTAGTGGAGGGTTCATCGCTTCTTTCATTCTTAACTGCAATGTTATTATTAAGCAAGAGTGAGCACAAATGCCCACAAGTATAAAAAAAATGAAACAACAGTATAATAACATGCGAATAATCAAAGACATCTGAAATAAGCTCAACTTTTGAATCAAGAATAAATAACATGAATCAAAAGAATACTGAGGGTCATAAGACCTTGAACTATGTCCTAGGCTAACAAGGGTTATACTTGAAACCTTTAACAGTCATAAGACAATGGACCTTCTTCTCGTACTTAGGGGGATCAGCCCTTATTACCATACTGTGCACAATATCTTAACGCTAAAGCGTAAATAATCCCCTATACAGGGTTGTTCATCTCAGTTTGACATTCGAGTCCGCACCAAAGGAAGTTTGGTTTGGATAATTTCATCAAGGGTTCTGAAATTTAGAACGCTCATCAACTATGGACTAGTTGAATCAATAAGGTTCACTAGTCTATTAAGGTTCAACAATAATTGATATTTGATTAGAATAATAATCTCAAAAGTATACAATAGGACAATTATTGTATAACTGAATCATGCTTTGGAAAGATAATTAATCTTTAATATCATGCTTGAACTTGAATAATAACAAGGATAATTTATTCAAGGTAAATAAGAAACTTGATCAATAATGACAAGTAGGGTTAGGGAAACTTGCTCAACATAAAAGTAACGTTTAAGTTTAAATAAACTTGCTCAATAGAATGGAGTTAGGGATAGGATACTTGCCTCGTGCGTAGATTACACTTTAACTAAGCACGTGCTTTGAATTAAATCCTACATACCATTCACATTCAATACCAATTAATTACAACTTAACTAATCAACATAAACCCATTCTCTTTGTCTACTTTGATTATTGACTATACTTAATCACTTTATCACATTTACTGCCACATAATACCACTTCATGAATAATAATCTAATTATGAAATCAATAATTTAATCCACATGTAATTATGTTATTTACATGTTATACAACTATTTTATCATCACATTATTCTTCTAACTTGTTTACATGTTCATTACAATAATCCACTAACACATTGTTAGACTTAAACATTTTTAAAATCTCATTTCTGAGTTTTCTGGGGAGTGGCGCTGCGGCGCCACGTTTGAACTGGCCCTTGGCGCTGCGGCCGGGCCTCTGGCGATGCGGCGCTGTGGCGCTGCGGCGTGGGAAATGAACAGGCAACCGGCGCTGCGGCGCGGCGTACCAGGTACAGAAATGGCAGTTCGCGAAAATCGCAGAACTTGCCAATTTCTCCCAATTTCTTAAAGTTCTACTCGAAATTAAACATACCCATATGCTATAATTTGTATATAATCATTACCCAACATTTATATACTGACAAAAACCAATTTTAAACACTTATTAACAGATTTAAAGCCTAACAAAATTACTGATTTTGATGTTCGTGAAGTTTAGAAAATTTTATATGAAAATTCTCCCTACGGATTCGTTATAACACCGAATCCGTTCATTTAAACTCTGATCTCTCCGTATCGACATGCTCAATAATGTAAGGGTGTAAAATTTAGGGATAATATATGATCAATACATCAATTATCACGTATAAGGCCATATGGCCATATCACGTACTCTGTTTATTTTGAAAAACATACGTATGACATGCTTTCATGAATTTGATGTTATGGTTTACAACATATACATAATTAAACACAATTTGATATAACATAACACAATTTCTCACTTCACAGAGATTAACAGAATATATGAAAGCCATAATCATAAAACTTAAAAAGACGTGAAATAAGAATTTGGGTTTGGAAAAAATTACCCAGAGTATGAATGAGTAGAATTAAAACCTTCTCAATTAATCCTTTAATTCACACAACTTACACTCTCCTTCAAAAATTTCTAAATCTCTCTCTGTGATGCTATGTCAGACTTAACAAATGAAGAAAAGAAAAGACGTCGATAAAAGAACTGGCGTATTATGGTCAGTTAACCCAGTCATGGGTTAACTGCCCATAACCTCCCTTAGTGCCATGTTTGGCTTAGCAAATTAATTCAAAACTATTTAATTTAATAGAGCTTTATAATATAGTTTAATTAATGTCACACTCTTATAAGATAAATCTAATATTTTATTTAATTTACTTTAAATAAAATATAATAATTTCTCATAAATTTACGTAGTCACAATATTAATTATCTCTTTAATAAATAATAATAATTTATTAAATCTCTAATTAATAATTAAATTAATTAAAGTAACATCATGCTTAATTAAATAATTCATTTAATTCAATAAGCTCACATAATCACATACTTTGAATATTAAAAATTCTCTACATTAATTTAATAAATGTAACACATATAATTAAATTAATCTACCACAATTGCATCAATTAATTATTAAATCTAATAATTAAATCCTTGAAAAATATTTATTTAATTCAATAAATATTTAAAATTAATTTACAAAATTCTCGTTCGTCACAGAACATCTCCAAGATACCTGATGACTTCGAACCAATGGGCTAAACTTCCCCTTTTCACCCCAGACCTTCAACCCACATGAGGGTCGGTAAAATACTCCCAAACATTGCCCCCTAGTCTCTTGTTATAATGTATTTATAATTAGAGACTTAAAGAGATGCGAAGGAAAATGATGAGTTATCTGGGGAACCTAAACGATTTTTCTACGTTTTTTTGAAATGGTACACGTTTTCCCAGAGATGAGCCTCACCTGCCATAAATAGCCACCCTTGGGATTCGTGCAGCCTTACTATAAAACCCCTAATCCAATCATCACTGTCACTTTTTACCAATCATCTTCATTTCAAATATTTCTCAAAGACGTTTCGGCGAGGGCGATTTCCGGCAAGCAATCCATCTCTCAAGTTTTTTCTGATTTAAGTCTTTTCACTCCCAAAACTTCGTATTTCTACTTCTTCTTCTGCTTCAATGGCTGATTCCACCACTGAGCAAACATCTATCCTTGATAACGCCCCTAATCCCCACTCCATTGGTGCCGGTCGATCTGCCAACACCACCGTCTTAAACCACCATTTCTTTAGTTCCTCCTACTCCGGTCAGTATCGAGACCAAAATCCAAAATGTTTATTTCTCCGAACTGACTTCTCCCATGTCAATACCAAATCTACCGTCACCTCATCCCAACCTTCTAATATACGAACCTTGTTCAACATTCCCAAATAGTACAAGCTTCGGATGTCGGGACCGAACGAGAGGATGTCCTGGCGTCCCGAAGGTGATTGGGTTGCCATCCCTCTTTGGGAAATGAAGTATGGGATTCGATTCCCCCTTTATGAATTCATCTATTCCTTTCTCTGCTTCGTGGGGATCGGGTTTGCACAACTTGTGCCGAACTCATATATCCACTTAATTAGTTTTATCGCCTTATGCCAGAAGGTCGGGATCACTCCTGGACTTGACTTCTTCTTTGTTCTATTCACCATCGACAGGTCGAAAGAACCTAGCCTTCGACAGTTAAATCGCCAGCTCGACCGAGCTACTTTCATGAAGACCCATTCCAGTAATAAGGGGTGGCACCCACAGTGGATCTTTATGAGGGGGACCGACCTCAAGCTTCTGCCAAACTGGGTTATTCTTGACGACCCCATTGCCAAAGTATCCAAGTTCCCGAAGGATAGTCAAGAAGCCTTTAAAGAGTTTTATCGAAGACTGCAAAAGACTGAATGTGGCTTGAAAGTCTTATCAAACGAAGCCTGGCTCTATAAACACAGCTGTAAGTTCTGACATCCGAACCCAACTTCTATTTACATTCTTCAACCGACTTCCTGAATAATTCTTCTAACTTGTTTACTTTGTTGTAGTGACAATTTTTAAGCCCGAAAGAGTTGATGCATCCTTGACGCCCCTTCCCATCAAAACTGAACCCATTCGTCCCCCGGCCACAAAAGACTCTCCTGATGAAGAGACCATTCTGATCACCGAGCTCTCCGCTGGTTCTGCATTGGGTCCATCGGGTCCAACTCCCCCATCCACCAAGGCCGAACCTTCAAACAAAAATATCCTAAAGATGGACCAGGCAAAGAAGATGGCCTTGCTAAAGAAAAACAAGAGGAAGCCTTCCTCCAAAGCCCCTCCCAAGGCATCTTCTTTGGCCCTTCCGAAGCTGACTCCTCCTCCACCTCCACCGGTCGCTGTTCTTGAGGACTCAGAGGAAACCAAAGAGGTACCTCTCGAACCCCGATCTAAGAGGTCTCGCTTGGTAGAGGACCCAGATTTGCAAATTATGGAGGCCGAACCTTTACTAGCTTTGACTCCTACTTCAAAACCAACAACCGAAACCAGTTTTTCATAAGGGACACCGACCACCTTCTGGCCGAGGAGCCCTTCTGAGGTGTTCCCCTTTGCTCAGCTCAAACACTTCAAATTACCTGGAGATGACAAGCGATTCAAGATATATTCCTCTGAAGAGTATCTAGTGTCCTCCGAAGAGTATCTAGTGGCCTCCTAAAGATAGCGAACTGGATTTTCTGGAGGTTCGGTGGTCTGTTCATCTTAAAGATGGTGAGTACGGTCCTAATTCGTCCTAAAGATGGCGAACAAGATTTTTTGGAGGTTCGGTGAATTTGTTTATCCTAATGATGGTAAACAAGGTTTGTTTGTGACGCCCCCAAAATAGGTATACAACACCCATTCTGAGTCGCCAAATACATGGTACAGAAAGTAAACTAAAACTTCAATAATACAATTGTTGTGCAAAATACGACAACACATACTGTGAGTTTAAATACAAATATTGTCTTCTAGACAATATCCACACTCAAATAAGTCCTCAATACAATTATTCAAACACTATTTTACAGAAATAGTGAGGACTGCTAAAACATCTTTCTAGAACCATCACTCCATACCCCGACTAGATCCTGCTATGTTCTCACCTCCTGAGAAGAAAAATGGAACAAAAAGGAAAAGGGTGAGCTCAACTAGCCCAGTAAAGAATATTATGACTAAGATAATATACAACAAATTATCATTAGTATTCAACAGGGAAAAATCTGATAGAATATAATCGACAACAAGTTTTAGATCAATAACTGCAGCGGAAACAGCAAACCATTAGAAGAGTCAAGTAGAAAATGAATTCTACTATCTTCTAAGATTTAAAAGTCCATCATCAATATTTTATCCCTGTAACATCAATTAATAATCATCTTTATCCAAATGTTCATCTTTGCACTACAGGCCAAAGATATTCATTTGTATCACCTGTCAGTCATGTTCATCTCAACACCTGTTCATCTTTGCACTACAAGCCAAAGATATTCATCAAGTAATCATACATCTTTGCACTACAGGCCAAAGATATTCAGTAATATCATCATTTAGGACTGAGAATGATGAAAAATATATTAAAAAGAACGAATCCAGTGAGACAGAAGGACAAATAGTAGGGATTCGTATAACAGTTTATCCAAGATCAATAATACTTCATAATAATCAATTGTGAAGCAGAATTTAAAAATAAAGATCAAAACATGGATACAATCAAAGATAGTAACCATAATAGACATCTTGGACAAAAAGAAAAAAATTTATTTTTCAGTAAATAGTGTCGTATTCGTGAATAGTGCTGTATACATGAATAGTAACGTATACGTGAATAGTAATCTCGACACAAAAAGTTCCAAATTTGATAAAAACTCATGTTGATATTTCAGCATAATGATATTGAAGAAAATAATATCATTTAAGAAGAAAATAATATCTCTTACCTCAAAATATCAATACTTCTTGTCGGAATACTGGTATAAGGCTGAAAGAAACGTGCTCTGATGAATAGAAACTCTCAAAGTATCTAAATATTCACAAAATACACTCAATAATCTAGAGAGAGAAAGAGAGAAAACTTGTTTCTGGTGTGATTTTCAATTCTAACTTAGCCCTCTATTTATAGAAAAATGTTAGAACGCCGAAGCAGACTTAACCTGCAACCTGATGGCTTTACCTGCTACTATTCTCACCCACCACATTTGAATAAAAATCTCAGCACATTTCTTCACCAACCAAGAGTGGGGCCCACCAATTCTAGAATTTTCCACCAAAATGATTAACTCCGAAAATTCAACAATTTTTGAACCAGTCATCTCGTAAAATTCATAATAAATCATACGTTCATTTTTAACGGTTCAAAATTTATGGATATATACTCAACGTATATATGTATAACATATCTAAAAATTACCACGATCCAACGGTCGGATTAAAAATTATAACCCCCGCAAAATATCTCAAAAACTCTGATTTTTAATACCTCCATTCCGACAAAAATACTGATAAAAATCTCAACATTAACTCCTTCATTTTTAACCACAAAAATATATCCCTCATTTATATCCACATAAAATAAATATTTCCTTATCATATGAATCAATAATTAATTATTCACAAATAATATTACAGAATTACATTTATGACAACCAGGCCGTTCCTAGGAAAGAGGGGGCTTTCCAATAAGGATTTCTCCTTACTGGCACACAATTAGATGACCAAACCTCTCCTTAGACAGAACTTTCTAGACATTGCCAATAATATTATCTAATAATATTATTCAAATAATATGAATTATTGATCTGATAATGGGAAATACTGTGTAGTGACAATTATTGAAACAACAATAATATAAAATATCAACGCAGCAATTATTGAATCAATAAAATAAAATACTGAACAGTAATTACTGTAACCATTATTGAGTAGTGCCTTCTTACGTAAGAATCAATAATTGGTGCAATACAGTGTGCTACTGTGCAACAACGCGTATTACTGTATTTTAACCACCGGGTATTCCAACAGTATTAACGGTAACAATTACGCCATTATTTATAAATAACTTATACTTGTCATTTTCTTCATCCAATCGCTTTCCGTTATGGGGCCCACAAAAGACAGCGCCGTCTTAAAAATATTCCCCAACGGGAAGAATATTCCACGACCAAACGAATATTCTCCGACAACAATGAATATTTTATAACCACCTACTTATTTGAAATATTTGCGCATTTTACCCATAACAAACCTCATTAATCAATTTAACCCTTACTATTTCAAAATAATAAATAGAGAAAATTTAAATTTCATTTATTAATAATTTGGGGTCTTACAACCTCCCATCCTTATGAAATTTCGTCCTCGAAATTGACGTACGTACCTGATATTTCGAAAAGGTGAGGATACCTCGCTTTCATTTCTGATTCCAAGTCCTAGGTCATTTCTTCAATAGCATGGTTTCTCCACAAAATCTTAACTTGTGGTATAACCTTTGTGCGTAGGACATGCTCTTTCCTATCCAAGATCTTAACAGGTACTTTCTCGTACGTTAAATCTTCAGCTATCTCGTCTAGTTCTAACTCAATAATGTGGTTCGGGTCTTTAACATATTTACGAAGCATAGATATGTGAAAAATATTATGAACACGAGACATGCTTGGAGGTAATGCGAGTCTATATGCCACATTTCCTATTCGCTCAAGAATCTCAAATGAACCAATAAATCTTGGATTGAGCTTTCCTCTCTTCCCAAATCTTGTAACTCCCTTCCATGGTGCAACACGTAACAATATATGATCCCCAATATTAAATTTCACGTCCTTCCGATGAAGATCCGCATAACTCTTTTGTCGATCCTGTGCCGTTTGTATACGTTGTCGAATCGTTTAGATCTTCTCTGTAGTCACGCGTACTAACTCTGGTCCCAACAATGTTGCTTCACCCACCTCGTCCCAGCATACTGAAGAACGACACTTTCGTCCATATAAGGCTTCAAATGGAGCCATACCTATACTTGCATGATAACTGTTGTTGTAGGAGAATTCCACCAGTGGCAAGTACTTATCCCAACTTCCTTTGAAATCTAGAACACAGAGTCTTAATAGATCTTCAAGGGTTTAAATAGTCCTTTCTGATTGCCCGTCCGTTTGAGGATGGTATGCTGAACTAAATCGTAAATCCGTGCCTATAGCTTTCTGCAAGCTAACCCAAAATCGTGAAGTGAATCTTGGGTCACGATCCGAAACTATGGATACTGGCATGCCATGCAATCTCACAATCTCATTCACGTAAATACTAGCAAGACGTTCAAGGGAATAAGTCTCACGTATAGCCAAGAAATGGGCAGACTTGGTTAATCTATCAACAATAACCCAAATCGCATCTATACCTTGAGAACCCTTGGAAAGACCCGTAACAAAATCTATAGTAATGTGTTCCCACTTCCATTTCAGAATCTCAAGTGGTTGCAATGGACCCTTTGGTACTTGATGCTCCGCTTTTACACGTTGACAAGTTAAACACATCGAGATAAATTCCGCGATCTCTCTTTTCATATTGCTCCACCAAAATGTATGTCGAAGATCGTGATACATTTTGGTACTCCAAGGATGGATTGCAAACGGTGTGTTGTGTGCCTCCATCATTATTCTATACTTCAAGTCAAAATTATTAGGAACACAAAGTCTGGAGTTGACTCGAAGTATTTCTTCTTCATCGATTCTTGCTTCTGGAATAGCACCTTCTTGCACTTTCTTCTTCATATGCATCAACTCTATGTCCGTAGCTTGAGCAGCTTTAACTTTATCGATTAAAGTCGGTTCTACTCGTATATCATCACGTGGGTCCCTAGAGTCATTAACTTTATCTCTATCATTTATAAATTATACAAAATAGGTCTTTGTATTCAACAATATCGCACTCGTACTCGCGTACAATCTTCTACTCAACGCGTCAGCTACCACGTTTGCTTTTCCAGGATGGTATGGTCAGAACAGGTTCCGAATGAGTCACCTCTTGAGCTATTAGAAAATCTTCTCACATTCCTCGCTCCATACGAATTTTGTATCTTTCTAAGTCAGCTAAGTTAACGGAGTAGCGATTCTAGAAAATCCTTCCACGAATCTCCGATAGTAACCAGCTAAGCCCAGAAAGCTACGTACTTTGGTCACCGACTTCGGTTGCTCTCAATTGTGATTCATATCCTAATCTTGGATAGCACGTCACAATGGCACCTATTATTTTACCACCACACAAATATAGAGTCCCTTATGGAGAGTCTGGCTTTGGTGCATTCCACAAATGAAGTCACCAGATAGAGGCTTGGGTACCAACTTCTGTAGTTGGGTTTTTAACTCCTGAAGTTCAATAGGAGCTATTCAATATGAGATTTTAGAAATGAATTTTGTATCGGGTTGAAGATCAATACAAAAATTCAATATCACGCTCTGGGTTAGGCTAGGAAATTCTTCAGGAAATACGTCAGGAAATTCACTAACAACAGAAATATCATTCAAATCTGACGTATTTTTGTTCAAGTCCATGACATGGGCTAAGAAAGCTTGACATCCGTTTTTTAATAAACGAATAGCTTTGTGGCTTGATATGACAGTGACTGATTTTAGTGGTTTAGTAGTTTGAATTCGTATGACAGGTTGGTTAGGAATATGAAAACTAACAACCTTACGAAAACAATCAATTTTAGCATGATGAGTGGTTAACCAATCAATTCCTAAAATCACATCAAAAGCAAGTATCTTTAAAGAGATAAGATCAATAGGTAATGTGATAGTGCCAACTTGGATCATGCAAGATTTATAAACTGTAGATGTAACGAAGGTTTCTCCTAACGGAGTCTCCACAGATAGGTCAAAGCCTAATTTCTCCGGAGTCAAGTTTAAACGTTGAGCACAAGCAGGAGAGATAAAAGAATGGGTAGAACCGGTATCTAGTAAGGTATAAGCTTCGCAAGAATTTATAATTACCTAACCCGTTATACCTTCGTTCGGGTTCCTCGCGTTTTGGCCAGTCACGACAAACGCTCTTCCAGAAACCATTGACTTTATCTTTTTTGGGACAGCTTTTTGAGTCATCATCTCCGCTGAACTTGGTTTTGCTACAGTGCAATCTCGAGCGATATGTCCTTCCTTTCCACAATTATAACATACCTTAAACTGTTGTGGACAGTTTGGGCTGATATGTCCTTCTTTTCCGCACTTATAGCATATAACTGGTGGTCGTTCTCCTCCCTTGGAACCAGTTGATGCTGGTGCTGACGTCTTCGTATTGTCATTGTTGAATCTCCTCTTTTTAAAATCTCCTCCCGACTCGCTTCTTCTATTTTCATAGCCACGATTACCACCAGAATGGTTGCCGTTCTTGTCTGTATTTTTCTTTCTCCGTTGGTTATCATTGTTCTGATGACTGCTGTCACCGATATGATCCTGGTTGTGGTCCCTCAGTTGACCGTACTCGTTATCTCGCTCTAATAATTGAGCCCTGTTGACAACATCTGAATAGAGAGAAAATTTATGAGAAATGAGATATTGACGTATGCCGGGTTTAAAACCTCTCAGAATCATCCTCGTCATACGTTCCTCATTCTCCACCAAATGAGGTGCAAACCTGGACAACTCTGCAAACTTCGCCTCGTACTGAGACACCGTCATGTTATTCTGCTCTAGTCTAATAAACTCTACCTCCTTCATATGACGAATACTTTCAGGAAAGTACTTGTCATTGAACAGTTTCTGAAATGTCTCCCAAGACATGCTGAGTGCGATTGGATGGGTACGCTTCACAGACTCCCACCAGTAGTCTGCCTCGCCACAGAATATAAAGGTGGCGAATAGAATCTTCTGTTCCTCCGTGCATCCCAAGACATCGAATATCTTGGTAATTTGCTTGACCCACATTTTTGCCATGATCGGATCCGGCTTTCCCTTAAATTCTGGTGGTCCCAATTCTTTGAACTGTTTGGTTGTGACAAACCGTGAATTGCTATCGTTTTCTCCTGTATTTTGAACACGAGTCTCCCTCGTCTGGTTTTGCATGAATTGCAAAAAACTTCTAAACATTCCATCGTTCATCATCTGCTCATTGGTGTTGTTCACAGGAGGAACATTGCCAGCCTGTTGCATGTTCTCCTCGTTGGTAAGCATCGGTGTCTCGACGGTCTCATTTACACCATTATTAACGTTCTCAGCTGTCATTCTTAAATACTGCTATAAAACAAGGGTTAATAGTTATGTCATATATTATCCCAATACTCTGACCGACCAAATAAACACCAAATAAACTTAGTCAGGTCATATTAGCGAAGGAATTCCCCGTCTCTCCCTTCCTAGTTCTTGTCTCACATCTCACCCAGGGATCATATCCCTAAGTTCTGATACCAACTTTGACGCCCCCAAAATAAGTATACAACACCCATTCTGAGTCGCCAAATACATGGTACAGAAAGCAAACTACAACTTCAATAATACAATTGTCGTGCAAAATACAACAACACATACTGTGAGTTTAAATACAAATATTGTCTTCTAGACAATATCCACACTCAAATAAGTCCTCAATACAATTATTCGAACACTATTTTATAGAAATAGTGAGTACTGCTAGAATATCTTTCTAGAACCATCACTCCATACCCCGACTAGATCCTGCTATGTTCTCACCTCCTGAGAAGAAAAATAGAACAAAAAGGAAAAGGGTGAGCTCAACTAGCCCAGTAAAGAATATTATGACTAAGTTAATATACAACAAATTATCATTAGTATTCAACAGGGAAAAATCTAATAGAATATAATCGACAACAAGTTTTAGATCAGTAACTGCAGCGGAAGCAGCAAACCATTAGAAGAGCCAAGTAGAGAATGAATTCTACTATCTTCTAAGATTTAAAAGTCCATCATCAATATTTTATCCCTGTAACATCAATTAATAATCATCTTTATCCAAATGTTCATCTTTGCACTACAGGCCAAATATATTCATTTGTATCACCTGTCAGTCATGTTCATCTCAACACATGTTCATCTTTGCACTACAGGCCAAAGATATTCATCAAGTAATCATACATCTTTGCACTACAGGCCAAAGATATTCAGTAATATCATCATTTAGGACTGAGGATGATGAAAAATATCTTAAAGAGAACGAATCTAGTGAGACAGAAGGACAAATAGTAGGGATTCGTATAACAGTTTATCCAAGATCAATAATACTTCATAATAATCAATTGTGAAGTAGAATTCAAAAATAAAGATAAAAACATGGATACAATCAAAGATAGTAACCATAATAGACATCTTGGACAAAAAGGGAAAATTTTATTTTTCGGTAAATAGTGTCGTATTCGTGAATAGTGCCGTATACGTGAATAGTAACGTATACGTGAATAGCAACCCCGACACAAAAAGTTCCAAATTTGATAAAAACTCGTGTTGATATTTCAGCATAAGGATATTGAAGAAAATAATATCATTTATGAAGAAAATAATATCCCTTACCTCAAAATATCAGTACTTCTGGTCGGAATACCAGTATAAGGCTGAAAGAAACGTGCTTTGATGAATAGAAACTCTCAAAGTATCTAAATACTCACAAAATATACTCAATAATCTAGAGAGAGAAAGAGAAAAAACTTGTTTCTGGTGTGATTTTTAATTCTAACTTAGCCCTCTATTTATAGGAAAATGTTAGCACGCCGAAGCAGACTTAACCTGCAACCTGATGGCTTTACCTGCTACTATTCCCACCCACCACATTTGAATAAAAATCTCAGCACATTTCTTCACCAACTAAGAGTGGGGCCCACCAATTCTAGAATTTTCCACCAAAATGATTAACTCTGAAAATTCAACAATTCCTGAACCAGTCATCTCGTAAAATTCATAATAAATCATACGTTCATTTTTAACGGTTCAAAATTTGTGGACATATACTCAACTTATATATGTATAACATATCCAAAAATTACCACGATCCAACGGTCGGATTAAAAATTATAACCCCTACAACATATCTCAAAAACCCTGATTTTTAATACCTCCATTCCGACAAAAATACTGATAAAAATCTCAAAATTAACTCATTCATTTTTAACCACAAAAATATATCCCTCATTTATATCCACATAAAATAAATATTTTCTTATCATATGAATCAATAATTAATTATTCGCAAATAATATTACAGAATCACATTTATGACAACCAGGCCGTTCCCAAGAAAGAGGGGGCTTTCCAATAAGGATTTCTCCTTACTGGCGTGCAATTAGATGACCAAACATCTCCTTAGACAGAACTTTCTAGACATTGCCAATATTGTTATCTAATAATATTATTCAAATAATATGAATTATTGATCTGATAATGGGAAATACTGTGTAGTGACAATTATTGAAACAACAGTAATATAAAATATCAACACAGCAATTATTGAATCAATAAAATAAAATACTGAACAGTAATTACTGTAACCATTATTGAGTAGTGCCTTCTTACGTAAGAATCAATAATTGGTGCAATACAGTGTGCTACTGTGCAACAATGCGTATTACTGTGTTTTAACCACCGGGTATTCCAACAGTATTAACGGTAACAACTACGCCGTTATTTATAAACAACTTATACTTGTCGTTTTCTTCATCCAATTGCTTTCCGTTATGGGGCCCACAAAAGACTGTGCCGTCGTACGAATATTCTCCGACAGGAAGAATATTCCACGACCAAACGAATATTCTCCGACAACAATGAATATTTTATAGCCACCTGTTTATTTGAAATATTTGCGCATTTTACCCATAACTAACCTCATTAATCAATTTAACCCTTACTATTTAAAAATAATAAATAGAGGGAATTTAAATTTTATTTATTAATAATTTGGGGTCTTACATTGTTCGTTTAATAGATGGCGAACAAGGTTGTTGGGAGGTTCGGTTGGATCTGTTCATCCTAAAGTTGATGAATAGAATTTGTTTATCCTAAAGGTGGTAAACAAAGTCTATTCATCCTAAAGATGGCGAATTGGATTGTTGAAGATTTGTTTCACACTTTGGTAATGAATAAGTGTTACTTTACATTATTACTTGATTTTATTTGAAGTGTTGAGTTCAGATTGTTTATTGTTTGAATAGAAGTATAAGCTAAATTTAAAAGAAGTAACAAGGTAAAAGTAATATTTCATTAAAATATAAAAAGGAATTATAATATTATTGAATTTATACAAGTTTATAAGTCCAGGTTGAGGTGGGTCGTCTTCAGCATTATCCTTGTCCTCGTCTTCAAAAGAATCGAGGAGTAATGGGTTCAGAGAGGTAGCGGCGAGCTTCGCTTTGCCTTTGCTTCGAGTTATTTCGTAGCCTTCAGCATACATCTGAACTATTTCATTTGTTAGTTCGGGCGACTTGCGGTATTCAATTTGTATTTCTTTGCGGAGTTCTTCAGTGAGTGGGGGGCCAAGGTCTTTAAGATCTCGAAGTTCTTTTTCGACTTTACACCGAAGATTGAGATATCGTTATTCGGAGATTTTGGTGTCGTTGATTTCTTTGGTCAGGCCCCGGTTGTTTTGTGTCAGTATTTCGTTCGCCAGTTGTAGTTCTCGATTCTGTTTGGTGGTGGTTTGTTGGAGGGCTTCGGCTGAGGCTAGTTGGTCTTTCAGTTTGGCGAGATCTTTTTTAAGGCATTCTGAGTTGAAGAGGGTGTTTCCATGAAGACTTCTCTCCCTTGCCAAAGAAGACTTCAAGATGGTGTTTTCTTTTTTAGCAGCATCTTCTTTGGTTTCTATATCTTTGTACTTTTGGTTGAGCCTCTTGAAAATTCCATTTGCCTATAGTTGATCAGAATTAAGCAAAGAGTTTCAAGAAAATATTAATAAATGAAAACAGTTAAATGATAGTTGACTTACACTAGCTTGGTGAGTCATGCCAGCTTGAATAAGGTCAGAAATGGAGCTGTTCCTGAAGTGGTGGTCGTCAGTGTCAAGAATGAAGGTGTTGTAAAGGTACAAGCGGAAGTCTTCGTTGTTGTCAGGCCATTGGGTGGGCGATCGTACGGCTTCGGGCATGGCGTCAGAAGAAGATGGTCGTTGAGGAGAAGGTTTTGGTTGCTCGGGTGGAGGTGGGGCGTGAGTTGTTGAAGGTTCAGTTGATGGAGTTTAATTGTAAGACCCCAACTTATTAATAAATAAAATCAAATTTTCTCTAAATATTATTGTGAATAATAAGGGGTTAATTTGATATAATACTTTGGTTATGGGTGAAATACGCAAATTTTGTAAAATAAGCAAGTGGTTATAAAATATTCATTTTGTCGGGGAATATTCGTTTGGTCGTGGAATATTCTTGCTGTCGGGGAATATTCGTACGACGGCGCAGCCTTGTGTGGGCCCCATAACGGAAAGCGATTGGATGAAGAAAATGACAAGTATAAGTTATTTATAAATAACGGCGTAGTTGTTACCGTTAATACTGTTGGAATACCCCGTGGTTAAAATACAGTAGCACACGGTATTGCACCAATTATTAATTCTTACGTAAGAAGGTACTACTCAATAATTGTTACAGTAGTTACTGTTCAATATTTTATTTTATTGATTCAATAATTGTTGCGTTGATATTTTATATTATTGTTGTTTCAATAATTATTGCTGCACAATATTTTCCATTATCAGATCAATAATTCATATTATTTGAATAATATTATTAGATAACATTATTGGCAATGTCTAGAAAGTTCTGTCTAAGGAGAGGTTTGGTCATCTAATTGCGCGCCAGTTAGGAGAAATCCTTATTGGAAAGCCCCCTCTTTCCTGGGAACGGCCTGGTTGTCATAAATGCGATTCTGTAATATTATTTGTAAATAATTAATTATTGATTCATATGATAAGGAAATATTTATTTTATGTGGATATAAATGAGGGATATATTTTTGTGGTTAAAAATGAAGGAGTTAATGTTGAGGTTTTTATCAGTATTTTATCGGAATGGAGGTATTAAAAATCAGGGTTTTTGAGATATTTTGCGGGGGTTATAATTTTCAATCCGACCGTTGGATCGTGGTAATTTTTGGATATGTTATACATATATAAGTTGAGTATATGTCCACAAATTTTGAACCGTTAAAAATGAACGTATGATTTATTATGAATTTTACGAGATGACTGGTTCAGAAATTGTTGAATTTTCCGAGTTAATCATTTTGGTGGAAAATTTTAGAATTGGTGGGCCCCACTCTTGGTTGGTGAAGAAATATGCTGAGATTTTTATTCAAATGTGGTGGGTGGGAATTGTAGCAGGTAAAGCCATCAGGTTGCAGGTTAAGTCTGCTTCGGCGTGCTAACATTTTCCTATAAATAGAGGGCTAAGTTAGAATTGAAAATCACACCAGAATTCATAAGTTTTCTCTTTTTCACTCTCTAGATTATTGAGTGTATTTTGTGAGTATTTAGATACTTTGAGGGTTGCTATTCAGCACAAGTTTCATTCAGTCTCATATCCGATATTCAGTCAGAAGTACAGTTATTTTGAAGTAAGGGATATTATCTTCTTTTTAAATGATATTTTCTTCAATATCATTATGCCAAAAGATTGATATGAACTTTTTATCAAATTTGGAACATTTTGTGTCGGGGTTACTATTCACGTATATGTTACTATTCACGTATACGACACTATTCACGAATACGACACTATTCATCGAAAAATAAAATTTTCTCTTTTTGTCCAAGATATCTATTATGGTCACTATCTTTGATTGTATCCATGTTTTGATCTTTATTTTTGAATTCTGCTTCACAATTGATTATAATGAAGTATTATTGATCTTGGATAAACTGTTATACGAATCCCTACTATTTGTCCTTCTGTCTCACTGGATTCGTTTTCTTTAAGATATTTTTCATCATCCTCAGTCCTAAATGATGATATTACTGAATATCTTTGGCCTGTAGTGCAAAGATGTATGATTACCTGATGAATATCGTTGGCCTGTAGTGCAAAGATGAACAGGTGTTGAGATGAACATGACCGACTGGTGATACAAATGAATATCTTTGGCCTGTAATGCAAAGATGAATATTTGGTTAAAGATGATTATTAATTGATGTTACAGGGATAAAATATTGATGGTGGACTTTTAAATCTTAGAAGATAGTAGAATTCATTCTCTACTTGACTCTTCTAATGGTTTGCTGTTTCCGCTGCAGTTGTTGATCTAAAAATTGTTGTCGATTATATCATATTAGATTTTTCTTGTTGAATACTAATGATAATTTATTGTATATTATCTTAGTCATAATATTCTTTACTGGGCTAGTTGAGCTCACCCTTTTCCTTTTTGTTCTATTTTTCTTCTCAGGAGGTGAGAACATAGCAGGATCTAGTCGGGGTATGGAGTGATGGTTCTAGAAAGATGTTTTAGTTGTCCTCACTATTTCTATAAAATAGTGTTTGAATAATTGTAATGAGGACTTATTTGAGTGTGGATATTGTCTAGAAGACAATATTTGTATTTAAACTCACAGTATGTGTTGTCGTATTTTGCACGACAATTGAATTATTGAAGTTGTATAATTTCACACATATTCAATGTATGCTCAGTTGCATAATTTCAGTACACAAATTAAAATAGACATCTGAAATCACTAAACATATTTATGCATTTCAGAAAAATAAAAATTGCAACTAATTATACTTTTCAACCTGTAATGCAAACACCACCGTCGTGAAGTTCGAACACCACCGTCGTGTGGTCGCCGTTGACCGAAGGTAGCAGTGGAGTGGAGGGGAACGGAGGTGGGGAGGTTACGAACGGAGTCGGGTGGTGCAACGACAGAGCAACGGTGGTAAGATGGAGAGAAATGGCAAAGCAATGGTAGAGAAAGAAAGAAAATATGAGAAATGAAATCTCATTTGGGGCAGGTGCTAAATGAAATTAGGTTTAGATTATTTTCGACCGAATTCTGTCGATTTTAGGTCCGTCGATTTTACGTTAAGTTCGATGGAATTTCCGTCGACCATATATACATTCCGTTGAGTTTATCTTTGGCGCAGGCGAAAAGCTTTGGCGCCATAAGGGGTATTTATTTTCGACAGAATTCCGTCGTAGATAGAATAATTTCTTTTCTACCATAAGGTCGACCGATTTGAGTCCGTTGAAATTAATTCCGTCAAGAATAACCTATTTTCTTGTAGTGTAATTTTAAATTAAAATTTAAAACTCGAAAATATATACATGTCTAAAAAATATATAAAAACAAACAGATTTGAATATTTTTCAACATAAGACTAGCCCACAATTTGCTGAATCTTTATAATTGTCAACATTGTATTTATTAGAATTAAAGAAATTCATGTGAATTTTATGTTTGAAAATGTCTTAAATTAATTTCAAAAAGTCAATAATGATCTTATATTTTTAAATGGATGGAGTACCATTCTTCGGAAGGATTAAAAGAAACTAATAATATGTCTTAAATTATTTAACAATAGAATAATAGCATTTTCTAAAGTAGCATAAAGTAATTTTCATAATTAAATCAGATATAATTTTGTAAGTTATTTTAAAAGCACTTTATAAAGATAATTAAAAATATATAAATAAAAGTTAAGTTAGTAATATTTAATTACAAATGCATAAGAAATTTTATAATCAAGTACAAAATAAAATAAAACAAGTAAATCATAACTGAATATAACTCAATTTGTTCCACACACACACACACACACACACACACACACACACACACACACACATATATATATATATATATATATATATATATATATATATATATATATATATATATATACTAAAATTGATTTCTAATACCTAAAAATTTCTTAACCGATATGAATTTATTTAATTTTAACACATGTTGCTATAACTATTATGTAACGCCCCTAAAATAGGTATACATCACCCATTCTGAGTCGCCAAATACATGGATATTGTCTCGTAGACAGTATCCAAAACTCAAATAAAGTTTTCATTACATTTATTATCACACTATTTTATAAAATAGTGAGGACTACTACAACCACCATCTCGGACCGTCACTCCATTTTCTGACTAGTTCCGGCTACGTTCTCATTTCCTGAAGAGAATAATGAAAGCAAAAAGGTGAGCTCAACTAGCCTAGTAAGAAATATTATGACTAAGATAATGCATAATAAATTATCATTAGCCTTCAACAGTGTTAAACTCATAGAATACAATAAACAACACGTTTAACTGCAGCGGATCAAGCAATCCATTAGAAGAGTCAAGTAGAACATGATATCTACTATCTTTTATGATTTAAAAATTTTATCAATAATTTTATCGCTGAGACTCAGCTCAATAAATAATCTACATCACTGAATTATCCATGCACTACGGGCCAAGGATATTCATTAGTTTCACATCCATGAATTATCCATGCACTACGGGTCAAGGATAATCGTGTTATCACCAATGGTCATGATCATGCCAACAACTGTCCATCAATACACTACGGGCCAATGAGGACTTTTACCATATCATTTGTAACAATACAGGTCATGATTATACCGAATGATCTCTGGTCATAATCATACCAATCAATAGTCCAACTATGCACTACGGGCCAAAGATGACTTTCATCACAAATTAAGCATGAGGATGATGACAATGTTATAAGAATTCAATTAAATGAAAGCAAATGATAAATTTTAAAGATTTATTATTCAATTTATCTAGAATTCAATAATGTCCAAATTGTCAACATAATACTGCTTTGTGAAGTAAAATTCAAGAATAATATTGTATCAAAAAATAATTTGGACAGAAAAGAAATCAATTTTTATTATGAATAGTACCCTGGGTGAATAGTACCTAAGTGAATAGTACACAGTGAATACTATCTCGTGAATAGTACTTCATGAATAGTGTCGTATTTATAAATAGTGTCGTACATATGAATAGTACCGTATGTATGAATAGTGCCGTATAAATGAATAGTAGCCATGAATAGTACTCCGGCATGAAAAGCTTAAAATTTAACAAAAATGTTCAGAAAAATATCCTTGTGAAACGATACTAGATGAAGCGCAAATTTTAAGGATATTCTACTAATTTCAAAGTGTATAGAAGTAATACTTTATCAAAACGAGTGTCGAATTCGGAATCTGAAATAAAATAATATTACTTACATACTATAGAGCAAGAAAGAAAATAATATTTTTTATGAATATTGAACAAAAATAATATCTCTTACCTTAGTAGAAGACTGAATACTGCAATAGTGAAGTAGCAGAATATTCTTCTTCGTCCTCTCTATAGTTTCTCTCTCTATAGTTGCTCTTGTGAGTATTAGTGAACTGGTGAGAATGAAAGAAGAAATGAGCTTCTATTTATAGGAAAACATAGTTTTGATAATTGCACGTTTAGGAGCTCGAATTATTACAGTTTAGTACCTTCATCTTTGTCTTTATTTTTAATTTAGTCATTCAAGTATTATCAATCTTGCACAATCTCCCCTAATAGTACATGCATGTGAACCAATAGTTCCATGCATGTGAACAAATAGTTATTTTCATGTGAACTAATAGCAATTAATTGCTCATTTATTCGATTAATTACCTGTTTGGTCAATAATAACAAAACCAGCTAATCACAGAATTATCTCCTTTGAGGGTAATTGGGTCACGGAAGAATTAAATAAAACTAAAAAAACAAACATCTTCCACTTATCAATTATTATTCTTATCTTTAATCAACACGAACTTATCCATCATTAATATTATAACTCACAATATTAACAACCAGATCATTCCCAGGAAAGAGGGAGCTTTTCGATAAGGATTTCTCCCTATTTGCGCGCAATTAGGTGACCAAACCCCTTTTCTCGACAGAACTTTCTAGACATAGTCAATAATCCAAATAATAATATGAATAACTTTGTCATCTCAATTATTAATTTAATAATAATAAAATATTGTGCAGATGATACTGTGACAATAATTGAATTAATAATATGAGAGATACTATGCAGCAATTACTGTGGCAATAATAGAATAAAATTGAGTGACTTCTCACGTAAGCATCAATAATCAAAGATACTGTATAATATCGTGTGCTACTATGCAACAATGCTTATTACTGTACTTTCACTACTAGGTATTTCAACAGTTTAACAGTAAAACTTTTGCCGTTATTTTTATAAAAAGTTATTTCTGTCGTCTTCTAACTCTGACAATAATTTCGTTGTGGGTCCACCAATGATTGTGTCGTCGTACGAATATTCCCTGATAAAATGAATATTCCCCGACCAAACGAATATTTTATAACAACTTGTTTACTTTGCAAAATTTATAAATATTACCCACAACTATAACATTATAACAAACTTACACCTTAATATTCAAAAAAGGATATTTACAGAAAAATTCATCTTTATTCATAAAAGTTGGGATCTTACAATCTCCCCTCCTTATGAAACTTTTCCCTCAAAATTTACGTACCTGGTAGTTCGAAGAGATGAAAATACCTTGCTTTCTTTTCAAATTCTAACTCTTGAGGTATAATCTTTGAGTCTAGAGTATGTTTCTTCTTATCCAAGATTTTAACATGTATCTCCTCATACGTTAAATTTTCTGCCATCTCGTCTAGTTCTAATTCAATAATGTAGCTCGGGTCGTCCACATATTTACGTAACATCGATATGTAAAAAATATTATGAACACGCGACATACTTGGCGGTAAAGCGAGTCTATAGGCCACAGTTCCTACTCAATCGAGGATTTCAAATGAACCAATAAATCGAAGGTTTGAGCTTTCCTCACATCATCGACTCTCGCTTCTTGAATAACGCCTTCTTGCACCTTCTTCTTCATATTCATCAGCTCTGAGTCTGTAGCTTGAGCGGCTTTAACTTTATCGATTAAAGTCAGTTCTAATCGTATATTCGCTATCTTTACGTAGGTTCTTGGAATCTTTAATTCTATCTCCATCTTTTGTAAGTCGTACAAAATAGGTCTTTGTGTTAACAAATATCGCACTCGTAAATGCATACGATCTTCTATTCAATGCGACAGCTACCACGTTCGCTTTTCCAGGATAGTATTGAATGGTATGGTCGTAATCTCTCAACAGCTCGAGCCAACGTCTTTGGCACATGTTATGTTCGTTCTAGGTGAAGAAATATTTGAGAGTTTTGTACCGGGTTCAAGGTTGATACAAAATTCGATTTCACACTCTGGAGGTAGGCTAGGAAATTCTTCGGGGAATACGTCAAGAATTTATTAACAATAGAAATATCATTCAAATCTGACGTATTTTTGTTTAAATCTGTGACATGAGCTAAGAAAGCTTGACATCCGTTTTTTAATAAACAAATAGCTTTATGGCTTGATATGACAGTGATTGACTTTAGCAGTTTGGTTACTTGAATTCTCATAAAATGTTGGTTAGAAGTATGAAAGCTAACAACCTTACGAAAATAATTAATTTTACCATGATGAGTAGTTAACCAATCAATCCCTAAAATCACATCAAATGCAAGTATTTTCAAAGAGATAAGATCGACGGGTAATGTACGGGTGCCGATTTGAATCAAACAAGATTTATAAACAGTGGATGCAATGAAGGTTTCTCCCAACGGAGTTTCAACAGATAAGTCAAAGTCTAATTTCTCCGGAGTCAAATTTAAATGTTGAGTGCAAGTAGAAGAAATAAAAGAATTGGTAGAACTGGTATCAAATAAGGTATAAACTTCGCAAGAGTTTATGATTAGCTTACTCGTGATAACTTCGTTCGGGTTCCTCATCACAAAAAATGCTCTCTCTTAAACTATCGATTTTAACTTTTTTGGGACACCCTTTGGCATCACTATCCTAGCTGGACTTGACTTCACTACACGACAAAATCGAGCTAGGTGACCTTCTCTTCCATAATTGAAACACGCGTTGGGTTGCTGTGTATAGTTTGGACGGATGTATCCCTCCTATTCGCATTTGTAACATATGACCGGTGGTCGTTCTCCTTCCTTGAAAATGGGTACTGGTGCTACTATCTTTCCAACATTGTTGAACCTTCTCTTCTTAAAATTTTCACTTCTATTGTCTTGACCATGATTACCACCGAAGTGGTTACAATTTATGACATGTTGATTCCTTTCATGTTTGTTGTCACCGCTTTGATGACTGCTACCACTGGTATTATCGTTTTGTCAGATGCCCTCTCTTGGTTGGGTTGACTCATTATCGCGCTCCAATAACTGAGCCCTATTCACAACATTTGAATACAAGCAAAGTTTGTGAGAAATGAGGTATTGACGTATTTTAGGTTTCAAACCTCGCAGAAATATGCGCGTCATTCTCTCCTCATTATCTACCAAATGGGATGTAAACTGGGATAACTCCATAAATTTAACATCGAACTGCGATACAGTCATATTGTTTTGCTCCAACTTGCTGAACTCTACCTCCTTCATGTGACGAATACTTTTGGGAAAGTACTTGTCGTTGAACAATTCTTGGAACCTCTCCCAAGACATTTTGAGTACGGCAGGCTGAGTATATTTTACTGATTTCCACTAGTAATCTCCCTTTCCTCTCAACATGAAGGTGGCAAAGGAAACCTTTTGCTCCTCGGAGTATCCCAAGACATCAAATATCTTGGTGATCTGCTTTATCCATATTTTTGCCTTAAGTGGTTCTAGCTTTCCTAAAAACTCTGGTGGTCCCAGCTCCTTGAACTGCTTAGCAGTGACCATCCGAGAGTTGCCAGTGTTTTCACCTATATTTTGAACAAGAGTCTCTCTCGCCTGATGTTGCATGAATTGCATAAACCCTCTGAACATACCATCGTTCATTATTTGGTCGGTGCTGTTGTTTACATGAGGATTGTTGTCTTCTTGATGCACATTATCTTGGTTATTGATCTGTGGTGACTCAACGGTCTCCTGTACTCCATTGCTTATCTCAATATTTTCATATGCCATTTTCAAATAATGCCACAAAATAAGGGTTAATTGACATACCACATAATACCCCTATATTCTGACCGACCAATTAAATAACAAATAAGGTTAGGTAGGTCATACTAGCAAATGATTTACCCATCTCTCCCCTCCTAATTCTAGTATCACATCTCAGCCAGGGATCATATTCCTAAGCTTTGATATCAACTTTGACTCCCCCAAAATAGGTATACATCACCCATTCTGAGTCGCCAAATACATGGTACAAAACTTAAATACAAATTTTATTTATACAATACGACAAAGCGTAGCTGAGAGTTTCAACACGGATATTGTCTCGTAGACAGTATCCAAACTCAACTAAAGTCCTCATTATAATTATTATCACACTATTTTATAAAATAATGAGGACTACTACAGCCACCATCTCCGACCGTCACTCTATTCCCCGACTAGTCCAGGCTACGCTCTCATTTCCTGAAGAGAACAATGAAAGCAAAAGGGTGAGCTCAACTAGCCTAGTAAGAAATATTATGACTAAGATAATGCAGAATAAATTATCATTAGCCTTCAACAATGTTAAACTCATAGAATACAATAAACAACAAGTTTAAGTGCAGCGGAACAAGCAATCCATTAGAAGAGTCAAGTAAAGCATGATATCTACTATCTTCTATGATTTAAAAAGTTTATCATCAATTTTATCGCTGAGACTCAGCTCAATAAATAATCCACATCACAGAATTATTCATGCACTACGGGCCAAGGATATTCATTAGTATCACATCCACGAATTATCCATAGACTATGGGCCAAGGATAATCGTGTTATCACCAATGGTCATGATCATGCCAACAAATGTCCATCAATGCACTACGGGCCAATGAGGATTTTTATCACATCATTTGTAATATTAAAGGTCATGATTATACCGAATGATCACTGGTCATAATTATACCAATGAACAGTCCATCTATGCACTACGGGCTAAAGATGACTTTTATCACAATATAAGCATGAGGATGATACAGTGATATAAGAATTCAATTAAATGAAAGTAAATGATAAATTTTAGAGATTTATAATTCAATTTATGCAGAATTCAATAATGTCCAAATTGTCAACATGATACTGCTTTGTGGAGTAAAATTCAAAAATAATATTGTATCAAAAATAATTTGGACAGAAAATAATTTAATTTTTGTCGTGAATAGTATCCCATGAATAGTATTTCGTAAACAGTACCCTATGAATAGTACCTCAAAAATAGTACTTCAAAAATAGTACCCCATGAATAGTACATTGTGAATAGTACTATATTTATGAATAGTGCTGTAGGTATGAATAGTGCCGTATAAATGAATAGTTCCCATGAATAGTACTCTGGCATGAAAAGCTTAAAAGTTAACAAGAATGTTCAGAAAAATATCCTTGTAAAACGATACTAGATAAAACACAAATTTTAAGGATATTCTACTAATATCAAGGAGTATAGAAGCAATACTTTAATAAAATGAGTGTAGAATTCAGAATCAGAAACAAAATAATATTACTTACATACTACAGAGTATGAAAGAAAATATTATTTCTTACGAATATTAAACAAAAATAATATCACTTACCTTAGTAGAAGACTGGATACTACAATAGTGAAGTAGCAGGATACTCTTCTTCTTCCTCTCAATAGTTTCTCTCTCTATAGTTGCTCTTGTGAATCTTAGTAAATTGGTGAGAATGAAAGAAGAAATGAGCTTCTATTTATAGAAAAATATAGTTTCGATAATTGCACATTTAGGGGCTCAAATTATTACAGTTTAGTACCTTCATCTTTGCCTCTATTTTTAATTTAATCCTTTAAGTATTATCAATCTTGCACAACCTCCCCTAATAGTACATGCATGTGAACCAATAGTTCTATGTATGTGAATAAATAGTTATTTGCATGTGAACTAATAGCAATTAATTGCTCATTTATCCGATTAATTACCCATTTGGTCAATAATAACAAAACCAGCTAATCACAGAATTACCTCCTTTGAGGGTAATTGGGTCACGGAAGAATTAAAAAAAACTAAATGAACAAACATCTTTCACTTATCAATTATTATTCTTATCTTTAATCAACACGAACTTATCCATCATTAATATTATAACTCACAATATTAACAACCAGATCATTCCCAGGAAAGAGGGGGCTTTCTGATAAGGATTTCTCCCTATTGGCGCGCAATTAGGTGACCAAACTCCTTTCCTCGACAGAACTTTCTAGACATAGTCAATAATGCAAATAATAATATGAATAACTTTGTCGTCTCATTTATTGATTTAATAATAATAAAATATTGTACAGATGATACTATGACAATAATTGAATCAATAAAATGAGAAATACTATGCAGCAATTATTGTGGCAATAATTGAATAAAACTGAGTGATTTCTCTCGTAAGCATCAATAATTAAAGATAATGTACAATATCGTGTGCTACTATGCAACTATGCGTATTACTGTACTTTCGCCACCGGGTATTTCAACAGTTTAACAGTAACACTTTTGCCGTTATTTTAATAAAAAGTTATTTCTTTCGTTTTCTAACTCCAACAATAATTTCGTTGTGGGGTCCACTAATGATTGTGCCGTCGTACGAATATTCCCTGATAAAACGAATATTCCCCAACTAAATAAATATTTTATAACAACTTGCTTACTTTACAAAATTTATAAATATTACCCACAACTATAACATTATAACAAATTCACACCTTAATATTCAAAAAAGATATTTAGAGAAAATTTCATCTTTATTCATAAAAGTTGGGGTCTTACATATTATAAGAATATAGACTAAATCTTATGTTAACTGCAAAAAGGTCATTTACAATAATTTACCTTCCTGCTATAGCCTCTAACCATATCCACTTATTAAAGTTTGGACGATGTTTATATTAAATTAAAGTTAGAATGTTTATGTTTATTTTCTTATGAGTATATGTTGTTTCCAATAGCATTTGGATATCAAGAATAGGGTTGAATAATTTTTTTTGCAACTTTCTTTTTAATAAAGTATTACCAACTTATAAATTAAACATGTTAATTTATTTATACAAAGCGGAATATCAGTTCACTAAGAGCTCTTCAAGTCACTTAGAATGTGACACCCCCAAATCTGGGTACTTCATTCCTGCGCGATTTGGTGTTCACTTTCTAATCATACATTTCTAACTACCCAAACATAATAAAATTTAAACAATAAAACTTTCCATTAAAGGGTTACATCATTAAATCCAATAAAAGCCCAGGTCGTCCAACCTTAAACATTCATTGTGACGCCCCAAAAACAGGCATACATCACCCATTCTGAGTCGCCAAAACATGGTACAGAAATAACTATAAATTTATTAATACCATTGTCGGGCAAAATACGACAACACACAACTGTGAATTAAAATATAAATATTGTCTTCTAGACAAAATCCACACTCAAATAAGTCCTTCTTACAATTATTGATACACTATTTTACAAAATAGTGAGGATTATTACAACTTTCTTGGAACATCACTCCACACCCCGACTACTTCCCGATATATTCTCGCTTCCTGATAAGAAAAATAGAACAAAAAAGAAAAAGGGTGAGTTCAACTAGCCCAGTAAAGAATATTATGACTAAGATAATATATAACAAATTATCGTTAGTCCTCAACAGAGAAAAATCTTATAGAATATAATAGACAAAGAGTGGGGCCCACCAATCATAACAAAAATGTTTTTCATAAAAAAAATAATTAAAACTTCAAAAATCAATTATTCTGGAACTTCAATAATTCATAATAAATAGCCCTTTTATCAAAAATATTCAAATCTTATGTCCCTTCCATAGAAAATTTAATTCTCTACAACTATGTAAGTTTAAGTTTTTCCAAATTCCAAGCAGAAATTGACCGAAATCCACATACGGACGATTTTACAGGCTATAATCAAATTTTAGTCAAAAATTGGGCCCACCAACATGTTTAACATATTTTTAACATTTATTATAACAAAAATACTCTTCCTCCTCATTTATTCATATATCACACATTCATCGTAAAAATATCATCATTATTATATTATTAAAATATAATAATATATTTAAATGAATTATTTTATCAGAAAAGATAAAATATCAATTTTTAACAATTGTCACTTTTCTAAAAATATCTCCATTTATATCCATATAAATAAATATTTTCTTTATCATATAAATCAATAATTAATTATTCACAAATAATATTACAAAATCACAATACTGACAACCAGGCCGTTCCCAGGAAAGAGGTGGATTTTCGATAAGGATTTCTCCTTACTAGCGCAATTAGGTGACCAAACCTCTCCTTAGACAGAACTTTCTAGACATTATCAATAATGCTATCTAATAATATTATTAAAATAATATGATTTATTGATCTGATAATAGAAATACTGTACAGTAATAATTATTGAAATAACAATAATATAAAATATTAACGTAGCAATTATTGAATCAATAAAATAAAATATTGTGCAGTAATTACTGTAACAATTATTGAGTAGTGCCTTCTTACGTAAGAATCAATAATTGGTGCAATATCGTGTGCTACTGTGCAACATCGCGTATTTCTGTGTTTTAACAACTGGGTATTCTAACAGTGTTAACGGTAACAACTACGTTGTTATTTATAAAAACTTATACTTGTCGTTTTCTTCATCCAATTACTTTCTGTTATGGGGCCCACACAAGGCTGCGCCGTTGTACGAATATTTCCCGACAGTAAGAATATTCCACGACCAAACGAATATTCCCCGATAAAAATGAATATTTTATAACCACTTGTTTATTTAAGATATTTGCACATTTTACCCATAACTTACCACATTAATCAAATCAACCCTTACTATTTCAAAATAATAAATAGAAAAAATTTAATTTCATTTATAAAAAGTTGGGGTAATACAACCTCCCCTCCTTATGAAATTTCGTCCTCGAAATTGACGTACGTACTTGGTGTTTAGAAAAGGTGAGGATACCTAGCTTTCATTTCCGTTTCCAACTCCCAAGTCATTTTCTCAATAGCATGCTTCGTCCACAAAACCTTAACTTGTGGTATAACCTTGGTGCGTAGAACATGCTCCTTCCTATCCAAGATCTTGACTGGTAACTCCTCGTACGTTAAGTGTTCGGCTATCTTGTTTGGTTCTAACTTAATAATATGGTTTGGGTCTTTCACATATTTACGAAGAACAGATATGTGAAAAATATTATGAACACAAGACATGCTTGGAGGTAACACAAGTCTATAGGCCACATTTCCTACTCGGTCAAGAATTTGAAATGGACCAATAAATCGTGGATTGAGCTTTCCTCTCTTCCCAAATCTTGTAACTCCCTTCCATGGAGCAACTCGCAACAATACATGATCCACAATACTAAATTTCATGTCCTTTCGATGAAGATCTGCATAACTCTTTTGTCGATCCTGTGCCGTTTGTATACGTTGTCGAATTATTTGGATCTTTTCTGTAGTTATACGTACCAACTCTGGTCCCAACAATGTTATTTCACCCACCTCATCCCAACATACTGGAGAGCGACACTTTCGTCCATACAATGCTTCGAATGGAGCCACATCAATACTTGCCTGGTAATTGTTGTTGTAAGAGAATTCCAACAATGGTAAATACTTATCCCAACTTGTTTGAAGTCTAGGACACAGAGTCTTAATAGATCTTCAAGAGTTTGAATAGTCCTCTCTGATTGTCCATCCATTTGAGGATGGTATGCCGAACTGAATAGTAAATCCGTGCACATAGCTTTCTACAAGCTAACCCAAAATCGTGAAGTGAATCTTGGGTCACCATCTAAAACTATGGATACTGGCATGCCATGCAATCTCACAATCTCGTTTACGTACATACGAGCAAGACGTTCAAGGGAATAAGTCTCCCGTATCGGCAAGAAATGAGCAGACTTGGTTAATCTATCAATAATAACCCAAATTGCATATAAGCCTTGAGAAACCTTGGGAAGACCCGTAACGAAATCCATACTAACGTGTTCCCATTTCCATTTTAGAATCTCAAGTGGTTACAATGGACCCTTTGGCACTTGATGCTCCGCCTTTACACGTTGACAAGTTAAACACCTCGAGATAAACTTCGCGATCTCTCTCTTCATATTGTTCCACCAAAATGTATGTCAAAGATCACGATACATTTTGGTACTTCCAGGATGAATTGCAAATGGTGTGTTTTGTGCCTCCATCATAATTCTATGTTTCAAGTCAGAATCGTTAGGAACGCAAAGTATGGAGTTGACTCGAAGTATTCCTTCTTCATCGATTCTGGCTTTTGGGATAACACCTTCTTGTACTTTCTTATTCATACGCATCAGCTTCGGGTCTGTGGCTTGAGCAACTTTAACTTTATCGATTAAAGTTGGTTCTATGTACTTGACATCATCGCATGGGTCCCCAGAGTCTTGAATTCTATATTCATCTTTTGTGAATCACACACAATGGGCCTTTGTGTTGACAACATCGCACTTGTTCCCGCATATGATCTTCTACTCAAATGCGTCAGCTACCAAGTTTGCTTTTCAAGGATGGTATTGAATGGTATGGTCATAATCTTTCAACAGCTCGAGCCAACGTCGTTGCCGCATGTTGAGTTCCTTTTGGGTGAAGAAATATTTGAGGCTTTTATGGTCCGAATATATCTCCACTTTCTCCCCATATAGATAGTGCCTCCAGATTTTTAACGCGAAAACGACTGCTGCCAACTCTAGATCATGAGTAGGGTAATTCCTCTCATATTCTTTGAGTTGTCGCGAGGCATAGGCTATGACCTTCCCATGTTACATGAGAACACATCCTAATCCTTTGCCTGAAGTATCGCTGTAGATAACAAATCCATCCGAACCAGATGGTATTATCAGAACAGGTGCTGAAATGAGTCTCCTCTTAAGCTCTTGAAAACTCTTCTCGCATTCCTCGCTCCATACGAATTTTGTATCTTTTCGAGTCAGCTGAGTTAACGGAGTAGTGATTCAAGAAAATCCTTCCATAAATCTCCGATAATAACCAGCTAAAACCAGAAAGTTACGTACTTCGGTCACCGACTTTGGTTGCTCCCAACTTTGTATTGCTTTAATCTTCACCGGGTCAACAGATACTCCATGTTTTGACACTACGTGCCTAAGGAATGCTACTTCCTTAAGCCAAAACTCACATTTCTTCAACTTGGCATATAGCTTGTTTTCACGAAGTCATTGTAGTATCAGCTTCAAATGGTGCTCATGATCTTCACGGCTTTTGGAGTATATGAGGATGTCATCAATAAAGACAACAATGAACTGATCTAAATATTCCTTAAATACTCGGTTCATCATATCTATGAAAGCCGCAGGAGTATTAGTCAATCCAAAAGACAAGACTAGGCATTCATAATGCCCGTACCGAGTTCTAAAGGCAGTCTTCGGAATATCCTCAGTTTTAATCTTCAGCTGATGATATCCAGAACGAAGATTAATCTTTAAAAAGAATTGTGCTCCTTGCAACTGGTCAAACAAGTCATCAATACGAGGTAGCAGATACCTATTCTTGATGGTGACATGGTTCAATTCTCGATAGTCAATACAAAGTCGCATACTCCCGTCTTTCTTCTTTACGAATAAAACAGGAGCACCCCAAGGAGATGTACTAGGAAAAATGAAACCGATATCCAACAACTCCTGTAGTTGACTCCCGTGATCACCTCGTTCGGGTTTCTCGTATTTTGGTCAGTCACGATAAACGCTCTTCTAGGAACCGCTGACTTTGCCTTGTCTGGGACAGCTTTTTGAGTCACCATCCCCGCTGGACTTGGTTTCGCTATAGTACAATCTCGAGCGATATGTCCTTCCTTTCCATAATTATAACATACCTTGAACTGTTGTGGACAGTTTGGGCTGATGTGTCCCTCTTTTTTACATTTATAGCATATGACCGATGGCCGTTCTCCTCTCTTAGAAACAGTTGATACTGGTGCTGACGTCTTCACATTGTCATTGTTCAATCTCCTCTTTTTGAAATTTCCAATTGACTCGCCTCTCCTATTATCATGACCACGATTACCACCAGAGTGGTTACTGCGTTTGTCTGTATTTTTTCCTCCCCGTTGGTTATCATTGCTCCGATGACTACTGTCACCGGTATGACCCTAGTTGTGGTCCCTTGGTTGAACATACTCATTATCTCGCTCTAATAATTGAGCCATGTTGACAACATCTGAATATAGGGAAAATTTATGAGAAATAAGATATTGACGTATATCGGGTTTCAAACCTCTCAGAAATATCCGCGTCATACGTTCCTCATTCTCCACCAAATGAGGTGCAAACCTAGATAACTCCGCGAACTTAGCCTCATACTGGGACACAGTCATGTTGTTCTGTTCCAGTCTGATAAACTCTACCTCCTTCATATGACGGATACTTTCAGGAAAGTACTTGTCATTGAACAGTTTCTGAAATGCTTCCCAAGACATTTTGAGTGTGGCTGGCTGGGTACGCTTCACAGATTCCCACCAGTAATCTGCTTTATTACGGAACATAAAGGAGGCGAATGGAACCTTCTGTTCCTCCGTGCATCCTAAGACATCGAATATCTTGATAATTTGCTTGACCCACATTTTCGCCTTAATCGGGTCTGGCTTTCCCCAGAATTCTGGTGGTCCCAACTTTTTGAACTGCTTCTTTGTGACAAACTGCGCGTTTCTATCATTTCCACCTGTATTTTGTACACGAGTCTCCTTCGTTTGATTTTGCATGAACTGTTAAAAATTTCTAAACATCCCATCGTTCATCGTCTGCTCAGTGGTGTTATTTACAGGAGGAACATTGTCTTCCTGTTGCACGTTCTCCTGATTAGTGAGTAGAGGTGTCTCCACGATCTCATTTACTCCATTGTTAACATTCTCGGTTGCATCTCAAATACTACCACAAAACAAGGGTTAATTAAATAAATTAACATATCACATAATATCCTTATATTCTGACCAACCAACAAATAAACTTAGGTAGGACACACTAGCGAAGAATTTACTCGTCTCTCCCCTCCTAGTTCTATTTCCCGATCTCCGCCAGAGACCATATCCCTAATCTCTGATGCCAACTGTGACGCCCCCAAAACAGGTATACATCACCCATTCTGAGTCGCCAAGACATGGTACAGAAATAACTATAACTTCATTAATACCATTGTCGTGCAAAATACGACAACACACAAATTGTGAATTAAAATACAAATATTATCTTCTAGACAATATCCACACTCAAATAAGTTCTTATTACAATTATTGATACACTATTTTACAAAATAATGAGGACTATTATAACAACTGCCTTGGAACATCACTCTACACCCCGACTACTTTTCACTATATTCTCGCTTCCTCAGAAGAAAAATGGAACAAAAAGAAAAAAGGGTGAGCTCAACTAGCCCAGTAAAGAATATTATGACTAAGATAATATAGAACAAATTATCATTAGTCCTCAACAGAGAAAAATCTTATAGAATATAATAGACAACAAATTTTAGATCAACAACTGCAGCGGAAACAACAATCCATTAGAAGAGTTAAGTAGAGAATGAATTCTACTATCTTCTAAAATTTAAAAGTCCATCATCAATATTTTATCCCTGTAACATCAATCAATATACATCTTGAGTCAAATATTCATATTTGCACTACAGACCAAAGATATTCATCAGTTGGTCATGTTCATCTAAACACCTGTACATCTTAGCACTACGACCAAAGATATTCATCAGGAAATTATTCATCTTTGCACTACAGGCCAAAGATATTCAATAATATCATCATTTAGAACTGAGGATGATGAAAAATATTTTAAAAAAAACGAATCCAGTGAGACAAAAGAAAAAATATTAGGGATTCGTACTTCAGTTTATCCATGTTCAAAAATACCCCATAATATACCATAGTGGAGTAAAATTCAAGAATAAAGATTAAAACATGGATACAATCAAAGATAGTAACAAAAATAGACATCTGGGACAAATAAGAAAAAATTTTATTTTTCGGTGAATAGTGTCGTATTCGTGAATAGTGTCGTATACTTGAATAGTGTCGTATACGTGAATAGTAACCCTGACACAAAAAGACAAGAATTTCACAAGAAAAATCTTACCAATATTTCGGTATAATGATATTGAAAGAAATAATATCACTTAAAAAAATAACATCTCTTACCTCAAAAAGACAGTACTTCTGACTGGAATACTAGATATAGTGCTAAAGGAACTTGCACCGTATAGCAACACTCAAAGTATCAAAATATTCACAAGAATACGCTCGATAATATAGAGAGAGAAAACTTCAGTTTCTGGTGTGATTTTCAATTCTAACCTAAACACCCTATTTATAAGAAAATGCTTAGAACACCAAAGCAGAAAATTAAATAAAATATTATTATTATTTTTTAAAATTCCTACGCCCACTTTGAAGTTCTGAATTCAGCATGCTTAACAACAAGTGGGGCCCACCAATCATAACAAAAACGTTTTTCATAAAAAATAATTAAAACTTCGAAAATCAATTATTCTAGAACTTCAATAATTCATAATAAATAGCCATTTTATCAGAAATATTCAAATCTTATGTCCATTCCATAGAAAATTCAATTCTCTACAACTTTGTAAGTTTAAGTGTTTCCAAATTCTAAGCAGAAATTGACCGAAATTCACATACGGACGATTTTACAAGCTATAATCAAATTTCAGTAAAAAATTGGGCCCACCAACATGTTTAACATGTTTTTAACATTTATTGTAACAAAAATACTCTTCCTCCTCATTTATTGATATATCACACATTCATCGTAAAAATATCATCATTATTATATTATTAAAATATAATAATATAGTTAAATAAATTATTTTATCAGAAAAGATAAAATATCAATTTTCAACAATTGTCACTTTTCTAAAAATTCCTCATTTACATCCACATAAATAAATATTTTTCTTATCATATAAATCAATAATTAACTATTCACAAATAATATTACAGAATCACAATACTGACAACCAGGCCGTTTCTAGGAAAGAGGGGGCTTTCCGATAAGGATTTGTAATAGAGCGCAATTAGGTGACCAAACCTCTCTTTAAACAGAACTTTCTAGACATTACCAATAATGATATCTAATAATAATATTAAAATAATATAATTTATTGATATGATAATGGAAATACTGTGCAGTGACAATTATTGAAATAACAATAATATAAAATATCAACGTAGCAATAATTGAATCAATAAAATAAAATATTGAACAGTAATTAATGTAACAATTATTGAATAGTGCCTTCTTACGTAAGAATCAATAATTGGTGCAATACCGTGTGATACTGTGCAACCCCGCGTATTACTGTGTTTTAATCACCGGGTATTTCAACAGTGTTAACGGTAACAACTACGCCGTTATTTATAAAAACTTATACTAGTCATTTTCTTCATCCAATCGCTTTCTGTTATGGGGCCCACACAAGGTTGTGCCGTCGTACAAATATTTCTCGACAGTAAGAATATTCAACGACCAAACGAATATTCCCCGACAATAATGAATATTTTATAACCATTTGCTTATTTAAGATATTTGCGCATTTTACCCATAACTTACCACATTAATCAAATCAACCCCTAGTATTTCAAAATAATAAATAAAGGAAATTCAATTTCATTTATAAAAAGTTGGGGTCTTATATTCATCAAATGCGAAAAAATTAAATAATTACATCACAATAGTTAAAACAAATTCTAACAATATAAAAGTCAATAGATTTACAAGTCTTCAACACTTGTTCATCTTTCCTTTTCCTTTGCTAGTAGTTGGTTCATCAACCTTCTCCACTGTTGCCTCCTTTTTGTTTTAGCAAAACAGACTCTAACTCGTACAAGTATACATGGGTCAACAAGTACTACAGAGTAAGAAAAGTATCGATCCACGAAGAAAGGTGATAAATCTAAATTATCATGCAACAACTTAATCACTGTATTATATGCTTAAATGATCAACTCACAATTTACTAGAATTCTAAATTAATTGTCAACACAAAAATTATAAATACTAAAATAATGTAATCAAATTGGAGAGAAATGAGATTATAATATCATTTAATGTTTCATCTAAATTGCAACCCTCATATAATGTTTAATTATTTATTATGAAAAGCTAGTCAAGAGCACAAAGGTGGAACATAACCATCTCTCAATGAACTATGTCCAATTTACACAAAATCCACAATTGATAGAATCCATATAAGCATCACAATTACCAAACTCACTATATATCTATGTGAATTTACAGTAATAATAATTTTAAGTGCAAGCTCTCTTCATGACTACACATGGTGGACCGGTATATGCCTATCCGGGTCATGAATCACAAAGCTTAAACAAATCAGCCTCGTGAACATATGCCATTATGATCTAATCTACTATTTCATTTTCCAAATCCATACAAGCAATTATTGTGAATGGTGATTAAGCATTCAAGCATTTAGCACAACCATAATAGGCATTTCACTGATAAATATGCAACATTACAATCAGGCATACATATTTAAACTACGCATCAAAATCCATTAGAGTTCCATAATGGAATTTAGTTCATTTCTGAACCAAAAGCCATTATGGGATTGAAGCAAAACATGGAAATGAACAATGTAAATAAGAGATTAAAGAGAATTGAGAAATCAAATCTGTTAATTCCTGCTGCAAAGTATGTTTCCAGGCTTGTTCTAATCCACACAAATCTCCAGAAATGAAAACTATAATTATTATGCAATCTAGATAAAGAGAGGAGTTAAAAGTAGTAATCAGAATCCCCTCACTCTCTCCCCTCTAGTCTAAACCTAAGAACAGTCATGAATACCAATGAAACCACGTCTGGTAACCAACCATATTGTCTCAGATGAGCAAAACACGCTCAAAATTCAAATTACAAAAAGTCAGCAATTTAAACAGAATATGGTCGGCGCGGTCGCGTAGTAGTATACTGCAGATTGAGCACGGGCGCGCTGTAGGAGTCTCTGGCATATCTATGGCGCGGACGCGCCATGACCCTTTGTTGCTAGAGCGCGGTCGTGCAGCTGCCTCTGTATTCTCTTCAGCGCGGGCACGCCATGTTTGACTGTAATGGCAGCGCGGTCGCGCTGCTGCTGCACTTTGCATTCTGCTGGCTTCTTGCTGCTGTTGTTGTTTGTTGCTTCCTTCTTCTTCAACTCTTTCCTTCTTCACTCTACTTCTTACTTGATCTTCCTTCTCACCTCCTCACGTCCAGCTGCTATCTACATTCTTACTCAAGTCCATCGTGCTATGTTAATGCTTCTCCATTCCATTTCATGCCATTCCATGCCATTCCATGCCTTTCCATGCCCCTATGTTGCTATGGGAGTTTCAGCTATGCATACTGCAAAATAAACATAAAAAGCAAATAAAACATAATAAAACTACTTAAGTTGAGCATAATTCACGTGAGTTGGTAACTAATAAGTAGGTATAAAACATACTTATCATCCACCTTAGCTGCAATGGTTATATATGCAAGAGTGAGTAAATCAAAGGCTCACTTGAAATGACAATGAACAATAACTCCATAATAACTGCCAATGAATAGGCTCAATAGAATTGAATAATATTTTTCTATCATTGATAATCAAGAACTGAAATCAAAATTTGAAATATATCTGAGGGTCACAAGTTATAAGACCGTAGGGACTCCCCGTACTTAGGGTGATTGTGACGAACGAGATTTTTGTAATTTAGTTCTTAATATTTATTGAAATAAATAAATATTTTCGATGATTTAATTATTAGATTAAATAATTAATTGATGAAACTGTGGTAGATTAATTTAATTATATGTGTTACATTTATTAAATTAATGTGAAAAAATTTTATTGTCGAAGTATGTGATTATGTGAGCTTATTGTATTAAAAGAAATATTTAATAAACCTATTGGTATTTTAATTAATTTAATTATTAATTAGAGAGTTAAAAATTTGACATTATTTATTTATGAGAAATTTAATTATGGGACTATGTGAATTTATGAGAAATTATTATATCTTATTTAAAGTAAATTAAATAAGATATTGATTTATTTTATAAAGGAGTGTGACATTATTTAAACTATAATATAAGAGGTTTTATTAAATTAATTGGGTATAAGCTTTTAAATGGTAGCCAAATATGGCTTTAGTGGGAGTTGAGGGAAGTTACCCATGACTGGGTAACTGACCACTTCTGCGTCAGTTCTTCTCCTTTTTTATCAGACGTCTTCTTTTTATTATTATTATTCTAAGTCTGGAAGAGCAGAGAGGGAGAGGGTTTGAGAATTGTCAGATAAAATTGACAAATTTTGAGAGAGATTGTGAGTACTGTGATTGAAGTAGATAGAAATTGTCATCCTTGTTCATCTACGCTTTGGGTAATTCTCTCCAACCCAATTCTCATATTTTACGTCAGTTAGTTTTTATGAAAATGGCTTTCATTCAAGTTATGTGAATCTTTGTAAATTTGGGAAATTGTGTTATTATATGGATATATGTAATAATACGAGTAACATAACATGTGTTATATATATATATATATATATATATATATATATATATATATATATATATATATATATATATATATACGGGGAGGATCTAAAGCGGGCCAAATAAGCGGACCAAAGAACGGACCAAGGCAAAAACACGCGGATTTCAGGGTCCGGGTCGGACCAACCTGCGGGTTGACCCTGAAACCCGCGTGTTTTTGCCTTGGTCCATTCTTTGGTCCGCTTTAGATCCTCTCCGTATATATATATATATATATATATATATATATATATATATATATATATATATATATATATATATATATATATCGCATGATTCCATATCATAACTTTCATAATACGATGACTTGTTATTTCAAAATTTACAGAGTTTGGGTTTTGGCCTTATGGCCCTTATATGTAATTTTAGTGTGTCAAACATAAATGTTTTCGTAAAATTTACACTCATATATTATTATGCATGTGGATACGAAGAGACCAAAGTTTAAATGAACGGATTCGGTGTTATAACGAATCCGTAGTGTTAATTTTTATGTTTTGTTTTCAAACCATCAAGAACATCAAGAACAGTGGAAGTTGCATGCTTTAATTCTGTAATTAAGTGTTTCAATTGGTTAAAGTCATTATATAAATGTTGGGTAATGATTATGTGTGAATTATATCATGTGGGTATGTCTAAATTCGAGTAGAAATTAAGAAATTGGTAAAAATTAGCATGTTCTGCAATTTTTCGCGAACTGCCATTTCTGTGTCTGGTACGCCGCGCCGCAGCGCCGGCTGCAGGCATAAGAGTCGCGCAGCAGCGCGAGCCATGCCGCAGCGCCATTGACCAGGCCGCTGAGCCGAGAAGCAGTACAAAAGTGGCGCCGCAGCGCCACTCTGCAGAAATGAATTTTTTTTTAAATGTTTGAGTCTAGCAATGTGGTATTAACCTAATTTAATAAATATAGAAGTATGTTAGAAGTATAATGAGATGTTAAAATAGATACTTAACATGTAAATATCATAATTGCATGTGGATTGAATTATTGAATACATAAATAGCTTGTTATTTGTGAAGTGTAAATTATGTGACAATGAATGTGATAAATTAACTAAGTATAGTCATAACCAAAGTTAGACAAAAAGAATGAAGTTGCTACGTTATAATTGACTGGTATTGTGAACGTAATTGATATGTAGGAGTTAAATCAAAGAACGAGTTTAGTTAAAGTGTAATCTATGCACGAGGCAAGTTTTCCTAACCCTATTTGTTATCGTTATATAAGTTGATTAATTCACCTTTCTACATTGAGCGAGTTCTCATTATTATTAATCAAGCCTGTTTTCTATATTTAAGTATATAAATCTTTCAAGCATGATGCTGTTATCAATACTTATTCCATTGTATACCTTTGAGATTCTATTCAATTAAGTTATAAATTATTGTTAAACCTTATTAGAGTAGCGAACCCTTATTGAATCGGCTAGTCCATAGTTGATGAGCGTTCTAAATTTCAGAACCCTTGATGAATAATCCAAACCAAACTTCCTTTGGTGCGGACTCCCATGTCAAACTGAGATGAACAACCCTTTAATAGGGGATTATTTACGCTTTAGCGTTAAGATATTGTGCACAGTATGGTACTAAGGGTTGATCCCCCTAAGTACGAGAAGTAAAGTCCATAGTTTCATGACTGTTAAAGGTTTTAAGTATAACCCTTGATAACCTAGGACATAGTTCAAGGTCTTATGACCCTCATATTTCTTTTGATTCTTGTATTCATTCTTGATTCAAAAGTTGAGCTTTATTTCAGAAATCTTTGATTTATTAGCATGTTATTATTTTGTTACTTTCATTATTATACTTGTGGGCAATCGTGCTCACTCTTGCGTAATAATAACATTGCAGTTAAGAACGAAAGAGTAGACGATCCTTCCACTAGTAAAGGCAAGGGCAAGCTTAGCAAGTAATGAAGATTGTTTATTTATGTGGTTATGTAATAATAATTAGAATTGATGTTACTTAAGACTTATTTGTTTATGTTTCCGCACAGATGATTTAAGGTTAGAGTAACCTGGGATTTATTTATTATGAAGTTGATGTAACCCCATAAGGGGAGAGATTTATTATTATTTCTATCTATTGCATGGTTTGCATTTTATTTATGAGTAGATAGATAGATGATGTTTGTACAGTGAACACCAAATCCTGTGGAAATGGAAGTACCAGATTTGGGGGTGTCACAGTGATCAACCCTTCGTACCATGTATTATGAACAAACATCTAAACGCTTCGCGTAAATAATTCCCTATAATAGGGTTGTTCATCTCAATTTTTAAAATACAAGTCCGCACCAAAGTAAGTTTGGTTTGGATAAGCTTCAAGGGTAATTTAGAGTTCTACAAACATCAACTAAGGATTAGTTGAATCAAAAGTGTAATAACAATTCAAGGATTTGATAACAACGTAGTATGAAATAACCATGGGTTATAAGTGATTAAACATCACGCATCAAAATCATGTTTTAGGAATAAACTGGAAAGCATTGAAAAGTAAAATAAACCTTGCTGGAACAATGATAATAAGCTAAGGTTACATTCGTTGTCAATAAGGAAACAATTTAGGAACTTTGTTCAATATAGGAATATGGAACTTGTTTAATAAGGTACAACTTGAGCAATCATAATTGAATTAAGGTAAGGAACGTGCTCAATGCATCGATAAGGTTTGCATCATACAATATAAATAGGATTCAAGAGATTAAGTAGCTTGCGTAATCTTAAAAGTATAACATGAAAGCGAAAAGTAAACCTTGCTAAATAATAAAGTAGCAAAGGTTAAGTAACTTGCATGAACGTAATCAAGTTAGGACACATAAGAGTAAGATTAAGAACTTGCTCAATTATAAACAAGATAGGGTAAAGAAACTTGCATAAAGTATAAGTAAGATATGACAAACTCAAATAGAGATTAGAATTTGGAAATTTGCTTAATTGTAAAGAAGTAAGGTTTAGGAATTTGCATTGCGTGTAAGCTACACAGTATAACTTGATTCTCAATATCCTATACACATGTCATCATGACATAATTAGTTACTACATGTTCTCAGTACATAATTAAGTATCTATTTCATGTACGATTTGTAGACTTAGGTTTAACCACATGTGTAAGCCACATTTTTAATGCAATAACACAACTCTTTAATTCACTAATTACTTAATAATAATGTTCATATTTGGTAATATAACTGTGACAACCCAAAAATTCAGATTGTCCAGAATTTAAGTTTAAAGAATTAGTTATTAATAAAATAAAATTTTTATTAATAATATTATGTGTTATATGTTTATTAATCGTTCTATACCCAAGGATGATTAGAAGTCAGGAGGGTTCTGGCTACGAGCTAGATTGAACGAATAAGAATTTTCAAGACGAAAATAAAATTTTTCCGGGAACAAAAATTTTTTCAAGGAAAAAGACGAAATAGACACTATTCATCCGTTTCTAGCTCAGAGATTTATTTTGAAATTTTGAGAAATGTGTAATGATAGAATTTTGAGACGTAATGGAATATTCAATAATATTTCAGTTATGGCAAGAACGAAGTTTTCGCCTGCAGACTTAAAACCTAAGGGTCAGGAAAAGTGAGTTCCGAGAATTTAATGATTTCGTATAATAAGTAGGATTATTATGAGTGAGAAATACGAGTATGACATTAGTTATTATACGAGTATAGCAAGAAGATTATTACGACGTATAATACGAATATCATACGAACTATATATTAAGAGAATGCGAGAATGGGATGCGTAGAATACGATTAGTCTTAATGGACTTTGAGTTCATGGACTTTGTAGAATCCAATTGGACTTGGATTATGTCAAGCCCAATGCTTTGTGAAATCAAACCCAAGATAGGCCCAATAAGAATTAAGGTTAAGGCCCAAACCAAGAAAATAAACTGCGGATCGAACCGATGGGTTACCGGATGGGTAATAACCAATGGGGCAACCCATGGGGTGACCCATGGAGCATGTGGCCCGGCCACTTGACCACCAAGTAAAGTGGTTACTTGGTGGCTAAGCCATGAATAATAAGGAAGTGGGGGATAATGACCAAATTGCCCCTAGCTTTGGTTTTCTATAAAATGAAGCTTAGACTTCATTTTTATAGGATTTTGAAAATCCTATAACACTTGAGAGAGAGAGAGAGCTCGGATGAAGAGGGAGAAGAAAGAGCATGAGCATGAATGATCGGATCGAAGGTGATCGTGAAATAGAAAAGCTTGTGAATTGCCGGCTTTGTCTAGCGGAAGAAAAATAAAGAAGAGAGGTAACCTAAAACCTAGTCGAATTTAATTTCTCGTTAAGTCCTATATGTTAAAAACATAACTTAATGAGAATAAGGAGTAAAAGATGTTAGGAATGATTTTATATGGTTGAAATCATGAGAAAATAAAGAAATAAAAATTAGAAATTTAGTTAGTAAATTTCTTAAGGAAGTATAAGACTCGTAAGGATTTTGAGCGATCCGAATAAATCTTATGAACGATTAGGTGAAATAAGTAAGGAATGATGTTCTATAACATCAAAGTCCAAGAAAAAGTGAAATTGTAATCCAAAATATCGATTAAAAATGAAGAACGAACGAAGAACACGAAGAACACGCAAAGAACGTTGTTGATGGACAAATTTAAAACCATCGTAGAATAATTGTTATTGATGGACAAGTTTAAAACCATCGCATATAAGTTAGGTACTTATTGATTGGTTAGGAACGGTAGAAACGTTCATGAAGAACGGATTAAAACTTAGCTATAACGAAGTTATGGAAAAAATTTTGTAAAAGACGAACGAGAATTAGAAAGTTAGTAAATGAACCCGAAGGTCATAAGAAATTAAGAGAACGTAGAAAACGTGAATCGTGGACTCAAGAACGAACAAGTTCCGAGTTCGGATGATCGAATTATGGACGAACGAACGAAGAGCGTTAAAAACGTAAAATGAATGAAAGGTGAAGATTAAGTCAATTGAATGGCACGTTAACGGATTCAGAACAAAGTTCTATCCAAGAGGTATTGAAATACTAAAGATAAGGAAGAGAATGGCTTTGGAATGACCTCGTTCAGAGTTATAACGAATAAGATACGAGATCGTAAAATACGCGTCTCAAATTTGATCCAAGACTTAGAGAATTTTCTAGGTTTTGTACTCGGCGCCGCAGCACCAGCTGAGCCTTGGGAGGTGGCGCCGCAGCACGAGCTCGACCATCAGCTACTGCCGAGTGATGCCGCAGCGTGAGAGGTAACGAAGGGTTTGGCACCACAGCGCCAGACCAAGGAAGAGGATGACGTAGGCTCGCGCCGCAGCGCGAGAGAGAGGAAGGGAACCGGCGCCGCAGCGCCAGTGCAGGGCAAGACCCAGTAATGAGCTTTTAAGTGCACAATTACTGGGGGATGTGCAAGAAAGAAGTAAGAACATAATGTTCAACTAATGTAACACTTAATCACAGGATTTAAACCTTTAGTAAAGGTTGAACAGAAAGATTAACGAGATTAAAAGAAAAAGAATATAAACGCGGGTTAAGTAACTGATGTCCGGGGACGGTAGTCGCGATAAACGAACGTGTGGGATTGCTATAATTGTGATTCCTTAGACGTTGAGTGATGAGGATGATGTATAACATTTCGATGTTATGATGTCATTATGAGAGTTAAAGTGTAATGCGTTTAGACACTATGAACGCAACACAGTTGCGATGAACGATCGGTCTTAGCATACAAGGAACAATATGGCTTCGACATTAAGAAAGAATAATGAACATGGGGTTCATGGGATGGATAACGATTGAAAACAATTAAAACCTTGAGTAAAGGTTGAATGAGAGATTAAGAGACGAGCGACGTGAACGCTGAATACGTAAATGATCCTCATGAATTGTATTCGCGTTGGATGAACGTTCTAGCGAACGGTAATAAGAGTAATGAAAGTCTAATGTGGGTCGGATAGAGAATGTTAGAATGAATGAAAGAGTTAAACACTTTAGCCGACGTGAGGGTTGAGTGTACGTGAATATTAAACGGGCAGAACCTGCACTCCGTGTATGGTTTGACCGTAAGGTAATGAAGAATGAAGAATTTGAATTAAAGACAATGACGTATAACGTAAAGAAGCCGAGTTAGTGATTTTAACTCGGAGGACGTTCTGAGTCGAATGTACCGGACGTTGTAAGATATGAATAAGTTAATAAAAAATGTTTAACGCTATGACCTCATAGTATTGACATTGAATGATCGTTCGGAGTATACAAAAGACTGTATGACTTAGACGATAAGGAATGAATCCTGAGGTATGACATTTAGATGCCATAAAGCCACAAGGAATAAGAATTTGACTTAACGAACATTATAGTTTAATGATTCTAATAAGTTAAGATAAGTTTAGGTTGTGGTACAATCATAACCTTTTATGGTTGACATATGGGAGCTAGGCTAAACAATTCCTTTAGAGAGCGAAGGTATATACGAAACTAACAACCGATCTAACTCACTATTATTAGTTGAGACAGGAACTTGTTTGTTGGTTGTTTGTGAAAAACCACTCAGAGTACCATATGGACTACTTGCAGAGACACGATGTGTGCTGAGTCCTTGGAGAATAATAGGAAGAAGATAAAAATGTAAATCATCCAAGATGATGAATGTTTTGAGTAGACATCTCCGTATTTCACGAAGCCGTAGGTGGTAAAGAAAGTTAGTCGCGTAAGCTTAAATTATAAGAACGCGAACCTTAAGAAGTAAAGTTAAGTAAACCAATGCGTAAGTCAGGTATATGACTAATTGGTGTATATATTCCTTATGTGTTATATAGGAATTTGGAATAAGCAGTTCAGCGTAAACTATAAGTTGTAGTTGTGCGTAAGGCCAGTTTCTTAACTTCATTCATATTATATGAATGCTTGTTTCTTAAACTTCTCAGATGTTAAACTTGAGAAGCTCTATCTATGTGCGAATATGTGCGATATTTGTACAAGGTGGTAAAACATATGAGGCCTTGTGTCACAATTTGAACACTTCGATGTTTCTATGAGATGAATTGTTCAGTGATTAAATTGTTCAATAAGAGAATGTTGTGTTTATACATGATCCGTTATTGTTAAGTTTGTGCTAATGATTCTAGCCAGACATAATGTGTATGAAAAAGGTAGAACTTTGAAAGTATTTCAAAGTGAAAGTGAATGTTGTTTTAAAATGATAGGAATCTAGATTATTCCTATTATTCAAGATGCTTCATAACCTTTATTCGGTTATCGAAGTTCTAAAGAAATTTTTAAATTCTTGAAGTTGTTTATTCCACTGCTATGACTTGTTGAGCAATTGAATGCTCACACTTGCTTTAAATAAAAATATTTTTAACGAACGATGTTAGAAAGAACTTAAGGAACCGGTAAAGATCAAGCTGAACGGTATCTAGATGAAGTGCCATTCAGGATGTGAATGAGCGTGAAGATCAAGCGAAGACTTGTAATGTAGAATAGTATAATGAAAATATAGATTAGTTTAATGAACTGATATGTATCCTTGGTGGCGGATGAAAGTCACTCTTGTACGATGTAAAGAATAATGTAATTATCATTATTTGTAATGAAAGAGGTTATAAGATTTCCAGAACCTGGGATTTGAGAATATATGTTGTTATATTTAACTATATAATGATGTATGTTTGGTAAGAAGTGGGACCATGACGTACAGAATTCGGGTGTAAAAATAGATCGGATTTCGGGGCGTTACAGATTGGTATCAGAGCGGATAGGTTATAAATCTTAGGTATGAGTACCTAAGACTATAATCGTAAAGAGAAGGATAAGAAGATCACCACGTGATCATAGTAAATCGTAGTAACAGATGAGCTGTTAAACGATGAATGAGTTATAGCTAATGCTATGAATGAATTGTACTACGAAGTAGTATGGGAAAGAGAACTCAGATTGAGTTGTAAAGGATAGCATACGAATTAAAGAAAATTCGTATTAAGTAAAGAGAAATTTAGAAGTTGTAAAATTTCAATTGAGGACTAATGTGATGGTTGAGTTATATAAACCTTTGTTATGGGCAGAGGTTTGTTCTTTGGTGTAACAACTACTCAGTTTATTACAGTGATAATCATTGGAATTGGTCACGCTATTAAGATGTATATGACGAGAAGGTTAATCTTTTCGTATGTATATACTTGATAGGTAGAGAACGATAAGGTAGGTGCGAGTTCTTGAAACTCATACTTATGGTAAGTTTATGACTCATAATTATATGCTATGTTTCTGAGCCCTAAGCGTATGGATATTCCTTAATTTGTTCTTGGATTACATATTGCGAAGATAAGTTCTTAAACACATATGGTTGTGGAAAGTTCCTAAACACATAAAGTGTGGTAAGTTGATGGACTATACTAAGGTATAGGGATGTTTAGACTGAAAACAAAGTATTTTCAATAGACTTAGCATTGAAGGTGCTAGAGAAGATTAAGTATTGTCACAGTAAGACAATGAAGAAAGATAGAGAATAGAATATTCCAAGTCATCTAGCTATGCTAGATTTCGAACTTTATTAAAATCATGATTATGTGTGCGTTTAAAAAGGAAAGAATCGGTTGAACTTTTGGAACCAACGAATTTTAAAAGAGCTGTTCTTGGTATGTCTATGCTAATTGCTTCGGCTAGACAAAAATTGATTTAAGATATCAAAATGAATTTTATATCATCTGTGTATTTGATGCAACGATGGTAAAAGGATGGAGTTATTAATGCAATTGAACCTAGTGTTGGATGTTATCTTAGGATCAACAACCCAATATGGTATGATGTATAATGACGAAGGCACATACTGACGAAGTCCTCTATGTACTATGAAAAGTACGGTATCATGACATCATGTAACGTTTTGATGTATTGTAAAAGAATTTAAAAGAAGTAGTCGATGTCAACTGATTTGACTAGACAAATGTTTCAAGTTGATGTCCAATTTATTGGTATGGTCTAAGCTAATTGATTTGACTAAGACAAACGGCATGTCATGTTTAAAAGAAAATCAAGCTTTCTTTGAAGAAGTTGTGCCAAACCAAAATTTTTTTGGTGTGGAATCTAATGATTAAGTCTGAGGTGAACATACCCCGAAATAGGGTTATACGATAGGTTGATCACCTATGTATGGAACAGGTAGTTTACTTTCTTTGTGATTGTAAACTGACCGTGGAAAGAAAGGTTACGGCGTCTTGCTGTTAAACCTAGTAAGAGTTCATGGTCAATTTGACCCCTCAATAAAAGTATGAAATGTTTTAAAGGAAATTTTATATTCCTCGTTATTCCTTCTACTTCATGATTCTTGATGGGTTATGGAGGTTAGAAATGATGGAAAGATAAGAACTTCTTTGAAGAGAAGTTGAGAAGAAGAGTAAGCTAAAATTCTAAGGACGAAATTCTGTGAAGAAGGGGAGAATGTGAAGACCCGAGTAAGGGTTTGGTTTTAAGAAATTCTGAGGATGAAATTTTTATAGGGAGGGAAGAATGTGACAACCCGAAAATTCGAATTGTCCAGAATTTGAGTTTAAAGAATTAGTTATTAATAAAATAAAATTTTTATTAATACTATTATGTGCTATGTGTTTATTAATCGTTCTATACCCTAGGATGATTAGAAGTCGGGAGGATTCTGGATACGAGCTAGATTGAACGAATAAGAATTTTCAAGACAAAAATGAAATTTTTTCGGGAACAAAAATATTTTTGGGGAAAAAGCCGAAATAGGCACTATTCATCCGTTTCTGCTCGGAGATTTATTTTAAAATTCCAAAAAACGCGTAATGATAGAATTTTGAGACGTAATGGAATATTCAATAATATTTCAGTTTTGGCAAAAACGAAGTTTTCGCCTGCGGACTTAAAACCTAAGGGTTAGAAAAAGTGAGTTCCGAGAATTTAATGATTTCGTATAATAAGTAGGATTATTATGCGTGAGAAATATGAGTATAATACTAGTTATTATACGAGTATAGCAAGAAGATTATTACGACGTATAATACGAATATCGTACGAACTATATATGAAGAGAATACGAGAATGGGATGCGTAGAATACGATTAGTCTTAATAGACTTTGAGTTCATAGACTTTGTAGAATTCAATTGGACTTGGATTATGTCAAGCCCAACGCTTTGTGAAATCAAGCCCAAGACAGGCCCAATAAGAATTAAGGTTAAGGCCCAAACCAAGAAAATAAACCGCGGATCGAACCGATGGGTAACCGGATGGGTAATTACCAATGGGGCAACCCATGGGGTGACCCATGGAGCATGTGGGTCGGCCACCTGGCCACCAAGTAAAGTGGTTACTTGGTGGATAAGCCATGAATAGTAAGGAGGTGGGGGATAATGACCAAATTGCCCCTAGCTTTGATTTTCTATAAAAGGAAGCTTAGATTTCATTTTTATAGGATTTTGAAAATCCTATAACACTTGAGAGAGAGAGAGAGAGAGAGAGAGCTCGAATGAAGAGGGAGAAGGAAGAGCATGAGCATGAATGATTAGATCGAAGGTGATCGTGAAATAGAAAAACTTGCAAATCGTCGACTTTGTCTAGCGAAAGAAAAATAAAGAAGAGAGGTAACCTATATCTTAGTCGAATTTAATTTCTTGTGAAGTCCTATATGTTAAAAACATAACTTGATGATGATAAGGAGTAAGAGATGTTAAGAATGATTTCATATGGTTGAAATCATGAGAAAACAAAGAAATAAGAATTAGAAATTTATTTATAAATTTCTTAAGGAAGTATAAGATTCGTAAGGATTTTGAGCGATCCGAATGAATCTTATGAATGATTAGGTGAAATAAATAAAGAATGATATTCTATACCATAAAAGTCCAAGAAAAAGTGAAATCATAATTCAAAATATCGATTAAAAATGAAGACCGAACGAAGAACACGAAGAACATGCGAAGAACATTGTTGATGGACAAATTTAAAACCATCGTAGGATAATTGTTGTTGATGGACAATTTTAAAACCATCGCGTATAAGTTAGATACTTATTGATTGGTTAGGAATGGTAGAAATGTTCATGAAGAACGGATTAAAACTTAGCTATAACGAAGTTGTGGCAAAATTTTAATAAAAGACGAACGAGAATAAGAAAGTCAGTAAATGAACCCGAAGGTGTAGGGTTTCATAAGAAAATAAGTGAACGTAGAAAACGTGGCTGATGGACTCAAGAACGAACGAGTTCCGAGTTCAGATGATCGAATTACGGATGAACGAACGAAGAGCGTTAAAAACATAAAATGAACGATGGGTGAAGATTAAGCCAATCGAATGGCACGTTAACGGATTTAGAATGAAGTTCTATTTGAGAGGTATTGAAGTACGAAAGATAAGGAAAAGAATGGCTTTGGAACGACCTAATTCTAAGTTATAATGAATAAGATACGAGATCGAAAAATACGCGTCTCAAACTTGATCCAAGACTTAGAAAATTTTCTAGGTTTTGTACTCGGCGCCGCAGCGCCAGCTGAGCCTTGGGAGGTGGCACCACAGCACGAGCTCAGCCATCAGCTACAGCCGAGTGACGCCACAGCGGGAGAGGTAATGAAGGGTTTGGCGCCACAGCGCCAAACCAAGGAAGAGGATGACGTAGGCTCGCGCCGCAGCTCGAGAAAGAGGAAGGGAACCGGCGCCACAGCGCCGGTGCAAGGCAAGACCCATTAATGAGCTTTTAAGTGCTCAATTACTGGGGGATGTGCAAGAAAGAAGTAAGAACATAATGTTCAACTAATGTAACACTTAATCAAAGGATTTAAACCTTTAGTAAATGTTGAACGGAAAGATTAAACGAGATTAAAAGAAAAAGAATATAAACGCGGGTTACGTAACCGATGTCCGGGGACCGTAGTCGTAATAAACGAACGTGTGGGATTGCTATGATTGTGATTCCTTAGACGTTGAGTGATGAGGATGATGTATAACATTTCGATGTTATGATGACATTATGAGAGTTAAAGTGTAAAGCGTTTAGACACTGTGAACGCAACGCAGTTGCGATGAACGATCGGTTTTAGCATACAAGGAACAGTATGGCTTCGACATTAAGAAAGAATAGTGAACATGGGGTTCATGGGATGGATAACGATTAAAACCTTCAGTAAAGGTTGAATGAGAGATTAAGAGACGAGCAACGTGAACACTGAATACGTAAACGATCCTCGTGAATCGTATTCGCGTTGGACGAACGTTCTAAGTGTACAATGGTTGTATGACTTAGACGTTGACGAAAGTAGTAAGTAAGATATGAATTATCAAGAAAGCCGTAGCGAACGATAATAAGAGTAATGAAAGTCCGATGTGGGTCGGATAGAGAATGTTAGAATGAATGTAAGAGTTAAACACTTTAGCCGACGTGAGGGTTGAGTGTACGCGAATATTAAACGGGCAGAACCTACACTCCGTGTATGGTTTGACCGTAAGGTAATGAAGAATTTGAATTAAAGACAATGATGTATAACGTAAAGAAGCCGAGTTAGTGATTTTAACTTGGAGGACATTCTGAGTCGAATGAACCGGACGTTGTCAGATATGAATAAGTTAATATAAAATATTTAACGCTATGACCTAATAGTATTGACATTGAATGATCGTTCGGAGTATACAAAAGACTGTATGACTTAGAGGATAAGGAATGAATCCTGAGGTATGGCATTTAGATGCCAAAAAGTCACAAGGAATAAGAATTTGACTTAATGAACAATATAGTTTAATGGTTCTAATAAGTTATGATAAGTTTAGGTTGTGCTACAATCGTAACCATTGATGGTTGACATATGGGAGCTGGGCTAAACAATTCCTTCAGAGAGCGAAGGTATATACGAAACTGGCAACCGATCTAACTCACTGTTATGGGCAGTGTAGATGGGCGGGAACTTGTTTGTTGGTTGTTTATGGAAAACCACTCAGAGTACCATATAGACTACTAGCAGAGACACGATGTGTGCTGAGTCCTTGGAGACTAATAAGAAGAAGATAAAAATGTAAATCATCCAAGATGATGAATGTTTTGAGTAGACATCTCCGTATGTCATGAAGCCGTAGGTGGTAAAGAAAGTTAGTCGCGCAAGCTTAAATTACAAGAACGCGAACCTTAAGAAATAAAGTTAAGTAACCCAATGCGTAAGTCAGGTATATGACTAATTGGTGTATATATTCCTTATGTGTTATATAGGAATTTGGAATAAGCAGTTCAGCGTAAACTATAAGTTGTAGCTGTGTGTAAGGCAAGTTTCCTAACTTTATTCATATTACACGAATGCTAGTTTCTTAAACTTCTCAGATGTTGAACTTGAGAAGTTCTGTCTATGTGCGAATGTGCGATATTTGTACAAGGTCGTAAAACATATAAGGCCTTGTGCCACAATTTGAACACTTCGGTGTTTCTGTGAGATGAACTATTTAGTGATTAAACTGTTCAATAAGAGAATGCTCTGTTTATACATGATTCGTTATTGTTAAGTTTGTGCTAATGATTCTAGCCAGACAGAATGTGTATGAAAAAGGTGGAACTTTGAAAGTATTTCAAAGTGAAAGTGAAAGTTGTTTTAAAATGATAGGAATCGAGATTATTCCTATTATTCAAGATGCTTCATAACCTTTGTTCGGTTATCAAAGTTCTAAAGAAATTTTTAAACTTTTGAAGTTTTTTATTCAACTGCTATGACTTGTTGAGTAATTAAATGCTCACACTTGCTTTAAATAAAAATATTTTCAGTGAACGATGTTAGAAAGAACTTAAGGATCCTGTAAAGATCAAGCTGAACAGTATCCAGATGAAGTGTCATTCAGGATGTGAATGAGCGTGAAGATCAAGTGAAAACTTGTAATGTAGAATAGTTTAATTAAACTATAGATTAGTTTAATGAACTGATATGTACCCTTGGTGGCGGATGAAAGCCACTCTTGTATGATGTATAGAATAATGTAATTATCATTATTTGTAATGAAAGAGGTTATAAGGTTTCCAGAACCTGAGATTTGAGAATATATGTTGTTATATTAAACTATATAATGACGTATGTTTGGTAAGAAGTGGGACAGTGACGTACGGAATTCGGGTGTAAAAATAGACCGAATTTCGGGGCGTTACAGATTGGTATCAGAGCTGATAGGTTATAAATCTTAGGTATGAGTACCTAAGACTATTGTAAGACCCCGAATTTTTTGAAATAAAAGTATTCAATTTTTCTTATAATTACTATTCAGTAAATGGTGAAATTGATAAATGTTAAAATTAAGGGTGATATATGAATTTTTTTTCAAAATAAACAAGTGGTTATAAAATATTCATTGTTGTCGGGGAATATTCGTTTGGTCGTGGAATATTCTTTCTGTCGTGGAATATTCGTACGACGGCGCAGACATTTGTGGGCCCCATAACAGAATAACTGTCGGATGAAGATAACGACAAAAATTGAGTTTTTATAATTAACGGCGTAGTTGTTATCGTTAACACTGTTGGAATACCCGGTGGTTAAAATACAGTAATACGCGTGTTTGCACAGTAGCACACGGTTTTACACAGTATTTTTGAATTATTGATCCTTACGTAAGAAGGCACTACTCAATAATTGTTACAGTAATTACTGTTCAATATTTTATTTTATTGATTCAATAATTGCTACGTTGAAATTTTATATTATTGTTGTGCAATAATTGTCACTGCACAGTATTTCTCCATTATCAGATCAATAATTCATATTATTTAAATAATATTATTAGATAGCATTATTGACAATGTCTAGAAAGTTCTGTCTAAGGAGAGGTTTGGTCATTTAATTGCGCTCCAGTAAGGAGAAATTCTTATTGGAAAGCCCCCTCTTTCCTGGGAACGGCCTGGTTGTCATAAATGTGATTCTGTAATATTATTTGTGAATAATTAATTATTGATTTATATGATAAGAAAATATATATTTTATGTGGATATAAATGAGGGATATATTTTTGTGGTTAAAAATGAAGGAGTTAATGTTGAGGTTTTTATCAGTATTTTTTGTCGGAATGGAGGTATTAAAAATCAGGGTTTTTGAGATATTTTGCGGGGGTTATAATTTTTAATCCGACCGTTGGATCGTGGTAATTTTTGGATATGTTATACATATATAAGTTGAGTATATGTCCACAAATTTTGAACCGTTAAAAATGAACGTATGATTTGTTATGAATTTTACGAGATGACTGGTTCAGAAATTGTTGAATTTTCGGAGTTTATCATTTTGGTAGAAAATTCTAGAATTGGTGGGCTCCACTTGTGGTTGGTGAAGAAATGTGCTGAATTATATTTCAAATGTGGTGGGTGGGAATAGTAGCAGGTAAAGCCATTAGGTTGCAGGTCAAACCTACCAAAATTTTCCTATAAATAGAGGGCTAAGTTAGAATTGAAAATCACACCAGAAACATAAGCTTTCTCTCTTTCTCTCTCTATATTATGAAGCATATTTTGTGAGTTTTTAGATACTTGGTGAGTTTCTATTCATCAGTGCAAGTTTCCTTCAGCATCATATCCGATATCCAGTCAGAAGTACTACTCTTTTGAGGTAAGGGATAGTAAGGGATAGTAATGGATTTTAAGGGTTGTTATGATTTTCAGTTTCGTAATTTTTCTGATCTTCAAAAATTCTGGAAAAATTTGAAATGATATTTTGATGAGTTTTCTTGATTGTGTCCAAAAATGGTGATTTTTGGATGTATAGATTGAGAGTTATGAATTTTATGAGAAAAGACTATTTTAGAAGTAACAGCTTATAATTTCTTGTGGTTAACTCCAAAATTGATGAAATTTTTATTGGGAGTACATGTATATGATAGAAGTATACTATGTAAATTTCAGAATTTTTAGACAAAAGTACAATTTTTGATAAATGTCTAAATATTCGGCTGTTTTGGCCATATGAAAAATAGTAAATGATTTTTAAAAATTCTGAGAAAAATATATGTTCACTATGGGACTATATTATGCTAAATCCCAGAAAAGAAATATTTTTGGAACTGATTTGGTATTTTTCATGAAAATGGTCTAGTTATGAGTAAATGAATTAAATATGTTTTGTGAAGAAAGAAAATTGGAAAATAGGATTTTATGGCTTGAGAATCCTATACGAGGTATATGCAGATTTTTGATGAGGGTTTTGGTTATTGATGATGAAATTGTAAGAGTTGGCATTTTATGATGATTAAATGCATTAATTAGTAAAGTGTAAATAATTAAAATAAATTGTTTATAAATTTAAGTAATGTTATTCTTTCAATATCATTATACCGAAATATTGGTATGAATTTTATTGTAGAATTTCTATCTTTTGTGTCGGGGTTACTATTCATGAGTTACGAATATTACTCTTGAGATTAAAACTATATGTTGATCATATTATTTTTATCATCATATATAACATTTTTATAACCCTGATGTTGAAATTCTCTTTCACTGGAGTGTAAAGATGGATAGATTATTGGTATGATCATGACTAGGGTTCTCTTTGGCCTGTAGTGCAAAGTTGAATTGCGACTGGTATGATCATGACCATTGAATTTATAATTGAATATCTTAAGCTTAAGTGCAAAGGTGAATTGATCAACATGGTTATAATTATTGTTTATATAAATTCTGAAATGATTATATATTTCTTTGAGATATGAATATATTTGGCCTGTAGTGCAAACATGAATTGTTGATGAATATCTTTGGCATGTAGTGCAAAGATGGCCTGTTGATGAATATCTTTGGCCTGTAGTGCAAAGATGAACTGTTGTTGAATATCTTTGGCCCGTAGTGCAAAGATGGTTTGTTGATGAATATCTTTGGCCCGTAGTGCAAAGATGGATTTGTTAGTATGATTATAAACAGGAACTGTGATTTGGTATAACCATGATCTTTGATGTTTCAGGTAAAGACAGGTGATGAAAATATTCTTCGTCCTGGGTGCGAAGAAAAATTTATAGTCACAATTATGATTATGAGTTATTCATATGATTGTGGAAAGGAACTGTTGAGTGATGTTACATGGATAAAATATTGTTGGTGGATTTTTAACATGGAGAAGATAATAGACTTTATAGTCTATTTGACTCTTCTAATGGATTGCTCGTTCCGCTGCAACTATGGTTGAAATTTTTATCATTTACCATATGTTCTAAATCTCTGATTTATTATTGATGAAGGCTATTGATAATTTAATTATCTTTAGTCATGATATTCTTTACTGAGCTAGTTGTGCTCACCCTTTTGCTTCACAATTCCTTTTCAGGTAATAAGAGTGTAGCTGGGTCGAGCGGGGGTAACAAGGGAATAGAACGGTGGTCATCATTTAGTAGTTATATTTGGTGAAGAAAATAGGGTGAGGCGAACCCAACGTTGGAAGGGTGTTTTGTCACTATCATACAAGATGTCTAATGACATACAACCTCGTGTCATCATAGGACATGGTTGTGCTCATCCACTTGCTGAGTATATCTATGGGCACTACCTATATAATCTTGGTGTTTGTTTGAAGTATAATTCTCAATTTGAGACAGTGGAGATAATGATAAGTCAAGAGAAGACTCACCATTGGGAAGAATATGATAGTAATCTTCTCGTTTTTCTTTGGGGTCTATTGGGTCAACCAAGAATAATTCTGTGGCCATATGATATCTATCATAACCTAGATGCGTGGCCTCCCATGTACGAAGGTTTTCTTGAGCACTTCCCAAAGATTCTAATTTCTAAAACAGTTTTTGACTATACCTTTATGTAAGGTGTCATTGTGAGGTGATGTCCACGGTTGGAACATGAGTCACATTTGGTATATATTTATATCCAAACTTATAGCATATGTGTTGTTGTATTTTGCACGACAATTGTTGTAATAAAGTTGTAGTTGTTTTCTGTACCATGTATTTGACGACTCAGAATGGGTTGGATGGAATGGACCTATTTTGGGGTCGTTACATTTGGTATCAGAGCTTAGGGATATGATCTCTGGCGGAGATCGGAGAATACAACTAGGAGGGGAGAGATGAGTAAATCCTTCGCTAGTGTGTCCTACCTAAGCTTATTTGTTGGTCAGTCATAATATTGGGATATTATGTGATATGTTAATTTGTTAAATTAACCCTTGTTTTGAAGCTGTATTCTAGAATGATATTTGAAATACAGGAGATGAGCAATGGAGAAATTATGATGACAGGGAAGATGAAATCTGAAATGAAAGGAAGGTATTCTCAACTTTTCGAAATACCAGGTACGTAAATTTCGGGGACGAAATTTCATAAGGAGGGGAGATTGTAAGACCCCGAATTTTATGAAATAAAAGTATTCAATTTTTCTTATAATTACTATTCAGTAAATGGTGAAATTGATAAATGTTAAAATTAAGGGTGATATATGAATTTATTTTCAAAATAAACAAGTGGTTATAAAATATTCATTGTTGTCGGGGAATATTCGTTTGGTCGTGGAATATTCTTTCTGTCGTGGAATATTCGTACGACGGCGTAGACATTTGTGGGCCCCATAACAGAATAACTGTCGGATGAAGATAACGACAAAAATTGAGTTTTTATAATTAACGGCGTAGTTGTTATCGTTAACACTGTTGGAATACCCGGTGGTTAAAATACAGTAATACGCGTGTTTGCACAGTAGCACACGGTTTTGCACAGTATTTTTGAATTATTGATTCTTACGTAAGAAGGCACTACTCAATAATTGTTACAGTAATTACTGTTCAATATTTTATTTTATTGATTCAATAATTGCTACGTTGAAATTTTATATTATTGTTGTGCAATAATTGTCACTGCACAGTATTTCTCCATTATCAGATCAATAATTCATATTATTTAAATAATATTATTAGATAGCATTATTGACAATGTCTAGAAAGTTCTGTCTAAGGAGAGGTTTGGTCATTTAATTGCGCTCCAGTAAGGAGAAATTCTTATTGGAAAGCCCCCTCTTTCCTGGGAACGGCCTGGTTGTCATAAATGTGATTCTGTAATATTATTTGTGAATAATTAATTATTGATTTATATGATAAGAAAATATTTATTTTATGTGGATATAAATGAGGGATATATTTTTGTGGTTAAAAATGAAGGAGTTAATGTTGAGGTTTTTATCAGTATTTTTTGTCGGAATGGAGGTATTAAAAATCAGGGTTTTTGAGATATTTTGCGGGGGTTATAATTTTTAATCCGACCGTTGGATCGTGGTAATTTTTGGATATGTTATACATATATAAGTTGAGTATATGTCCACAAATTTTGAACCGTTAAAAATGAATGTATGATTTGTTATGAATTTTACGAGATGACTGGTTCAGAAATTGTTGAATTTTCGGAGTTTATCATTTTGGTGGAAAATTCTAGAATTGGTGGGCTCCACTTGTGGTTGGTGAAGAAATGTGCTGAATTATATTTCAAATGTGGTGGGTGGGAATAGTAGCAGGTAAAGCCATCAGGTTGCAGGTCAAACCTACCAAAATTTTCTATAAATAGAGGGCTAAGTTAGAATTGAAAATCACACCAGAAACATAAGCTTTCTCTCTTTCTCTCTCTATATTATGAAGCATATTTTGTGAGTTTTTAGATACTTGGTGAGTTTCTATTCATCAGTGCAAGTTTCCTTCAGCATCATATCCGATATCCAGTCAGAAGTACTACTCTTTTGAGGTAAGGGATAGTAAGGGATAGTAATGGATTTTAAGGGTTGTTATGATTTTCAGTTTCGTAATTTTTCTGATCTTCAAAAATTCTGGAAAAATTTGAAATGATATTTTGATGAGTTTTCTTGATTGTGTCCAAAAATGGTGATTTTTGGATGTATAGATTGAGAGTTATGAATTTTATGAGAAAAGACTATTTTAAAAGTAACAGCTTATAATTTCTTGTGGTTAACTCCAAAATTGATGAAATTTTTATTGGGAGTACATGTATATGATAGAAGTATACTCTGTAAATTTCAGAATTTTTAGACAAAAGTACAATTTTTGATAAATGTCTAAATATTCGGCTATTTTGGCCATATGAAAAATAGTAAATGATTTTTAAAAATTCTGAGAAAAATATATGTTCACTATGGGACTATATTATGCTAAATCCCAGAAAAGAAATATTTTTGGAACTGATTTGGTATTTTTCATGAAAATGGTCTAGTTATGAGTAAATGAATTAAATATGTTTTGTGAAGAAAGAAAATTGGAAAATAGGATTTTATGGCTTGAGAATCCTATATGAGGTATATGCAGATTTTTGATGAGGGTTTTGGTTATTGATGATGAAATTGTAAGAGTTGGCATTTTATGATGATTAAATGCATTAATTAGTAAAGTGTAAACAATTAAAATAAATTGTTTATAAATTTAAGTAATGTTATTCTTTCAATATCATTATACCGAAATATTGGTATGAATTTTATTGTAGAATTTCTATCTTTTGTGTCGGGGTTACTATTCATGAGTTACGAATATTACTCTTGAGATTTAAACTATATGTTGATCATATTATTTTTATCATCATATATAACATTTTTATAACCCTGATGTTGAAATTCTCTTTCACTGGAGTGTAAAGATGGATAGATTATTGGTATGATCATGACTAGGGTTCTCTTTGGCCTGTAGTGCAAAGTTGAATTGTGACTGGTATGATCATGACCATTGAATTTATAATTGAATATCTTAAGCTTAAGTGCAAAGGTGAATTGATCAACATGGTTATAATTATTGTTTATATAAATTCTGAAATGATTATATATTTCTTTGAGATATGAATATATTTGGCCTGTAGTGCAAATATGAATTGTTGATGAATATCTTTGGCATGTAGTGCAAAGATGGCCTGTTGATGAATATCTTTGGCCTGTAGTGCAAAGATGAACTGTTGTTGAATATCTTTGGCCCGTAGTGCAAAGATGGTTTGTTGATGAATATCTTTGGCCCGTAGTGCAAAGATGGATTTGTTAGTATGATTATAAACAGGAACTGTGATTTGGTATAACCATGATCTTTGATGTTTCAGGTAAAGACAGGTGATGAAAATATTCTTCGTCCTGGGTGCGAAGAAAAATTTATAGTCACAATTATGATTATGAGTTATTCATATGATTGTGGAAAGGAACTGTTGAGTGATGTTACATGGATAAAATATTGTTGGTGGATTTTTAACATGGAGAAGATAATAGACTTTATAGTCTATTTGACTCTTCTAATGGATTGCTCGTTCCGCTGCAACTATGGTTGAAATTTTTATCATTTACCATATGTTCTAAATCTCTGATTTATTATTGATGAAGGCTATTGATAATTTAATTATCTTTAGTCATGATATTCTTTACTGAGCTAGTTGTGCTCACCCTTTTGCTTCACAATTCCTTTCAGGTAATAAGAGTGTAGCTGGGTCGAGCGGGGGTAACAAGGGAATAGAACGGTGGTCATCATTTAGTAGTTATATTTGGTGAAGAAAATAGGGTGAGGCGAACCCAACGTTGGAAGGGTGTTTTGTCACTATCATACAAGATGTCTAATGACATACAACCTCGTGTCATCATAGGACATGGTTGTGCTCATCCACTTGCTGAGTATATCTATGGGCACTACCTATATAATCTTGGTGTTTGTTTGAAGTATAATTCTCAATTTGAGACAGTGGAGATAATGATAAGTCAAGAGAAGACTCACCATTGGGAAGAATATGATAGTAATCTTCTCGTTTTTCTTTGGGGTCTATTGGGTCAACCAAGAATAATTCTGTGGCCATATGATATCTATCATAACCTAGATGCGTGGCCTCCCATGTACGAAGGTTTTCTTGAGCACTTCCCAAAGATTCTAATTTCTAAAACAGTTTTTGACTATACCTTTATGTAAGGTGTCATTGTGAGGTGATGTCCACGGTTGGAACATGAGTCACATTTGGTATATATTTATATCCAAACTTATAGCATATGTGTTGTTGTATTTTGCACGACAATTGTTGTAATAAAGTTGTAGTTGTTTTCTGTACCATGTATTTGACGACTCAGAATGGGTTGGATGGAATGGACCTATTTTGGGGTCGTTACATTTGGTATCAGAGCTTAGGGATATGATCTCTGGCGGAGATCGGAGAATACAACTAGGAGGGGAGAGATGAGTAAATCCTTCGCTAGTGTGTCCTACCTAAGCTTATTTGTTGGTCAGTCATAATATTGGGATATTATGTGATATGTTAATTTGTTAAATTAACCCTTGTTTTGAAGCTGTATTCTAGAATGATATTTGAAATACAGGAGATGAGCAATGGAGAAATTATGATGACAGGGAAGATGAAATCTGAAATGAAAGGAAGGTATTCTCAACTTTTCGAAATACCAGGTACGTAAATTTCGGGGACGAAATTTCATAAGGAGGGGAGATTGTAAGACCCCGAATTTTATGAAATAAAAGTATTCAATTTTTCTTATAATTACTATTCAGTAAATGGTGAAATTGATAAATGTTAAAATTAAGGGTGATATATGAATTTATTTTCAAAATAAACAAGTGGTTATAAAATATTCATTGTTGTCGGGGAATATTCGTTTGGTCGTGGAATATTCTTTCTGTCGTGGAATATTCGTACGACGGCGTAGACATTTGTGGGCCCCATAACAGAATAACTGTCGGATGAAGATAACGACAAAAATTGAGTTTTTATAATTAACGGCGTAGTTGTTATCGTTAACACTGTTGGAATACCCGGTGGTTAAAATACAGTAATACGCGTTTTGCACAGTAGCACACGGTTTTACACAGTATTTTTGAATTATTGATCCTTACGTAAGAAGGCACTACTCAATAATTGTTACAGTAATTACTGTTCAATATTTTATTTTATTGATTCAATAATTGCTACGTTGAAATTTTATATTATTGTTGTGCAATAATTGTCACTGCACAGTATTTCTCCATTATCAGATCAATAATTCATATTATTTAAATAATATTATTAGATAGCATTATTGACAATGTCTAGAAAGTTCTGTCTAAGGAGAGGTTTGGTCATTTAATTGCGCTCCAGTAAGGAGAAATTCTTATTGGAAAGCCCCCTCTTTCCTGGGAACGGCCTGGTTGTCATAAATGTGATTCTGTAATATTATTTGTGAATAATTAATTATTGATTTATATGATAAGAAAATATTTATTTTATGTGGATATAAATGAGGGATATATTTTTGTGGTTAAAAATGAAGGAGTTAATGTTGAGGTTTTTATCAGTATTTTTGTCGGAATGGAGGTATTAAAAATCAGGGTTTTTGAGATATTTTGCGGGGGTTATAATTTTTAATCCGACCGTTGGATCGTGGTAATTTTTGGATATGTTATACATATATAAGTTGAGTATATGTCCACAAATTTTGAACCGTTAAAAATGAACGTATGATTTGTTATGAATTTTACGAGATGACTGGTTCAGAAATTGTTGAATTTTCGGAGTTTATCATTTTGGTGGAAAATTCTAGAATTGGTGGGCTCCACTTGTGGTTGGTGAAGAAATGTGCTGAATTATATTTCAAATGTGGTGGGTGGGAATAGTAGCAGGTAAAGCCATCAGGTTGCAGGTCAAACCTACCAAAATTTTCCTATAAATAGAGGGCTAAGTTAGAATTGAAAATCACACCAGAAACATAAGCTTTCTCTCTTTCTCTCTCTATATTATGAAGCATATTTTGTGAGTTTTTAGATACTTGGTGAGTTTCTATTCATCAGTGCAAGTTTCCTTCAGCATCATATCCGATATCCAGTCAGAAGTACTGCTCTTTTGAGGTAAGGGATAGTAAGGGATAGTAATGGATTTTAAGGGTTGTTATGATTTTCAGTTTCGTAATTTTTCTGATCTTCAAAAATTCTGGAAAAATTTGAAATGATATTTTGATGAGTTTTCTTGATTGTGTCCAAAAATGGTGATTTTTGGATGTATAGATTGAGAGTTATGAATTTTATGAGAAAAGACTATTTTAGAAGTAACAGCTTATAATTTCTTGTGGTTAACTCCAAAATTGATGAAATTTTTATTGGGAGTACATGTATATGATAGAAGTATACTCTGTAAATTTCAGAATTTTTAGACAAAAGTACAATTTTTGATAAATGTCTAAATATTCGGCTGTTTTGGCCATATGAAAAATAGTAAATGATTTTTAAAAATTCTGAGAAAAATATATGTTCACTATGGGACTATATTATGCTAAATCCCAGAAAAGAAATATTTTTGGAACTGATTTGGTATTTTTCATGAAAATGGTCTAGTTATGAGTAAATGAATTAAATATGTTTTGTGAAGAAAGAAAATTGGAAAATAGGATTTTATGGCTTGAGAATCCTATATGAGGTATATGCAGATTTTTGATGAGGGTTTTGGTTATTGATGATGAAATTGTAAGAGTTGGCATTTTATGATGATTAAATGCATTAATTAGTAAAGTGTAAACAATTAAAATAAATTGTTTATAAATTTAAGTAATGTTATTCTTTCAATATCATTATACCGAAATATTGGTATGAATTTTATTGTAGAATTTCTATCTTTTGTGTCGGGGTTACTATTCATGAGTTACGAATATTACTCTTGAGATTTAAACTATATGTTGATCATATTATTTTTATCATCATATATAACATTTTTATAACCCTGATGTTGAAATTCTCTTTCACTGGAGTGTAAAGATGGATAGATTATTGGTATGATCATGACTAGGGTTCTCTTTGGCCTGTAGTGCAAAGTTGAATTGTGACTGGTATGATCATGACCATTGAATTTATAATTGAATATCTTAAGCTTAAGTGCAAAGGTGAATTGATCAACATGGTTATAATTATTGTTTATATAAATTCTGAAATGATTATATATTTCTTTGAGATATGAATATATTTGGCCTGTAGTGCAAACATGAATTGTTGATGAATATCTTTGGCATGTAGTGCAAAGATGGCCTGTTGATGAATATCTTTGGCCTGTAGTGCAAAGATGAACTGTTGTTGAATATCTTTGGCCCGTAGTGCAAAGATGGTTTGTTGATGAATATCTTTGGCCCGTAGTGCAAAGATGGATTTGTTAGTATGATTATAAACAGGAACTGTGATTTGGTATAACCATGATCTTTGATGTTTCAGGTAAAGACAGGTGATGAAAATATTCTTCGTCCTGGGTGCGAAGAAAAATTTATAGTCACAATTATGATTATGAGTTATTCATATGATTGTGGAAAGGAACTGTTGAGTGATGTTACATGGATAAAATATTGTTGGTGGATTTTTAACATGGAGAAGATAATAGACTTTATAGTCTATTTGACTCTTCTAATGGATTGCTCGTTCCGCTGCAACTATGGTTGAAATTTTTATCATTTACCATATGTTCTAAATCTCTGATTTATTATTGATGAAGGCTATTGATAATTTAATTATCTTTAGTCATGATATTCTTTACTGAGCTAGTTGTGCTCACCCTTTTGCTTCACAATTCCTTTCAGGTAATAAGAGTGTAGCTGGGTCGAGCGGGGGTAACAAGGGAATAGAACGGTGGTCATCATTTAGTAGTTATATTTGGTGAAGAAAATAGGGTGAGGCGAACCCAACGTTGGAAGGGTGTTTTGTCACTATCATACAAGATGTCTAATGACATACAACCTCGTGTCATCATAGGACATGGTTGTGCTCATCCACTTGCTGAGTATATCTATGGGCACTACCTATATAATCTTGGTGTTTGTTTGAAGTATAATTCTCAATTTGAGACAGTGGAGATAATGATAAGTCAAGAGAAGACTCACCATTGGGAAGAATATGATAGTAATCTTCTCGTTTTTCTTTGGGGTCTATTGGGTCAACCAAGAATAATTCTGTGGCCATATGATATCTATCATAACCTAGATGCGTGGCCTCCCATGTACGAAGGTTTTCTTGAGCACTTCCCAAAGATTCTAATTTCTAAAACAGTTTTTGACTATACCTTTATGTAAGGTGTCATTGTGAGGTGATGTCCACGGTTGGAACATGAGTCACATTTGGTATATATTTATATCCAAACTTATAGCATATGTGTTGTTGTATTTTGCACGACAATTGTTGTAATAAAGTTGTAGTTGTTTTCTGTACCATGTATTTGACGACTCAGAATGGGTTGGATGGAATGGACCTATTTTGGGGTCGTTACATTTGGTATCAGAGCTTAGGGATATGATCTCTGGCGGAGATCGGAGAATACAACTAGGAGGGGAGAGATGAGTAAATCCTTCGCTAGTGTGTCCTACCTAAGCTTATTTGTTGGTCAGTCATAATATTGGGATATTATGTGATATGTTAATTTGTTAAATTAACCCTTGTTTTGAAGCTGTATTCTAGAATGATATTTGAAATACAGGAGATGAGCAATGGAGAAATTATGATGACAGGGAAGATGAAATCTGAAATGAAAGGAAGGTATTCTCAACTTTTCGAAATACCAGGTACGTAAATTTCGGGGACGAAATTTCATAAGGAGGGGAGATTGTAAGACCCCGAATTTTATGAAATAAAAGTATTCAATTTTTCTTATAATTACTATTCAGTAAATGGTGAAATTGATAAATGTTAAAATTAAGGGTGATATATGAATTTATTTTCAAAATAAACAAGTGGTTATAAAATATTCATTGTTGTCGGGGAATATTCGTTTGGTCGTGGAATATTCTTTCTGTCGTGGAATATTCGTACGACGGCGTAGACATTTGTGGGCCCCATAACAGAATAACTGTCGGATGAAGATAACGACAAAAATTGAGTTTTTATAATTAACGGCGTAGTTGTTATCGTTAACACTGTTGGAATACCCGGTGGTTAAAATACAGTAATACGCGTGTTTGCACAGTAGCACACGGTTTTACACAGTATTTTTGAATTATTGATCCTTACGTAAGAAGGCACTACTCAATAATTGTTACAGTAATTACTGTTCAATATTTTATTTTATTGATTCAATAATTGCTACGTTGAAATTTTATATTATTGTTGTGCAATAATTGTCACTGCACAGTATTTCTCCATTATCAGATCAATAATTCATATTATTTAAATAATATTATTAGATAGCATTATTGACAATGTCTAGAAAGTTCTGTCTAAGGAGAGGTTTGGTCATTTAATTGCGCTCCAGTAAGGAGAAATTCTTATTGGAAAGCCCCCTCTTTCCTGAGAACGGCCTGGTTGTCATAAATGTGATTCTGTAATATTATTTGTGAATAATTAATTATTGATTTATATGATAAGAAAATATTTATTTTATGTGGATATAAATGAGGGATATATTTTTGTGGTTAAAAATGAAGGAGTTAATGTTGAGGTTTTTATCAGTATTTTTTGTCGGAATGGAGGTATTAAAAATCAGGGTTTTTGAGATATTTTGCGGGGGTTATAATTTTTAATCCGACCGTTGGATCGTGGTAATTTTTGGATATGTTATACATATATAAGTTGAGTATATGTCCACAAATTTTGAACCGTTAAAAATGAACGTATGATTTGTTATGAATTTTACGAGATGACTGGTTCAGAAATTGTTGAATTTTCGGAGTTTATCATTTTGGTGGAAAATTCTAGAATTGGTGGGCTCCACTTGTGGTTGGTGAAGAAATGTGCTGAATTATATTTCAAATGTGGTGGGTGGGAATAGTAGCAGGTAAAGCCATTAGGTTGCAGGTCAAACCTACCAAAATTTTCCTATAAATAGAGGGCTAAGTTAGAATTGAAAATCACACCAGAAACATAAGCTTTCTCTCTTTCTCTCTCTATATTATGAAGCATATTTTGTGAGTTTTTAGATACTTGGTGAGTTTCTATTCATCAGTGCAAGTTTCCTTCAGCATCATATCCGATATCCAGTCAGAAGTACTACTCTTTTGAGGTAAGGGATAGTAAGGGATAGTAATGGATTTTAAGGGTTGTTATGATTTTCAGTTTCGTAATTTTTCTGATCTTCAAAAATTCTGGAAAAATTTGAAATGATATTTTGATGAGTTTTCTTGATTGTGTCCAAAAATGGTGATTTTTGGATGTATAGATTGAGAGTTATGAATTTTATGAGAAAAGACTATTTTAGAAGTAACAGCTTATAATTTCTTGTGGTTAACTCCAAAATTGATGAAATTTTTATTGGGAGTACATGTATATGATAGAAGTATACTATGTAAATTTCAGAATTTTTAGACAAAAGTACAATTTTTGATAAATGTCTAAATATTCGGCTGTTTTGGCCATATGAAAAATAGTAAATGATTTTTAAAAATTCTGAGAAAAATATATGTTCACTATGGGACTATATTATGCTAAATCCCAGAAAAGAAATATTTTTGGAACTGATTTGGTATTTTTCATGAAAATGGTCTAGTTATGAGTAAATGAATTAAATATGTTTTGTGAAGAAAGAAAATTGGAAAATAGGATTTTATGGCTTGAGAATCCTATACGAGGTATATGCAGATTTTTGATGAGGGTTTTGGTTATTGATGATGAAATTGTAAGAGTTGGCATTTTATGATGATTAAATGCATTAATTAGTAAAGTGTAAATAATTAAAATAAATTGTTTATAAATTTAAGTAATGTTATTCTTTCAATATCATTATACCGAAATATTGGTATGAATTTTATTGTAGAATTTCTATCTTTTGTGTCGGGGTTACTATTCATGAGTTACGAATATTACTCTTGAGATTAAAACTATATGTTGATCATATTATTTTTATCATCATATATAACATTTTTATAACCCTGATGTTGAAATTCTCTTTCACTGGAGTGTAAAGATGGATAGATTATTGGTATGATCATGACTAGGGTTCTCTTTGGCCTGTAGTGCAAAGTTGAATTGCGACTGGTATGATCATGACCATTGAATTTATAATTGAATATCTTAAGCTTAAGTGCAAAGGTGAATTGATCAACATGGTTATAATTATTGTTTATATAAATTCTGAAATGATTATATATTTCTTTGAGATATGAATATATTTGGCCTGTAGTGCAAACATGAATTGTTGATGAATATCTTTGGCATGTAGTGCAAAGATGGCCTGTTGATGAATATCTTTGGCCTGTAGTGCAAAGATGAACTGTTGTTGAATATCTTTGGCCCGTAGTGCAAAGATGGTTTGTTGATGAATATCTTTGGCCCGTAGTGCAAAGATGGATTTGTTAGTATGATTATAAACAGGAACTGTGATTTGGTATAACCATGATCTTTGATGTTTCAGGTAAAGACAGGTGATGAAAATATTCTTCGTCCTGGGTGCGAAGAAAAATTTATAGTCACAATTATGATTATGAGTTATTCATATGATTGTGGAAAGGAACTGTTGAGTGATGTTACATGGATAAAATATTGTTGGTGGATTTTTAACATGGAGAAGATAATAGACTTTATAGTCTATTTGACTCTTCTAATGGATTGCTCGTTCCGCTGCAACTATGGTTAAAATTTTTATCATTTACCATATGTTCTAAATCTCTGATTTATTATTGATGAAGGCTATTGATAATTTAATTATCTTTAGTCATGATATTCTTTACTGAGCTAGTTGTGCTCACCCTTTTGCTTCACAATTCCTTTTCAGGTAATAAGAGTGTAGCTGGGTCGAGCGGGGGTAACAAGGGAATAGAACGGTGGTCATCATTTAGTAGTTATATTTGGTGAAGAAAATAGGGTGAGGCGAACCCAACGTTGGAAGGGTGTTTTGTCACTATCATACAAGATGTCTAATGACATACAACCTCGTGTCATCATAGGACATGGTTGTGCTCATCCACTTGCTGAGTATATCTATGGGCACTACCTATATAATCTTGGTGTTTGTTTGAAGTATAATTCTCAATTTGAGACAGTGGAGATAATGATAAGTCAAGAGAAGACTCACCATTGGGAAGAATATGATAGTAATCTTCTCGTTTTTCTTTGGGGTCTATTGGGTCAACCAAGAATAATTCTGTGGCCATATGATATCTATCATAACCTAGATGCGTGGCCTCCCATGTACGAAGGTTTTCTTGAGCACTTCCCAAAGATTCTAATTTCTAAAACAGTTTTTGACTATACCTTTATGTAAGGTGTCATTGTGAGGTGATGTCCACGGTTGGAACATGAGTCACATTTGGTATATATTTATATCCAAACTTATAGCATATGTGTTGTTGTATTTTGCACGACAATTGTTGTAATAAAGTTGTAGTTGTTTTCTGTACCATGTATTTGACGACTCAGAATGGGTTGGATGGAATGGACCTATTTTGGGGTCGTTACAACTATAATCGTAGAGAGAAGGATAAGAAGATCACCACGTGATCATAGTAAATCGTAGTAACAGATGAGCTGTTAAACGATGAATAAGTTATAGCTAATGCTATGAATGAATGGTACTACAAAGTACTACGGGAAGAAGAACTCAAATTAAGTTGTAAAGGATAGCATACGAATTAAAGAAAATTCGTATTAAGTAAAGAGAAATTTAGAAGTTGTAAGATTTCAATTGAGGACTCATGTGATGGCTGAGTTGTATAAACCTTTGCTATGGGTAGAGGTTTGTGCTTTGGTGTAACAACTACTCAGTTTATTACAGTGATAATCATTGGAATTGGCCGCGCTATTAAGATGTATATGACGAGAAGGTGAATCTTTTCTCATGTATATACTTGATAGGTAGAGAACGATAAGGTAGGTGCGAGTTCTTGAAACTCATACTTATGGTAAGTTTATGACTCATAATTATATGCTATGTTTCTGAGCCCTAAGCGTATGGATAGTCCTTGATTTGTTCTTGGATTACATATTGCGAAGATAAGTTCTTAAACACATATGGTTGTGAAAAGTTCCTAAACACATAAAGTGTGGTAAGTTGATGGACTATACTAAGGTATAGGGATGTTTAGACTGAAAACGAAGTATTTTCAATAGACTTAGCATTCAAGGTGCTAGAGAAGATTAAGTATTGTCACAGTAAGATAATAAAGGAAGATGGAGAATAGGATATTCTAAGTCTTCTAGCTATGCTAGATTTCGAACTTTATTGAAATCGTGCTTATGTGTGCATTTAAAAAGGAAAGAATTGGTTCAACTTTTAGAACCAACGGATTTTAAAAGAGCTGTTCTTGGTATGTCTATGCTAATTGCTTCGGCTAGATAGAAATTGATTTAAGATATCAAAATGAATTTTATATCATCTGTGCATTTGATGCAATGATGGTAAAAGGATGGAGTTATTAATGCAATTGAACCTAGTGTTGGATGTGATCTTAAGATCAACAACCCGCTATGGTATGATGTATAATGACAAAGTCACATACTGACGAAGTCCTCAACGTACTATGAAAAGTACGGTATCATGACGTCATGAAACGTTTTGATGTATTGTAAAAGAATTTAAAAAAAGTAGTCGATGTCAACTGATTTGACTAGACGAATGTTTCAAGTTGATGTCCAATTTATTGGTATGGTCTAAGCTAATTGATTTGGCTAAGACAAACGGTATGTTATGTTTAATAGAAAATCAAGCTTTCTTTGAAGAAGTTGTGCCAAACCAATTTTTTTTTTGTGCGGAATCTAATGATTAAGTCTGAGGTGAACATACCCCAAAATGGGGTTATACGATAGGTTGATCACCTACGTATGGAAGAGGTAATTTACTTTCTTTGTGATTGTAAACTGACCGTGGAAAGAAAGGTTACGGCGTCTTGCTGTTAAACCTAGTAAGTGTTCATGGTCAATTTGACCCCTAAATAAAAGTATGAAATGTTTTAAAGAAAATTTTATATTCCTCGTTATTCCTTCTACTTCATGATTCTTGATAGGTTATGGAGGTTAGGAATGATGGAAAGATAAGAACTTCTTTGAAGAGAAGTTTAAAAGAAGAATAAGCTAAAATTTTGAGGACGAAATTCTGTGAAGAAAGGGAGAATGTGAGGACCCGGGCAAGGGTTTAGTTTTAAGAAATTCCAAGGACAGAATTTTTATAAGGAGGGAAGAATGTGACAACCCGAAAATTCAGATTGTCCAGAATTTAAGTTTAAAGAATTAGTTATTAATAAAATAAAATTTTTATTAATACTATTATGTGCTATGTGTTTATTAATCGTTCTATACCCTAGGATGATTAAAATTCGGGAGGATTCTGGCTACGAGCTAGATTGAACGAATAAGAATTTTCAAGACGAAAATAAAAAATTTTCGGGAACAAAAATATTTTCGAGGAAAAAGACGAAATAGGCACTATTCATCCATTTCTGCTCGGAGATTTATTTTGAAATTCTGAGAAACGCATAATGATAGAATTTTGAAACGTAATGGAATATTCAATAATATTTCAGTTATGGCAAAAACGAAGTTTTCGCCTGCAGACTTAAAACCTAAGGTTTAGGAAAAGTGAGTTCTGAAAATTTAATGATTTCATATAATAAGTAGGATTATTATGCGTGAGAAATACGAGTATGATACTAGTTATTATTCGAGTATAGCAAGAAGATTATTAAGACGTATAATACGAATATCGTACGAACTATATATGAAGAGAATACGAGAATGGGATGCGTAGAATACGATTAGTCTTAATGGACTTTGAGTTCATGGACTTTGTAGAATCTGATTGAACTTGGATTATGTCAAGCCCAACGCTTTGTGAAATTAAGCCCAAGATATGCCCAATAAGAATTAAGGTTAAGGCCCAAACCTAGAAAATAAATCGCGGATCGAACCGATGGGTAACCGGATGGGTAATAACCAATGGGGCAACCCATGGGGTGACCCATGGAGCATGTGGGTTAGCCACTTGGCCACCAAGTAAAGTGGTTACTTGGTGGCTAAGCCATGAATAGTAAGGAGGTGGGGGATAATGACCAAATTGCCCCTAGCTTTGGTTTTCTATAAAAGGAAGCTTAGATTTCATTTTTATAGGATTTTGAAAATCCTATAACACTTGAGAGAGAGAGAGCTCGGATGAAGAGGGAGAAGGTAGAGCATGAGCATGAATGATCAGATCGAAGGTGATCATGAAATAGAAAAGCTTGTGAATTGCCATCTTTGTCTAGGAGAAGAAAAATAAAGAAGAGAGGTAACCTAAAACCTTGTCGAATTTAATTTCTCATTAAGTCCTATACGTTAAAAACATAACTTAATGATAATAAAGAGTAAAAGATGTTAGGAATGATTTCATATGGTTGAAATCACGTGAAAACAAAGAAATAAGAATTAAAAATTTAGTTTATAAATTTCTTAAGGAAGTATAAGATTCGTAAGGATTTTGAGCGATCCGAATGAATCTTATGAACGATTAGGTGAAATTAGTAAGGAATGATGTTCTATAACATCAAATTATAAGAAAAAGTGAAATCGTAATCCAAAATATCGATTAAAAATGAAAAACGAACGAAGAACACGCGAAGAACGTTGTTGATGGACAAATTTAAAACCATCGTAGGATAATTGTTGTTGATGGACAAGTTTAAAACTATCGCGTATAAGTTAGATACTTATTGATTGGTTAGGAATGGTAGAAACATTCATGAAGAATTGATTAAAACTTTGCTATAACGAAGTTATGACAAACTTTTCGTAAAAGACGAACGAGAATAAGAAAGTCAGTAAATGAATCCGAAGGTGTAGGGTTTTATCAGAAATTAAGAGAACGTAGAAAATGTGACTCGTGGACTTAAGAACGAACGAGTTCCGAGTTCGGATGATCGAATTACGGACGAACGAACGAAGAGCGTTAAAAAAGTAAAATGAATGAAGGGTGAAGATTAAGCCAATCAAATGGCACGTTAACGAATTCAGAACGAAGTTCTGTCCAAGAGGTATTGAAGTACGAAAGATAAGGAAGAGAATGGCTTTGGAACGACCTCGTTCCGAGTTATAATGAAGAAGATATGAGATCGAAAAATACGCGTCTCATACTTGATCCAAGACTTAGAGAATTTTCTAGGTTTTGTACTCGACGCCGCAGCGCCAGCTGAGCCTTGGGAGGTGACGCCGCAGTACGAGCTCAGCCATCAGCTACTGCCGAGTGACGCAGCAGCGCGAGAGGTAACGAAGGGTTTGGCGCCGCAGTGCCAAACCAAGGAAGAGGATGACGTAGGCTCGCGCCGCAGCACAAGAGAGAGGAAGGGAACCGGTGCTGCAGCGCCGGTGCAGGGCAAGACCCAGTAATGAGCTTTTAAGTGCTCAATTACTGGGGTATGTGCAAGAAAGAAGTAAGAACATAATGTTCAACTAATGTAACCCTTAATCATAGGATTTAAACCTTTAGTAAAGGTTGAACGGAAAGATTAAACGAGATTAAAAGAAAAAAGAATATAAATGCGGGTTACATAACCGATGTCCAGGGACCGTAGTCGCGATAAACGAATGTGTGGGATTGCTATGATTGTGATTCCTTAGACGTTAAGTGATGAGGATGACGTATAACATTTCGATGTTATGATGTCATTATGAGGGTTAAAGTGTAAAGCGTTTAGATGCTGTGAACGTAACACAGTTGCGATGAACGGTCGGTCTTAGCATACAAGGAACAATATGGCTTCGACATTAAGAAAGAATAATGAACATGGGGTTCATGGGATGGATAACGATTGAAAACGATTAAAACCTTAAGTAAAGGTTGAATGAGAGATTAAGAGACGAGCGACGTGAACGCTGAATACGTAAACGATCCTCGTGAATCATATTCACGTTGGACGAATGTTCTAAGTGTACAATGGTTGTATGACTTAGACGTTGACGAAAGTAGTAAGTAAGATATGAATTATCAAGAAAGCCGTAGCGAACGGTAATAAGAGTGATGAAAGTCTGATGTGGGTCGGATGGAGAATGTTAGAATGAATGTAAGAGTTAAAAACTTTAGCCGACGTGAGGGTTGAGTGTACGCGAATATTAAACGGGCAGAACCTACACTCTGTGGATGGTTTGACCGTAAGGTAATGAAGAATGAAGAATTTGAATTAAAGATAATGACGTATAACGTAAAGAAGCCGAGTTAGTGATTTTAACTTGGAGGACGTTCTGAGTCGAATGAACCGGACGTTGTAAGATATGAATAAGTTAATAAAAAATGTTTAACGCTATGACCTCGTAGTATTGACATTGAATGATCATTCGGAGTATATGTGACAAACAAGATTTTTGTAATTTAATTTTAATATTTATTGAATTAAATAAATATTTTCGATGATTTAATTATTAGATTAAATAATTAATGGATGCAATTGTGATAGATTAATTTAATTATATGTGTTATATTTATTAAATTAATGTGAAGAATTTTTATTATTCAAAGTATGTAATTATGTGGGTTTATTGAATTAAAAAAAATATTTAATAAGCCTCATATTATTTTATAATTAATGAGAAAATTAATTATAAGACTATGTGAATTAAATGAGAAATTATTATATTTAAATTAAATTAAACTAGATGTTTGATTTATTATCTAATATGATGTGACATTATTAAACTATAGTATAGGAGATTGATTAAAATAATTAGAAGTGTTATTTATTGTTAGCCAAACATGGCCTTAGTGGGAGTTGAGGACAGTTAACCCATGATGGGTAACTGACCTCCACAACCATCAGTTCTTTATTATATATGTCTTCCTTTTGTTTTATTATTTGCTAAGTCTGGAAAAGCAAAACAGAGAGGGAAAGAGAGTTTTGAGAATCAGGGAGATTAAAGGAGAAGAAGTGTGGATTTGGGAGTTGTTAACTTGTTATCACCCTGTGTAATCCAAGCAGAGTAATCAAGAGTAATCTCTTCTTTCCCAAATTTTAAATTACGTTGTTTAAGTTTTATAAGAATATGACTTTTATGTTCTGTAAAAGCTCTGCAGTGGAAGAAGGAGTAACGATTATGTGTTAATTACGTAATAAATATTATCGTATCGTATTCTATTATATATATTGTATAAACCATATCATCGATTTCATAAAATACGTCGTATATTGTTGCTACAAAATTACAGAGTATAAAATATGGCCATATGGCATTTATACGTAAATTTAATATATCAAACATATATTGTTTCGTAAAATTCACACTCGTATATAATTATATATATTAAAACGAAGAGACCAAACTTTAAATGAAAGAATTTAGAGTTATAACGAATCCGTAGTGTTGATTTTTTTATGTTTTGTGTTCAAAACCTTTAAGAACATCAAGAACAGTGAAATTGCATGTTTTAATTCTGTAATTATGTGTTTTAATTGGTTAAAATCACTCTATAAAGGTTGGGTAATGATTATGTACGAATTCTAGTATGTGGGTATGTTTAATTTGATGAATTTAATGATCATGTAATGATAATCGCCTGATTCTGTGTTCTTCGCGAACTGGAAATTCAGAAACTGGAGTTTCGCGCCGCTGCGCCAACTCCATGCCTAATTCCCGCGCCGCAGGGCCATATCTCAAGCTGCAGTGCCACGGCGTCGCAGCGCCAATAACCAGTATAACAATGGCGCCGCAGCGCCACTTAGCAGAATGGTCCATAAATGAAATTTTTAATTGCTCAAGTCTAGCAATGTGTTAGAAACTTAATCTAATGAACATAAAAACATGTTAGACATATAATGAGGTGTTAGAATAAATTGTTCACATGTCAATATGTGTGAATTGAATGATTGAACGCATAGTTAGCTTATTGTTCATGAAGTGTAAATTTTGTGGCAATGAGTATAGTAGTTGACTAAGTATAGTCATAATTCGAGTTAGACAAACAGAATGAACTTATGATGACTAATTACATTATAATTAACTAGAGTTGTGAATGAAAATGGTATGTAGGATTATATCGAAGAACGTGTATAATTAACGTGTAATCTACGCACGAGGCAAGTTTCCTAACCTTACTTGTTATCATTATTCAAGTTTATAAATTTCGTCGAGTAAATTCTCATTATTATTATTCAAGTTCAATTGTTATGTTAAAGATTATTTATCTTTGCAAAGTATGATTCTGTTATACAATAATTGTTCTATTGTATACCTCTTGAGATTGTTATTCAATTTAAATATCATTTATTGTTGAATCTGGTTAGACTAGCGAATCCTTATTTATTCACCTAGTCCATAGTTGATGAACGTTCTAAATTTCAGAACCTTATTGATTTATCCAAACCAAACTTCCTTTGGTGCAGACTCTAATGTTAAACTGAGATGAACAACCCTGTATAGGGATTACTTATGCGTTAGCGTTAAGATATTGTGCACAGTATGGTACTAAGGGCTGATCCCCCTAAGTACGAGAAGAAGAGTTCATAGTCTTATAGTTGTTAAAGGTTTCAAGTATAACCTTGATACCTAGGACATAGTTCAAGGTCTTATGACCCTCAGAAATCTTTTGAACTCTTGTTATTCATTCATGATTCAAAAGTTGAGCTTTTATTTCAGAAGTCTTTGATTCACTCGCATGTTATTATATATTGTTATTTTAGTTTTTATACTTGTGGGCATTCAAGCTCACTCTTGCGTAATAATAACATTACAGCTAAGAACGAAAGATCCGACGAGCCTTCTACTAGCAAGGGAAAAGGAAAGATTAACAAGTAATGTAAATGAAGACTTGTTGTTTTATGTGATGTTGAATTTATGTGTTAAGACTTATGTTGATGTTGTGTAAGACTATAAATTGTTTATGTGTTCGCAGTTAAGATTTAAGGTTAATATGACCTGGGATTGATGTATTTAATTCAGATGATGTAACTCCTTAAGGAGAGGATTGATTTCTATCTATTATATTTTCAGTTATTATGGGTAGATAGATTTATGATGTTGTATAGTGAACACCAAATCATGTGGGAATGGAAGTACCCGAATTTGGGGGTGTCACAGGTTGGTATCAGAGCCATAGGTTATGAACCTTAGGTGGGGGAACAACCTTAGATAGTAGCCTTATAGGAAGAACATAGTGATGGAAAACTCTTATCGAGTTCTAAGAGATGAATTTCTTAATTCATTGAAGATAATAAAAGATTTTATGTGCTAAATTATGTGCTCACTAGTACGACTTAGTAACAAAAACTTGAAATGTGTTGTCAGGATGTCAGATGTTGGAAGATCTAATCGAGCTGGGGAGGAGGAACCCCGAGTACCTACTGAAGAGGATCCATGAGACATTCATGTTATCAGGGAGCAATTAGTACAGAGGGAGCCATCTCCGTTGATCACTGTTGTTGGTCAGGAGCATGAGCCTGAGACTGATCCAGAGGAGGATCCTGAGGAGGAAGAGGAAGAGGAAGAAGAGGAGTTCCCACCGAACTCCATTGATGCCGAGATGTACAATGAGCTATATGACCGTAACGTAGAGTTAAGTGACACTGTCCAGGATTTGACTGAGCGGACGATTATTCAGCAGATTACCATCGAGTAGAAGGAGAGGGAGATTATGACTCTTCACACACGTGTGGGAAACGTGGAGTGGGATTTGGTTCACGAGAAGGGTCAAACCGAGGAGAAGTCCAAAGAAATAGAGAAGTTAAAGAAGGAACTGAAGGAAAGCTCAGAAAGGCTGATCATAGCAAAGGAGGGCTGGGTAAGAGAATCACATCGTGCTAATCTTCCAGAAGAGGATTGTCGTGCAAAGAAGGCTAAGCTTGGGGAGACGTACTCTACACTTAATAATGCAATGGATGAGGCCCAGGATCGAGTTTTGAGGTACCCAATCCAGTTTGAAGGTCTACCATCGTACATGTTGGATCGCAGAACGATGTCTCGCATCATAGAAGAGGAACGGAGCAAGGCTATTCAGCGCCTTAATAGGCAGTGATAGTATTTGTTTAATTATGTGAATATTTATCTGGTATTTGGATGTAAATTCTGATGTGTTTATAAACAAAGGAATATTTTAATGTTTTAAATCCTGTAGATTCTTTATCTCGGGATAGTTGATGTAAATAGCAGTGATGCTATCGTTTGATGTCAAAACTTTCGATTTGAATAAATATATCAAGTTGTTTGAGATAATGTGTTAAGTGATTATGGCAATTGTTGAGTAATGCCTTAACTATTTAGAGAAATAAATAAAGATCTAAGAAGCATATATTTTAACAGAAATATGCCGCCAAGAAGAAGATAAAACGGTCAACCAGCTCAGGAAGAGTCAACGAATAACAACAATAACGCCAATGCTAATCTCGTCCAACAATTAGTGAACTTACTAGCTGGAGCGATGAATAATCAACCTCAAGCTCCACCGAATACTTCATTCAAAGATTTCAAGGCGGTGAGACCGCCAGAGTTTAAAGGCTCCATGAACCCGATCGAAGCTCAAACTTGGGTTATGGAGATGGAGAAGGTTTTTGAGGTCGCAAGAGTTAGAGAGGACCAGAAAACCATTTTTGCAACGTTTATGCTGAAATCTGAAGCCAGTTTTTGGTGGCAACCAAACAAGGTCCGTGGAGGAGAAGGTATGATTATCTAGGAGAGGTTCAAGGAGATGTTTTCGAGATGTATTTTCCGACCAACTCGCAGAACCAATTGGAGGTTCAGTTTCTGGAATTGAAGCAGGGTAATATGTCGGTACCAGATTATGCGACTAGATTCAACGAGTTGGCAATGTTCGCCACATATCAAGTGCACACGGACGAGAGAAAAGCAAGAAGGTTCGAACAAGGACTGAAGCCTTGGTTGTATAGTAAGGTGTCGATGTTTCAGTTGAAGACATTCGTCGGGGTACTAGAGAAAGCCATACTTGCTGAAGGTGGAAGCAATGCGGTAACCAAATACAATCAGGATTAGAAGAAGAAGAATAGAAGTGAAGGGAATAACAAGGCTAGTGGAAGTAATACGGGAGGAGGTAATAATAATCAGAAGAGAAGGTGGTCTGACAACACATCAACCAAAAACCAGCAAGGAGGTCAGAAGAAAAGGATTAAAGCGTGCCCGACCTGCGAGAAAGCTCATTTGGGAGTGTGTATGAAGGGTAAACGTGTGTGCTATAATTGTGGTCAGGAAGGCCACATAGCACCTAACTGTCCTAACCCAAAGAAGGGTGTCTGCTTCACTTGTGGTTCAAAGGATCATTTGGCAAGAGACTATCCTAAGAAAGGATCTGGAGGGCCAGGATCAGGAGGAAATTGGGGAAATAGTAGTGGAAGCGCTCTGACCATCACAAGACCAACCGCAACCAATCGACCGACTTCCAGGACTTTCAATATGACGGTGCAGGATGCAGTGCAGTCACGTGATGTGGTGTCAGGTATCATTCTGATCAATAGAGTTAATACTTATGTATTATTTGATTCGGGTGCTACTTGTTCATTTATATCCGATGACTTTGCTAAGAATTTAGAATTGCCTAAAGATGAGTTAGAATACCCCATGAACATAGAAATTGCGAATAGAGAAATAATCCCTGTTAAGTACGTGCATAAGAACTGTAGAGTGGATATTAAGGGTAATATCATGAACGTAGATCTTATCCCTATTCGACTTGGGGAATTTGACGTTATCTTGGAAATAGACTGGTTATTCAATTATGGGGCGGTAATTGATTGCCAAAAGAAGCGTATTAACCTTATGACTCCATCAAAGGTTGTGTTTTATGGTAGCAAGTCGCCTAGACAAGCGAGTTATCTGACGATGATGCAGGCTAGGAAGTTGTTACGACAAGGATGTGTAGGATATTTAGCTTATATAGTCGACAGTCGTAAAGAGAATCCAAAAGTAGAGGAGATACCAGTAGTGAGAGACTTCGCCGACGTATTTCCAGACGATTTGCTAGGACTTCCGCCAGATAGAGAGGTCGAATTTATGATCGATTTGGCACCAGGAACGGCTCCAATATCGAAGGCACCATACAGAATGGCATCGGTAGAAATGAAAGAATTGATGGTACAACTACAAGAATTACTGGACAAGAAGTACATTCAACCGAGCGTATCGCCGTGGGGAGCGCCGGTGTTATTTGTGAAAAAGAAGGATGGAACGATGCGGCTTTGCATCGATTATAGAGAACTGAATAAGGTCACGATTAAGAATAGACATCCATTACCGAGGATCGATGATCTGTTTGATCAATTGAAAGGAGCGAAATACTTTTCCAAGATAGATTTGAGAAGTGGTTATCATCAACTAAAGGTGAGACCAGAGAATGTACTGAAGACAGTGTTCAGAACACGATATGGCCACTACGAATTTTTAGTAATGTCGTTTGGTCTAACGAATGCTCCTACAGCATTTATGGGACTAATGAATGGTGTGTTCAAGCCGTTTTTGGACAAGTTCGTAGTGGTATTTATAGATGATATTTTGGTATATTTAAAAACCAAGGAAGAACATGAAGAGCATTTGAGATTAACGTTAGGAGTGTTGAGAAGGGAGAAGTTGTATGCCAAGTATTTGAAATGCGAATTCTGGATCGAGCGGGTACAATTTCTTGGGCATGTGATCGATAAAAATGAAATTTCGGTAGATCCATCCAAAGTCGAATCCGTAATTAACTGGGATCAACCGAGGACGCCGTCGGAAGTACGAAGTTTTCTTGGATTGGCAGGATATTACAGAAGATTCATTCAAGACTTTTCCAAGATCGCAACTCTGTTAACGAATTTGACTCAAAAAGCTGTGAAATTTATTTGTACAGAGAAGTGTGAGGAAAACTTTCAAGAATTGAAGAAGAGGTTGAGTACAGCACCTGTGTTGTCTCTTCTGGACGATACAGGAAATTTTGTTATTTGATGCGTCGCATAAAGGACTTGGCTGTGTGCTAATGCAAAACGGCAGAGTCATTGCGTATGCATCACGACAATTGAAAGATTATGAGAAGGGATATCCGACTCACGATTTGGAGTTAGCTGCAGTGGTTTTTGCTTTGAAAATTTGGAGGCACTATCTCTACGGGAAGAAGTGTGAAATATATACAGACCACAAGAGTCTGAAATATATTTTTACACAGAAAGAATTGAATATGCGCCAAAGAAGGTGGTTAGAATTAATTAAGGACTACGATTGTGAGATTTTATACCATCCGGGTAAGGCAAACGTGGTTGCCGACACCTTAAGTAGAAAGGGTCGGGAGAAGTTAATGATGTTGATCGCTCAGAAGGAATTGATTTCAACAATGGAGAAGTTAGAGTTAGAAGTGAATTATCCTATGGAAATAGATGAGAAAATGTTTCAGATGCAATCTGGTACAACCCTACTGGATAAAGTTAAGGAGGCTCAACTTCAAAACGGTGAATGTAAAAAGGTAATAAGGAAGATATCTGAAGGAACAGAACCTAGATTTAAGATGGACAAGGAAGGAATACTGAGATTTGAGGGTAGAATTTGGGTACCGCCAGTACCAGAGATTAAGGAAGATATTTTGAGCGAGGCTCATAGCTCACGATATTTGATTCACCCTGGTAGTACCAAGATCTTCGACAACATTTCTGGTGGCCTAATCTGAAACGAGATGTTGCAGAGTATGTTGCCAAGTGTCTAACCTGTCAGAAAGTGAAAGCAGAACATCAGAGACCGAGTGGGTTGCTACAACAGCTAGAGATCCCAGAATGGAAATGGTAACATATTACAATGGACTTCATGGTTGGCCTTCCGACGACTCAGAAAGGCTATGACGCAGTATGGGTTATCATTGACCAACAGACGAAATTCGCACACTTCCTTCAGATCAAAATCAGATTCAACTTAGATCAGTTGGCGAGGTTATATATGAAAGAGATTGTCTCGCGACACGGAGTTCCGGTGTCAATTGTTTCCGATAGGGATCCGCGCTTTACATCGAACTTCTGGAAACGTCTACAAGAATGCATGGGTACGCAGCTGAGGATGAGTACAGCATACCACCCTCAAACAAATGGACAGAGTGAGAGAACGATTCATACATAAAAGTTATGCTAAGAGCCCATGTGATGGACTTTAAAGAAAATTGGGACGATCACCTACCGCTTGTAGAGTTTGGCTACAACAATAGTTACCACTCTAGTATTGGCATGTCGCCTTATGAAGCATTATACGGCAGAAAGGGCAGAACTCCATTTTATTGGGATGAAGTTGGCAAAAGATAATTACTAGGCCCAGAATTAGTACAGAAGACAGCAGAAATAGTCAAAGTGATCCGAACAAGACTGGTAGCAGCTCAAGATAGGCAGAAGAAATACACCGATCCACATCGTAAAAATATCAAGTTTAAATCGAGTAGTTATGTATTTTTAAAGGTCTCTCCCTGGAAAGGAAAGATCAGGTTTGGAAAGAAAGAGAAATTAAGCCCAAGATTCATTGGACCATTTGAAGTACTGTGAAGAATCGGAGAAGTTGCATATGAGGTAACCCTACCTCCAGCACTCGAGAATGTCCACAACGTCTTCCACGTTTCTGTATTACGACCCTACAAACCCAATTACAAGCATGTAATTGAATACGAACCCCTACATTTTGAAAAAGACTTATCTTATGAAGAAATTCCTGTTCAAATTGTCGACAGAAAAGAACAAGTTCTCAAAAATAAAGTAATACCTTCTGTTAAGGTAATTTGGAGGAACCACAACGCTGAAGAAGTTACGTGAGAACTCGAAGAGAATATGATAAAGAATTACCCTCATTTATTTACTTAAATTATGTGTAAATGATTTTGGGGATAGAATCTTTGTAAGGGGGGAGAATGTAACGGGTCGAATTCATTGAGTAATGATTTTGGGGACAGAATCCTTTTAAGGGGGGAAAGATGTGACAAACTAGATTTTTGTAATTTAATTTTAATATTTATTAAATTAAATAAATATTTTCGATGATTTAATTATTAGATTAAATAATTAATGGATGGAATTGTGATAGATTAATTTAATTATATGTGTTATATTTATTAAATTAATGTGGAGAATTTTTATTATTCAAAGTATGTAATTATGTGGGTTTATTGAATTAAAAGAAATATTTAATAAGCCTCATATTATTTTATAATTAACGAGAAAATTAATTATAAGACTATGTGAATTAAATGAGAAATTATTATATTTAAATTAAATTAAACTAGATGTTTGATTTATTATCTAATTAGCTGTGATATTATTAAACTATAGTATAGGAGATTGATTAAAATAATTAGAAGTGTTAATTATTGTTAGTCAAACATGGCCTTAGTGGGAGTTGAGGGCAGTTAACCCATGATGGGTAACAGACCTCCACAACGCGTCAGTTCTTTATTATATATGTATTCCTTTTGTTTTATTATTTGCTAAGTCTGGAAAAGCAAAACAGAGAGGGAAAGAGAGTTTTGAGAATCAGGGAGATTAAAGGAGAAGAAGTGTGGATTTGAGAGTTTTTAACTTGTTATCACCCTGTGTAATCCAAGCAGAGTAATCAAGGGTGATCTCTTCTTTCCCAAATTTTAAATTACGTTGTTTAAGTTTTATAAGAATATGGCTTTTATGTTCTGTAAAAGCTCTGTAGTGGAAGAAGGAGTAACGATTATGTGTTAATTAAATGATAAATGTTATCGTATCGTATTCTATTATATATATTGTATAAACCATATCATCGATTTCATAAAATACGTCGTATATTGTTGCTACAAAATTACAAAGTATAAAATATGGCCATATGGCACTTATACGTAAATTTAATATGTCAAACATATATTGTTTCGTAAAATTCACACTCGTATATAATTATATATATTAAAACGAAGAGACCAAATTTTAAATGAAAGGATTCGGTGTTATAATGAATTCGTAGTGCTGATTTTTTTATGTTTTGTGTTCAAAACCTTTAAGAACATCAAGAACAGTGAAATTGCATGTTTTAATTCTGTAATTATGTGTTTTAATTAGTTAAAATTACTCTATAAAGGTTGGGTAATGATTATGTACGAATTCTAGTATGTGGGTATGTTTAATTTGATGAATTTAATGATCATGTAATGATAATTTCGCCTGATTCTGCGTTCTTCGCGAACTAGAAATTCAAAAACTGGAGTTTCGCGCCGCGGCGCCAACTCCATGCCTAATTCCCACGCCACAGAGCCATGTCTCAAGCTGCAGCACCACGGCGCCGCAACTCCAATAACCAGTATAACAGTGGCGCCGCAGCGCCACTTAGCATAATGGTCCATAAATGAAATTTTTAATTGCTCAAGTCTAGCAATGTATTAGTAACTTAATCTAATGAACATAAAAACATGTTAGACATATAATGAGGTGTTATAATAAATTCTTAACATGTTAATAACACATTTCTGTGTGAATTGAATGATTGAACGCATAGTTAGCTTATTGTTCATGAAATGTAAATTATGTGGCAATGAGTATAGTAGTTGAGTAAGTATAGTCATAATTCGAGGTAGACAAACAGAATGAACTTATGATGACTAATTACATTATAATTAACTAGAGTTGTGAATGAAAATGGTATGTAGGATTATATCGAAGAACGTGTATAATTAACGTGTAATCTACGCACGAGGCAAGTTTCCTAACCTTACTTGTTATCATTATTCAAGTTTATAAATTTCGTCGAGTAAATTCTCATTAATATTAATCAAGTTCAATTGTTATGTTAAAGATTATTTATCTTTTCAAAGTATGATTCTGTTATACAATAATTGTTCTATTGTATACCTCTTGAGATTGTTATTCAATTTAAATATCATTTATTTTTGAATCTGGTTAGATTAGCGAATCCTTATTGATTCAACTAGTCCATAGTTGATGTACATTCTAAATTTCAGAACCTTATTGATTTAATCAAACCAAACTTCCTTTGGTGAGGACTCTAATGTTAAACTGAGATGAACAACCCTGTATAGGGATTACTTATGTGTTAGCGTTAAGATATTGTGCACAGTATGGTACTAAGGGTTGATCCCCCTAAGTACGAGAAGAAGAGTCCATAGTCTTATTACTGTTAAAGGTTTCAAGTATAACCCTTGATACCTAGGACATAGTTCAAGGTCTTATGACCCTCAGAAATCTTTTGAACTCTTGTTATTCATTCATGATTCAAAAGTTGAGCTTTTATTTCAGAAGTCTTTGATTCACTCGCATGTTATTATATATTGTTATTTTATTTTTTATACTTGTGGGCATTCATGGTCACTCTTGCGTAATAATAACATTACAGTTAAGAAAGAAAGATCTGACGAGCCTTCTACTAGCAAGGGTAAAGGAAAGATTAACAAGTGATGTAAATAAAGACTTGTTGTTTTATGTGATGTTAAATTTATGTGTTAAGACTTATGTTGATGTTGTGTAAGACTATAAATTATTTATGTTTCCGCAGTTAAGATTTAAGGTTAGTATGACCTGGGATTGATGTATTTCATTCAGATGATGTAACTCCTTAAGGAGAGGATTAATTTCTATCTATTATATTTTTAGTTATTATTGGTAGATAGATATATGATGTTGTATAGTGAACACCAAATCATGTGGGAATGAAAGTACCCGAATTTGGGGGTGTCACAGTATACAAAAGACTGTATGACTTAGACGATAAGGAATGAATCCTGAGGTATGGCATTTAGATGCCAGAAAGCCACAAGGAATAAGAATTTAACTTAACGAACATTATAGTTTAATGGTTCTGATAAGTTAAGATAAGTTTAGGTTGTGGTACAATCGTTAACTTTGATAGTTGACATATGGGAGCTGGGCTAAACAATTCCTTCAAAGAGCGAAGGTATATATGAAACTGGCAACCGATCTAACTCGCTGTTATGGGAAGTATAGATGAGGCGGGAACTTGTTTGTTGGTTGTTTATGGGAAACCACTCAGAGTACCATATGGACTACTAGCAGAGGCACGATGTGTGCTGAGTCCTTAGAGAATAATAAGAAGAAGATAAAAATTTAAATCATCCAAGATGATGAATGTTTTGAGTAGACATCTCTGTACGTCATGAAGCCGTAGGTGGTAAAGAAAGTTAGTCGCGTAAGCTTAAATTACAAGAACGCGAACCTTGAGAAGTAAAGTTAAGTAAACTAATGTGTAAGTCAGGTATATGACTAATTGGTGAATATATTCCTCATGTGTTATATAGGAATTTGGAATAAGCAGTTCAGCATAAACTATAGCGTAAGGCAAGTTTCCTAACTTCATTCATATTACATGAATGCTAGTTTCTTAAACTTCTCAGATGTTGAACTTGAGAAGTTCTGTCTATGTGCGAATGTGCGATTTTTGTACAAGGTAGTAAAACATATGAGGCCTTGTGCCACAATTTGAACACTTCGGTGTTTCTATGAGATGAACTGTTCGGTGATTAAAATATTCAATAAGAGAATGCTCTGTTTATACATGATCCGTTATTGTTAAGTCTGTGCTAATGATTCTAGCCAGACATAATGTGTATGAAAAAGGTAGAACTTTGAAAGTATTTCAAAGTGAAAGTGAATGTTGTTTTAAAATGATAGGAATCGAGATTATTCATATTATTCAAGATGCTTCATAACCTTTGTTCGGTTATCGAAGTTCTAAAGAAATGTTTAAATTCTTGAAGTTGTTTATTCAACTGCTATGACTTGTTGAGCAATTGAATGCTCATACTTGCTTTAAATAAAAATATTTTCAGCGAACGGTGTTAGAAAGAACTTAAGGATCCCGTAAAGATTAAGCTGAACGGTATCCAGATAAAGTGTCATTCAGGATGTGAATGAGCGTGAAGATTAAGCGAAGACTTGTAATGTTGAATAGTTTAATTAAACTATAGATTAGTTTAATGAACTGATATGTATCCTTGGTGACGGATGAAAGTCTGTAACGACCCCAAAATCCATACAAATTAAATCTCAACTTTGGTCGTTAACCATACATTAAATCTCTAATTTTACATCATTATTCGATATTAAACTTAATAAAATTGCGGAATATTTAAAACGTTTATACACTTCCTTCTTTCATGCCCTGAATCGCAACCTTTACATTACATCTCTTTGATTCAATCTTATATCATGAATCGTTACAACAAAATGACTATACAAAGTCTTACATCATAACTAAATATCCATATACATTGGATAGCTCAACTTACAATTTAACAACATATTACGTTCAAAATATGAAATACATTTCTCATAAAACATAAGTAATCTCCGTGAATATAGATCTCTATAACTCACTTAGCACATATCTTTACCTTAAAATCTTGACCTGCAAAAGTGGTTATTTGCAAGAGTGAGCTCGACAGCCCAGCAAAGTCTAACAGTTTTCATGCATCACATAACACATAATAACATGCTCGATATACATCTCATTAAAGTAACATGGCATACATGCTTTTAATTCACATAGCAAATATAAAGATTGAGTTCCTTACTCAATCATCATTACTTAGCCAAAATAATGCAGTCATATTTTGACTTTAACATTTCATGATTCAACATGCATAACATATCATGCAATTTAAAACAGTTCATCAAGTCCACGTAGAAAATAGGAACCGAAAGACTTGCCTTGATCGTTGTTTACCAATAATAGCTTAACAGCTTACAGTTATCTGCACTTCACGTGCCCTACACAATTATATAATCATACACATCAACTATTAGTCACATAACAACACATAGCAATTGTAATGTAAACTCTACTCCACATCTCATAATCTTTCCTATTAATAAATACACAATGGTCAATTCGATTGTGTTAACTTTTCGACTTATGACTCACTATATTTCTTCTTAGTCAAACTCGAAGTTCAAGTGCTTAAGTCTTGCTAGGACTACTTATTGATTTTATATTAAACCCATTCCATATCTTATAATATCCATTTCAATGGAATTGAAACACTTTTTAAGTTCATTAACACTTGGCACGGCGTTTCGACGTTCATTCGTCACACGCCAGATTTGTCTCTCTTGTGTATGCTTACTATGCTTCTATAACTCATCTAATACATCATGTATTAATGTTAAGCATCATTATAATTACTAATATTCATATTTTATAACTTAGGACATCATCTTTTACGGTCTGGAGCACTACACATGCATATGTACATGCCCGACACCCTCCGATTGCCTCCGAAAACATAACAGTTCTAAAGATGACCATTTTGACCCATCCTAATGACCTCAAATTGAAAAACTTAAAGAACGAAAGTTGTAGGTATACTCGTCCTCGTTCCGATTCATCTTAAATCACCTCAATTAGAGTCCGTATGAGGAAGTTATGGCCATTTTACTACAGGAGATCAAAACTATCCAAGTCAGACTTCTGTCCCCGCGCTGGGGCGCGAGGACTAAGCCAAAAAGTGGTGCTGGGGTGCGAGATTGGCGCTGGGGCACAAATTTCAGCGCTGGGGCGCCAACTTCTGGCGCTGGGGCGCGAATTTTGGCGCCGGGGCGCGATTTTTGACGCTGGGCTCAAATTTTGGCGCTGGAGCGCCGAAACTTGCAGAACCCAACCACGGAGAACATAACAAAGCTACTGTCTTTATTTTTAACACTAATTAACCCCAATTAACATGTATAACTTATATAAATTACACATATACACACTACCCAACATGCATATACTAGTTTAAATTACTAAACAATAATCACAGAAAACTAAATTCCTTGAAAACCATATTTTAAAACAAAACTCCATGTTTGACATTTGTTAAACACAGTGAATACTGTAATCTCTAATAACCACCAATTTGATTACTTTTAAACTACAATTCTCTATAGTTCATATCCAATTAACATACCCGACTTTCAATTCTACAATTAGAATACAATCAATTACTAATTTTGTTATCCTACAAAACATGTTCATACTCATATGTTTTTACTGTAAAAACTCTTTTCTTTCTTTCTTTTTTTTTTATCGTAATTCACATAATCACGTACATGTATATCCTCTTCATACAATCACCCTATATCTATATATAGGATATTTATACTATTACAACTTCATAATTTCATACTCAACTATATATATGAATTACCGAACTTTATACTATAAAACACAGTGAATTTCAAAAACACAGAGACTAAAGAATTATACTATAAAAGATATATGTTAAGATTATAATACATACCTTTTGTTGTTAAGAAATTCGTGTTAACCCTTGCTAGTCGCAGACAATCTTGCAACTTCAGACACCTTTTCCTCTCAATTTTTCTCTGATACTTCTCTCTCAAACTCTCTGTAATTCTCCTTCTCAGAAAACTTCTATTTTCTTCTTAGGCCTAAGCCAAATACATTATACGTAAACTAGAACTAACCCCCAAATGCACGTCTTAATTCAAACGCTTAAAACCGACACTACTAATGGCCTTATTAAATTAGCAGTTACCAAATTAATATATATATTATTTATATTATATTATTAATAATTCAAAATTTAAATTCCAAAAGCCATAAGGCTCCGTTTGGCAAAACTCTTTTTAAAGACTTAATATATTTAAGTCTTGTTTGACAAAATAAATTAAAACTACTTTAATTTATTTTAATAACCATTTATAATATAGTTATTTGTCACACTTCTAATTAATTAAGTTTTCATACTTAATTTAATTAATTCTAATAACAATTCATTGCATAATATAATAATTTATTTAATCATTATAAACTCTCTAACTTAATTATTAAATTAAATTAGATTACTATTTCAAAATAATTACTTTTCTTAACTCATTAATTATTTATTAAATAAATAAATAATCAAATCACATCAAATCAATTAAACAAATACTTATTCAACAATAAACACATCCATTAAATATTTATATAATTCAATAAATATTTAAATATTATAATAAAAATCTGGATTGTTACAAAGTCACTCTTGTACGATGTAAAGAATAATGTAATTATCATTATTTGTAATGAAAGAGGTTATAAGGTTTCCAGAACCTGAGATTTGAGAATATATGTTATTATATTTAACTATATAATGACGTATGTTTGGTAAGAAGTGGGACTATGACGTACGGAATCCGGGTGTGAAAATAGACCGAATTTCGGGGAGTTACAATAACAACTCCATAATATGATAATTCACATTTTAACAGTCATAACATTACACTTTATCAACAATTACATAATTGTATAATTAAAATAAATTTTCTAGCCAAACTGCTAACTGGCGCTGCAGCGCCCCAGTTTGTACTGGGAACAACGCTGACCTGACATTGCCGCGCGAGATAAAAAAATGTAACTGGCGCTGCAGCGCTCCTGTTTACTTGCAGAATCGGCACTGCAGCGCCGGTACACGTCAACAGGTGCTGAGTGGCGCTGCAGCGCCTAGTTTCTTTACAAAACTGGCGTTGCGACGCCGCAGCACAGTTGCACGGAGACAGTGTTCGCGAAGAACACAAAACAAAGTCAAATTGGCCTACAAGCTTTTTTCTAACAACAATTTAGCATACATAAACTTTACATAAACATAAATTAATATTTCTAACCATATAAACAATATAAACATCAAATTTAAAACCTCTAAATTCACCATTTTTACTATTTCTTCACTTTTTGACATTCTTAGCGAAATTAATCACTATGAATTCACTTTTCAACCAAAATAGTTAGTTTAAATTTCTTTGTTTTCGTTTATTCATGTATTTTCACAATCAATAGTCAATTTACACTTCATACTATGAATTGAGTATCAATTTTGACTCTAAATTAAGCCATATCAAACATATGTCACTGTAAACTTACTGTAATATGATTTTCTCTATATTGAAACATATTACATTAATCAATTTACTCTAAATCATCTATTAACCATATGAAACAATTTATATCAACAAATTAACATATAAAAACCACATAATAAACAATTAATTCTCCACACAAATTTTACAGAGAACTTTTCATATATATAAAAACTAAAACTTTAGAAGATATGATTATACCTTTAATTGCTTGCGTAGATTAGCTAGGAGATAAAATTAACCTTTCCCCCTTCCTTGGCTCTCAAAACCATAACACATTTCTTCTTTCTTATCTCATTTCTCTCTGTGTTTTCTCTTCTTCTCTATTCTTCTTCTCTTTTAGTTTTACGTAATATAAAACTGATATAATATATTATAACATAATATAACTGACATATACATATATTACATATTAATTCACATAATAACTGATGTCAGTTATAATTGTTATTTTTTTTTTTGAAAATCAAAAGCCATAACGCTTGCTTGGCAAAAACAAATCCAATATAAAATTAAAGATTAACCAGCCCTAAGCCTTGTTTGGTAAATCCCATTTAAATTAAAGACTTAACATCCTTAAACCTTGTTTGGTAAAACTGAATTAAAACTCTTTTAATTTATTTTAATAACTCATTTATAATATAGTTTATTGTCACACTTTATTTAATTAAATCCTCATATTCAAATTTAATTAATTTAAAGCTAATAACAACTTATTAAATCAATTTGCCACATAATCCAATCCAACAAAATTATAATTTTTATTATAATTTTATTTAATAAATTAACGCATCACTTTAATTACTAAATCAAATTAAAACGACATTATAACAATTCATTTAATCTTTATCAACCTTCTAATTTAATTATTAAATTAAATTAGAATATTATCTCATAATAATTAATTCATCACTCTTTAAAATTCAAAATACCAAATTACTAATTATCAACTTAATTAACAAATTACCTTAATTAAGTTAATTCTCACAACTCATGGATTATTTAATTAACTAATAAATAATCAAATTAAATAAATATTTATTTAACAATAAACACATCAATTAAAATATTTATTTAATTCAATAAATATTTGAAATTATAATTAAAATTCTGAATTGTTACATCATTCCTTCCTTACAAGGATTCTGTCCCCAGAATCACAACTCGAACAACTCATTCAAGGATTCTACATGTCCCCAGAATCACAACTCAAACAACTTATTCGTCACATTCTTCCCTCCTTACAAGGATTATGTCCCTAGAATCGAAGACACAGATTAAACAAAAGTCAGTTCATTGTTTCAAATTGATACAAATTAAATTATGAAACTGGTTTGTTGTATTAAAATTTATTCTCCCATGATTGTAAGTTTGGGCCCTTCAACTGTTAAACAACTTGAACATAAGAAGGCTGGTAACAGAAGGTTTGTAAAGCCATATATTTTCATACCACAATGTATGCTCATGTTTGCTAGTGTTGGTTTCTCATTACTAATTAGTAGATAAAGAACAAGTAATTAATGTATGATATGTCTTATAACAGGCTCAGTGGTAGAAGGCAATCTGCTAGATTTAAATTTGAAGGACAAAAACCTTCTGACAACTTGTTTGAGGTAGACCGCACTAGGCTTCCCTCAGGTGTTCTCCCTGATGATCAAATGCAAGAAGACGTCTCAACATCCATGTGTTTATCAGTTGAAAAAGAAGATATTGAAAGCAAGTTTGTCCCAAACAAGCAAGCTCAAGATATTGGAAGACCATCTATAAGAAGGCCAGCGCGCCAAGCAGCCAAAAAGGTCGATTCTTACAAGGAAATTCCTCTTAATGTGAAGATGCGTAGAACTGAGTAAGTGAACTACTGTACAAAATTCTTTTCTCGATGTCCAAGGAAAAAATGAAAAAAAGAAAAACTAGTCCACGAAACCCCTTATGTCATTGATTGTGATTAACAGATGAGAACACAAAAGCATAAAATTGTTGTTTTTGTTCGATTAGGTTTTTTATTTCTGGGCCTGTGTGGAGGCCAACTGCTAAGCCACTGTAATATTTGAAACTCTATTTCAAATATCCTCCCCTAGCATTTAATTAGTATATCATATAACTGTACAATCTGTACTCAATGAGACTACACTTACTGTGTGATACAAGTTTCATATGAATACTACCTTTTAATTTCTTTCTTTAAACACTTGCTGTGTGATTCACTCTAGTTTTAAAAAAAATTATGAGACTACACTTAATGAAGTTACTGTGTTTATAGATATGCAGACAAATCGTTTCATATTACTCGGATTATATTTTATCCACCTTATCTTGTGTCTAGGAGGTCTATGAAATTCTACCAATGTTCAATATTTATTTCTTATAATTTTCTTTTAATTATCAATATGTTGTTTAAAGAATTAATCTCATTCATTTGTGTTAAATGATTTACTAATCAATAAAATAAAAATTGTGGTAAATGCTTTCCTTGTTCAATATTGGAAATTAACTGAATGGCTTTGCTTAATGGAACTCTGTTTAGTTGCATTCTAGTAAATGTTAGGTAATCAACTTATTTAAAAGCTTAAGATGGAGGGTTCAACAATGTATATCATGTTAACACTTCTCCTCAAAAAATATAAATTTTTTTATAGAGAAGGGAGAAATTAAAGTGCATTTGTACTATTAAATTAATAGAAAGATAATTGCATGTGTTTGAACCCAAGACCTTGCACATCCAAAGCTCTGATACCATATTAAGTAATCAATTCATCAAAAAGCTTAAGTTGTTAAATGGAGGGTCTAACAATGTATATCATACTAACAGTGAAATAGTGAGTGCTAATTTTTGCATTTTAAGGCTATGTTTGTTTGTGAGGATTATGCTTAGGATAGAAATATTAATTCCAAGTTGGTGATTTTTGAATTTATGATGTTTTGAATGATGACTAATTTAAGTATATTAGATATGTGCATGGTTCATGATTTGTTATAATATTATTATTAATATGCATGTGTTATGGTTATTACATGAACACTTGTTGATTTCCTTCCATTAGAAATTAAGAAAGATTTGATTTGGAGTTTATTAAGGAAGATTTGAATTGGAGTTTATTAAGAAAGATTTGAATTGGAGTTTATTAAGGAAGGTTGGTATTTTAAGGAATCTGTTTTGGTTTAAAATGTCCATCTATTAAGGAAACAAGTATTAACAAATCTTTTACAAATCCTATCAATTTTCTTTAATCAAGTTTGATATAGATTTATATTTATGACTCCTAATATTGTGGGATTCTTTATAGCTATCAAGGAATATATATATATATATATATATATATATATATATATATATATATATATATATATATATATATATAGAGAGAGAGAGAGAGAGGAAGGATCAAGAGCAGAATTCTTAAATAGCAGAATGCCTTAAGTAGTAGAATTTTGTCAAAACGACGCCGTTTTATAGGGACGCGGTGGCATTTTTGTAAATACGCGGTGGCATGGTATTTACAAAAATGCCACAGCGTCCCTATAAAACGGCGTCGTTTTGATAAAATTATGCTACTTAAGGCATTATGCTATTTAAGAATTATGCTCTTGATCCTTTCTGTATATATATATATATATATATATATATATATATATATATATATATATATATATATATATCTTGGTTAAATCAGTTTGTTAGAATTCAACTGAACTATTCTTGTATGACAACTTATTTGGACTCTTATTATATCCTTGATTTACCAAATCTGTTGGACTCTTTAATTGCTAAAATTATGGTGTATATCAACTGTGATATATGTTCCGTTGGTCAATATTGTAGCTTTAATTATGGGATTTAAATCATCTGATTTCTTACTATGGGATTTAAATCATATGATTTCTTGCTAACAATTATTTTATAACCGTTGGGTCTCTCTTTATATATAGTCTTATCTCACGGCTAAGCAGGATGGAGACAAGAAGCTAATTCACGTTGCTATACAGAGAAGAATCCTATTGAGAGCTTTCATTATTTATTTTCAGCTATTCATTGTACTGTCTATAATTCTTTGTGGCTGGAAAATAAGAAGTCTATTGTAATTTCTTCTATTATATTCAAATTTCCAAGCTTGCTTGGTTTGATCGATCCAGTAGTGGATATGGTCTGTTCAAAGAGAGTTTTCAAGGTTGCAAAGGTGCAAAGGTCTCAGTGGTGAAAAAAATTGCAGAGGTGCAAAGGGGGCAGAGGTGTCCATCAGTAAAAGGCTTCTTTGAAACAGGGAGTTCTTTTTGTTGTATTTAATTGAATATTAAGTTTAATAAAAAGATTCTCCAATCCTAGTTGGGATTGGACGTGGATTAGGCCACTAGATTAGAGGATAGGGGCTGAACCACGTAAAAATCTTGGTGTGATTTTTACTTCTGTTTATCTCTTTAATTGTCATTCACGTTCTGTACTTTTTGTTATTCACGCCACTAATCCAAACACTAAAGCAGACAAGTCTAGCTGTCTGATAATAAGAAACGAAGAACATAAACTAAAGCAGACACTAAAGCAGACAGGCGTAGCTGTCTGAATTATACCTATTGTAGAAAATTTCAAAAAAAATTCATCGTTTATCACTTTTAACTTAAACACCTATTCACCCCCCTCCTCTAGGTGTGCATATACACAGAATTACACAAGTGTCTTATTTATTTTCAAATTTAGACTTTAGACTATTAGTTTAAGGATTATAAAATGACTTAATAGTCTTTGGATTATAATTCTAGGATTAATAGTTTTAAAATTATAATCACATGGATTATATATCATAATTATAATCCTTACAAACATAGCCTATAAGCGCTTTTATGTGAGGAATAAGAATGCATTAGAGCATGGCTTAAATATGTTTTACTACCTTAAATTTTTTGACATATTCCACTTTGGTGATTCACCTTTCAATTTTATCAATTAGATGACTGAACTATTGATTTTTTTCATTTTCATCCAATTGAGGCTGTCACGTCAGAAATTATTGACGTATTTATCTGGGTGGGGGCATAAATAAGCTGATGTGTGTAAAAAAATATTGCTTTTATTTTGAGATTAAACAATTTTGATATATTGAAGGGTAAAATGGTCGTATCACTTTTTATCAAACATTAATACTAATCAAAAAAAATCAAAAGCTACAAAACAATAGAATCATAATCGATCAAAGAGAGACTCAACTAAAAGCCCCAACTTCGATCCAAAGAAATTTGTCATTAGCCTTGCTTCATACAAGTACAAAGGTTCAATTTTGACTCCCTGTGGGTCTAAGGAATGCAAGCAGGAGAACTCACTCTTGCTAGCTGCGAACAATTGGCTTCGGGGTTTGAAGGTTGTTCTCCCTGATTTCCAATTTTTCACTCTCATTATTCACCGTGGAGATGATGATGATGATGATGCATGGAAGCTTTCTTGATGTGTATCATCTTTCTTCCTAATCGGAAAAAAATTATAGACGTCAGTTTCTTGATGTATGAATAAAAAATTTCTCCAGTCACGATCGACGCTTATTGTTCTTCTGTGTTTTGCCGAAGGATCTATCGATTTGGGTTTCCTGAACTTGTGGTCGGAAATCATGGTGCTTTACCAGCTGATTTGCAGTTTCATCTAATTTATTGAATTTTTTTGTCTAATCTCCGAGACCTAGTTCGTCGGCATCCATGGATGAGACTGGGCTACTGCGGATTTTGGGGTTCCCTTCCATTTTTAACCTGATCTGCTTTTTTTGATGCTCTTATGGTCAACTTAGATCTGAGCTGTTGCTTTTACTTTTTCTTGTTCATTTCTGGTGGATCTAATTTGAGATTGTGGGTTGGTCTCATGATCTGAGTTTGGGGGCAAGATGATGGTTTTAAGGTTTGATTTTTCTATGAGTTTGAGTTTTGAGGTAAGATGGTGGGTTGTTTCTAGATCTGAGTTTGAGTTTTGAGGTTTTGATATAGTCGTGGATCTGAGTTTTGATGGTAATTTGGTTTGATAAAAGGATTTTTGGGTTTGGTAATTTGATTTAATAAAAAGATTTTTGGATTTTTGGTTTTATTTGTTTGAAGAAATGAGTAGTTAAGTGGTATTGATATTAGTGTAATATGTAATATTTATATATTTATCCCTTATTTACTCAAAAATATATAAAAAAATTATTTATTAATATTTTTTTATTACACATGTGTAGTATTTTATTATGTCTGCATGTCCGTCAGCAATTTCTGACGTGACAGTCTCAATTGAATAGAATTAAAAAAAAATTAATAATTTAATAATTTAATTGACAAAATTAAAAGATATATCTCAAAATAGAATATGTATAATTTAAAATAAAGAATCATATTTAAGCTTTAGAGCATTAGTGTGGTTTTAAAAAGGCAGTAGGGTGAGAATGGTACGGTCCATTAAAGGTTATCAATTGATTTGGTACCGTACATGTTTCTAAAAAAACTTACACCGGAATTACACTGCATTGGTCCGATTTATAAAAATATTACATCGAAAATTGCATCAAAAAAACTTGTACCGGAATTAGACTGCATTGGTTCGATTTATAAAAAGATTATATCAAAAATTGCATCGACAATTCATTCTCTTGAACCGAACTACATCACACCAATAAATAATGAATTAAAACATTTTAAGAAGTAAAACAATATAAGAGATTAAGAATTTGCATAACTTAACAATAATTTCATATTAAAAAATTATAACAACTAATATAATAATATACTAGTGGTATTATATCTTCTTTCTAAGGTAGAGGTTAAGGATTCTAAATTCACCAACACATGTTTAATATTTTAATATATGTATTATCGGTTCAAAATGGGTGCACTACTAATTTATTTATCTGGTGCAATGCGATGTGGTGCACCATTAGTTCAACAGCAAATCGCACCACGCCACCTTTTGTTTATTTATTTTTGTATTAAAACTGCACTTACCAAATCATTGATTCTGTTAAAAATTGACCGGTTCAATTTGATTTGACCGGCTTCAAGTCAGTTATATATTATTATACAACAATTAGAAAGTAATTATAAAATTAATGTATTTATAAAATAATTACAAAAAGAGTACAACACAATAATCACTTTAGATCATTCAAATTCAAAACCAGAACGGCGAAGAGAAAGTACAATTTCCGCCAACCGTCCAATAAACCCAGTGGAATGCAAGTGCTCCTGTTCCTCCTCCCATCAAGATTCTCAACTATTGACTGCTGGAACAGTAACACCAATACCCCCACAGTTACTTATCCTCTTTGACCAATCGTCAAAATCTTCCACTATCTTTTGCCACTCAAATACTAATGAATTAAAAAGTAAAGGGGTGAACAAAAAGGAAATTACTAGAAACCATATCGAGACTAAATTTTTTTTATGACTATTTAATTACCCACAAAAACTAAAATAGTTACCTTTATACGAAGATTTGACTACCAATTACACATTTTTATTGATGTAAGGTAATCGAGATTTTGTTACACAATATTGAATAATATTTTGTATTTTTTTCTTCTTACATTAAGTTAGAGGAAAACCACGCGACTAGTCTTTGATTCCATCATGGTTTAGCAAAGAAAACAAATACATGTAACACTTGGTAACTGTTCTGAATTTTTTTTATGACTATTTTGTGAGACCCCGAATTTTATGAAATAAAAGTATTCAATTTTTCTATTTTGATAAATGGTTAAATTGATAAAAGGTTAAAGTTAAGGGTGATATATGAATTTTTTTTAAAGTAAACAAGTTATCATAAAATACATGGTCACTATTCACGAGTTACTATTCACGGGTTACTATTCACCCAAATTACTATTCACTCTAGTATCGTTCACTCGAGTATTTGGGACACTTTTTGTGTCGGAGTTACTATTCATGAGTTACTATTCACGAGTTACTATTCACGGGTTACTATTCATCTAAATTACTATTCACTCTAGTATTATTCACTCGAGTATTTGAGACACTTTTTGTGTCGGAGTTACTATTCACGAGTTACTATTCACGAGTTACTTTTCACGGGTTACTATTCACCCAAATTACTATTCACTCTAGTATTGTTCACTCGAGTATTTGGGACACTTTTTGTGTCGAAGTACTATTCACGAATTACTATTTACGGAGAATATTCGTACGACGGTACAATCATTGGTGGACCCCACAACAGAATTATTGTTAGATTGAGAAAACGACAAAAATATTTTATTAAAAATAACGGCGGAAGTTTTACCGTTGATACTGTTGAACTACTCGGTAGTAAAAGTACAGTAATACGTGTGGTTGCATAGTAGTACACGGTATTGATGCTTATGTGAGAAGTCACTCAGTTTGATTCAATTATTGTCAATTAATAATATGAATTATTTAGCGATAATGAAGTTTTGTTTTGTTCGTATTATTAACGTAATAAAACAGAAACATCTTTTTATATAAAACAGAATACTTTATTAAAGTTATTCTATAAATAGAATATATTATATTCTATTGTGCATAGTGTTTTGCATAGTAAAATCTTTTTATATAAAACAGAATACTTTATTAAAGTTTTTCTATAAATAGAATATATTATATTTTATTTAAAAAATTTTTCTTTAAATATGGACCGTCAGATTAAAGTAAATCAATCTGGACCGTTCATGGATTAGTTACTATGCATTCTATTTTCCTATAAATAGAAGCTCATTCCTTCATTATTTTCTTACGAATTCACTGAACTCTAGAGAGAGAAACTATAGAGAGAAAGAAGAAGAGTATTCTGCCACTTAATTACTTCTTTATTTCAGTTCTTCTTTAAAATGATAAGGGGTGTTATTCTTTCTTATTTATGAAGAGAACTTATGTTATTCCATTTTTTATTATTCTGTTGGAATAACCTGTATGCGTGGTTTACCCTATACTTGGTGGAATGACCTGTATATGTGGTTTACCCAATACTTGGTGATCTTCTTCTGTTATTCCATTCTTTATTATTATGTTGGAATAACTTGTTTATGCGAAGTACCGCATACTTGGTGAAATTCTTTTATTATTTCGTTCTTTACGATTCTGTCGGAATATCCTGTCGGTGTGAATTTCACCTGACCTGGTTCCATCATTTATTATTCCGCATTTATTATTCTGTCGGAATATCCTGTCGGTGTGAATTTCACCTGACCTGGTTCCATCATTTATTATTCCGCATTTATTATTCTGTCGGAATATCCTGTCGGTGTGAATTTCACCTGACCTGGTTCCATATTTATTATTCCGCATTTATTATTCTGTTGGGAATAACCTGTCTGTGCGGTCTCTATCGCATGCATGGTGAATCCTTCTGTTATTCCATTCTTTATTATTCTGTTGGAATAACATGTCTATGTGGATTGCCACATGCATGGTGAATGATCCTTTATATTCATTCCTTATTAAATTGTGGAAATGATCTGTATACGTGGATTACCGCATGGCTGGTGAAAATACATTTGCAGTTTCATATATTCTTTATTATACTCATTTGGTTAAAGTTTTGATTTCTATACTCCATGAAATTAGTGAAATATCCTTGATATTTGCACTTCATCCAGTATCTTTTCATGAAAATATTCTTCTGAGCATTCTTGACTGTTACTTTACAAAGAAGTATCATGTTGACAATTTGGATATTATTAGTTCCTGGATAAACTAATTCTTGAACTTGTTTAATTGAATTCCTATAACATTGTCATCATCCTCATGTTTATTTTATGTTAAAAGTCATCTTTGGCTTACGTGCATAGATGGACTTAGTATGATTATGACCAGGGATCATTCGGTATAATCATGAACTGTGATGTTATAAGTGGTGTGGTAAAAGTCTTCAGTGGCTTGTAATGCATTGATAGACAGTTTGTGGTATGATTATGACCAGGGATTTTTCGGTATAGTCATGATCATTGATGATTTAATGAATATCCTTGGCCCGTAATACAAGGATGATTAGAAGATGTGGTTTATTTATTAAGCTGAGTCTCAGTGATAAAAGTTGATGAAAATATTTTTAAATCATAGAAGATAGTAGGTTTTATTCTCTACTTGACTCTTCTAATGGATTGCTTATTCCGCTGCAGTTAAACTTGATGTCTATTGTATTTTATCAGTTTAACATTGTTGAAGACTATTTATAATTTATTCTTCATTATCTTAGTCATAATATTTCTTACTGGGCTAGTTGAGCTCACCCTTTCTTTCAATGTTCTCTTCAGGAAATGAGAATATAGCTGGGACGAGTCAGGGAAAGGAGTGATGGTCCAGAAGATAGCATTAGTAGTCCTCACCATTCTGTTAAATAGTGTGACAATAAATGTAATGAGGACTCCTTGAGTATGGATATTGTCTAGATGACAATATTCCTATTAGAACTCTTAGTTTATGTATTGTCGTATGTTATACGACATTTGTATAATTAAGTTTGTATTTGTATTTTGTACCATGTATCTGACGACCCAAGATGGGTGATAAATACCTAATTTTGGGGGCGTCACATATTTGGTTACCCATAAAAACTGAAATGGTTCCCTTTGTATGAAGGTTTGGCTACCAACTGCACCATATACAAAATGGACTAATTTTGTAAATAAAATATTGAAAATGTATTAATTCTGTAAATATTTTTTTGATGCACTTTTATTGTAATTTTTTCTAAAAATGTACTAGGAAGTGTAAATTTTCCTTAAATTTTCATCCTAAAAGGCAAAGCGGATGGCATAAAAGTTGTAGACTTGTAGGTATGAAGTTGGGTCAGATGAGGCAGGCCAATTCCAAACAGTACATATCTTGGATCCAATCTTTACCCAATCTCTTGGCTCTAAGGATAGAGTCGGGCTAAACTGGAAATTTTAGGATTAATTACATATTATAGTATATTTTTAAAAATAATTACAATAATCATATATCCATAAAATAATTACAAAAATATAACACTTCATCATATTTATTTACAATACTAATACAATTAGGAGTCCTTAATTTAAGGGATTAATATTAATGGGCTGACATGGCAAATTAGTGTTCATCTTAAAATCGGGTTGGTTTTTTTTGAAATGCGTGATAACCACCCTCTATCATTTGATTGGGACTCTTCAGTTACAAACCCTTGTTCTGCATACTGAAACCCTTGTTTCTCTCTTCTGTTCGTGCGTTCTTCATCTATATTGATCATTTTCGGTGATTTATTCTATATTTTCGTGATCGTTACTCGTTATCATCTTCGTTTAGTTGTTCGCCATCTTCGTTTAGTTGTTCGTCATTGTCGTTGTTACTCGTTATCGCTGTTGCACAGTGGTTCAGTTGGTTTCTTCTTCTCCATTAATCGATTCTGGTGTTTATTATTGTTTAAGTAAGTATTTTCTAAATAGTTTAATATATTATCTATTAAAGTAGTTTTCTAACAGAATGGAGTATTGATTGTTTGGGTTTGTGTTGTTTTTATATTTTGTGTAGAATGGTTGATACAAGGAAGAAGGAAGGAAAGAGGAAAAGAATCACGGATGGTGATTCTGTTAAGGACTTGAAGAAGTTTGCTATGGAGAGGAAGGGGAAGTTTGTTTTATGTATTGGTTACCATTAAAATATGTTTTGGTTACTAACATATAGCTGTTTGGTTACTTCTTTAGTATATTTTTTGTTACTGTTAGCTTATGATTTGGATACCATTCTTGTTCCCTCAATAATGGGATTTTGGTTACTTTTTTATGTTATTTTGGTTACCATGTATTTGCTTAGTATATATTGGTGACTAAATTTGGTTTGGTCTACATGTTATTTATGTGTTGGTTACCATTAGAACATGGTTTGGTTACTATCATATAATTGTTCGGTTACTTTTTAGTATGTTTTTGGTCTATATATTTTTGTTTTGGTGACCTTTAAATTATGTTTTGATTAATATTATATATAACTGTTTGGTTACTACATAAACTAGTCTCTTCTAGTTCTATTTCCATTTTCACAAACACATCCTACATGGGCTCTCTATTCACTAATCCCAATGTATTTCTCTTCCTCCCACAGGTTCATAATGCAAAAGTCTTTTCTAGAGAATGAGAGCAGCCATGAAGAAGAAAGTAGCAGCAGCCAAAAAGCTCAAGTTTCAAGAAGATTTGTACCAGATTTTGATTAGTTCGGTTGTCGTTGTCTTGTCCTTCTGAATTGTGTTTCGTACTTTGGTTTTTATTGTATATCCATAACCATTTGTTATGGTTAGTGAGTCTGTAATGTTTATTAGAACTTATGTAAATGGGATTACATATTTGATTATATTACCAATGATTTGACATTGTTTGTTGGTTCATATTTGTTACTTCTAAGTTGTGTCTGATACATGGTTTGAAAGGTGCAGTTGGTAACCAAACATACATAGAAGGGTAACCATTTTATTTATTGGTAGTAACCAGATAGTTACAAGCTTGTATCAGGACATATATCAAGTGTTAAATGTACATGTGAGAGTATACATGAGTTGCCTAAACTGGGTTGGATATACAGGTTGTTTCTGTTTTGATTACCATTAAAATTTATTCTGGTTACTTTCATATAAATATTTGGTTACTTCTTTATTATGTTTTAGTTACTGTTATCTTATGGTTTGGCTACTATTATTGTACCCTCAATGTATATATTTTATTTATATCCTGTCATCATGATGGAATAAGAAACTCAAATTAAGAGTTCCCATTTATATATATGATGGTCACGTATAGATCTCATATTAAAATAAAAATAGTTTGAGAGGTGCAGTTAGTATCCAAACCTGCATATAAGGGTAACCATTTTAGTTTTTGTTAGTAACCAAATAATTAAAAACTTATATTAGAACAGTTATCAAGTACTTAATGTACATGCGAAGATTCCCATTTATCTAGTTCATGGATACTTTTAAATTATATAGTTATAAAAGTTATTTGGAAATGGTCCAGTTGGTAACTAAATATGAATATAGAGGTAACCATTTTATTTTAGATAGGTAACCAAATTTACATTAAAATGTTTCAGAACAGTTACCAGTTGTTTAATGTATATGTTTACTTTATATTGACAACTCATGATGGAATCAAAAATCAAATTATTAATCAATAACAATTTTGGTTACTGTACACCATCAAAAATGTTACCAACCATGTGGTTAATGGTTACTAACAGTAAACAATTATATATTCCTATATTTACACTCTTTTTGTTTATGTTCCGTTGAAATAAAACACAACTGGAATCATCTTCATTGTCTGACAACTGAATAAACATTGTACAGTAACCAAATCAATATTAGACAGTAACCAAACTACATAATCTTAGTAACCAGAACATAAACCACATTTTTACATACAATTTTAAATGCCTAAATGATGGAATTTGACCAAAAAAACCATGCAGTTCACGAGCAAAGCTCGTGACTTTTGATCGTTAACCCATTTCTAATGAAATTAGGCTCCGAAAATGCCAAAATCTGACACTCCAAACTTGACAAAAATTACCAAATTTCCACTGAATCAAATCTGTCCATAACTATAAAAAATATCAGTACAAGTATACATTATTATTATTCAGCAACTAAATAAATATTATACAGTAACCAATTAAATAGTTTACAGTAACCAATATATATAATCAAATTAACAATTGTATGAAGGTAACCAATGTAGTCAATAAGTACAAGTGTACATTAATATGCTTCAGTAACCAAATATACAGTAACCAATTAATCAGTATACAATAACCAATATATATAAGTATAATCAGATTAACAGTTGCATGATGGTAACCAACGTAGTCAATAAGTAACCTCCAATATAAAAGAAACAATTATCAAACAATATAACATTATAATCTTACACAGTAACCAGGGCATCACTAATGAGTAACCATTATAATTTTACATAGTAACCTAGTCAGTATTAGTCAGTAACCAATATAATATTAAACAGTAATCAAGTCATCATAAGTCAGTAACCAAGTCAGCATTTTTCAATATCAAAGTCAACATTAGTCAGTAATATTTGTTTGGTTACCATTATAATTTTACACAGCAACCAAGTCCGTAACCATTATAATGTTACACAGTAACCAAGTCAGCATTAGTCAGTAACTAATATAATGTTACACAGTAACCAAGTCAGCATTAGTCAGTAACCAAGTCAGCATTAGTCAGTAACATTATGCAGTAACCAAGACAACATTAGACAGTAACCAAGACTGCATTAGACAGTAACCAATATAATGTTACACAGTAACCAAGTCAGTATTAGTCAGTAACCAAGTCAGCATTAGTCAGTAATATTATGCAGTAACCAAGACAACATTAGTCAATAACCAAGTCAGCATTAGTCAGTAATCAAGACATCATTAGTCAGTAACCAAGACAGCATTAGATAGTAACCAACATGTTGTAGGAAGGTAACCAATGTATTTGATGAGTAACCATTAATATAAAAAAAATCAGTAGAACTCATTTAAAAATTTTAAAGCAATCAAATAAAAATTAGTCAGTAACCAAATTTATAATAAACAGTCACTACAAGAAAAAGAGCCATTTGCGACCAATAATATCAGCGACCGCACTATCCGATCAGTAATAGCGACTGCTATCTACCAGTAATAGCGACTGCTATCTACGACCGAGATGGATTCTAGTCGCTAGTTCATATCAGCGACCGCATGCGATCGATGCTCGGTCGCTGATATGAATTTCCCTCCTAAAATTTGGTGCGAAACTTTGGTGGGGCGATCACTCTCTGTCAGCGATCGCTTTCGGTCGCTGATATGTCCACATCATTACTAAATAGCTATCACATGCGGTCGCTGCTGGCGATCGCTGATTCTCATGAACTTAATCAGGTTCAGCAGTTCGCTCGATCAGTACTGAAGGAAAAAAAAAGAGAGGGAGACACTGACGAGAGGGAGAAGAGGGAGTAGGAGGAGAAGAGAAGAGGGAGAAAAACTGCCGCTACCGCCGACGCCTTCACCACCGATATCACCGGCTGACGCCTTCACCACCGCCGGTAACCCCTTTAATTAATCCCTAAATTAAACTATTTTTCTGTTATTGTTGATTGAATGGGCATGATTTGTTTTTCTGAAGATGTGAATGTGTTGATGTTCTGCTTCTAGATGCCATTTTCTTGAATTTTTTGGGTTTAATTTGAGTTTGACTGAAAATTCAAATGGGTTTGACTGAAAATCCAGTTTAATTTACAGTGTCTTGTTCAAAATGGGTAGAACCCTAATGGGTATGAAACTTTTGGGATAATAAATGAATTTAAAAAAGAGAGATTCTTTTATGAGTTGATTGATACCTATATGTATATATATACACACATACATCATATATGTATAATTTTGTAAGTATATACACAAACTTTACACCACAAGAATAATTTGGGAACATGCATGATTAGGTTTCATGTTTTAATATGAGATTATCTAAAGTTGGATAATTTTTTATTACTGAATAACAGTTGTTAAAATTTGGAAAAATTTTGAATATAACATTACTGCTGAATATATTGTTGCTGAAATTTAGATAAATTGTTGTTGATATTGCTGAAATTGGGACAATTTTTGGGCTTCTTATTATTGTTACTAATATTGGATTCTCCTAAATTATGCCTTGAAATTGGTCAAGTATGCATGCCCTCGTGCATGTGGATAGTCCATATTATATGGGAGACTCTGCCAAAAAAATTTCATATATAAGTCAAATGGCTATATAACTTGAACATTAGGGCTTAACCCAAAACCTTGGTTGTAATATATGATCATACTTATACCAATCCAATAACTTGAACATGAGTATGACATAAAACATAACTAGGAATTAAGTTTATCCATAATTCAATCAAGAAGAAGGTTCAAAGAAGTTTATCTATAATTCACAGTCGAGAAGACATACTTGTCTAAATCTTCATATATAAGTCAAATGGCCATATATGTATTCGTATTCACAGGGGCTAATAGTATGCCTTCTTCTACAATCTTGATATACGCATCGTTATAGTTTCTAGAACACATTTCAAATTCCATTGGTTGTTCTTCAAACTTGACCATCAAGATATTTTCATCACCTAATGTCCTATCATATGCAGATCATGCATGATGTAATGATTCATATTCTACCCCTAGGAATCTATTGTCTTAAGGTTGTTTTGGAATGTATCCTTGTTCAATTCCCGAATAATCATATATGATGCACACTCATGTTATATATGTACATATACATCTATATGTATTTATAAGCATCATAAATAGGATTGAGCTGAATTGTAAATCTCTAACAAGGGAATACAATAATTCATGTCAACATATGTACCGTGGAATCATGGACCTCTATTCAGACCGTAGTTGGATGGCACGACGAAAGTCAAGTGCCCAGATAGGTGCTACAGCTGAATTTAGAGCTGGTTGCCAAGTGTTTTTGGAGTATGCGTATAGTCACCCGGAATGTATGAATGGTCAGTCGTAGATACGATGTCCATGTTTGAAGTGTAAGAATATAAATTATATGGACAGAGACATGATAAACTATCATTTACTTGTTTCCGGGTTCATGAAAAATTATGAAGAATGCTGGTGGGCACATGGGCAGAGAAGAGATGGTGGCATCACAGAAGTACATAATTCGGGCAGCAGTACTCATCGTATGAATGAAATGGTTCATGATATTACAGGGCCAGATTTTGATTGGGAACAAGGCAGAGAGCAACCTATAAATTCTAATGCCAAAGACTTCTTTAAGTTGTTAAACGAGGGTAGCGAGCCATTGTGGCATGGTTACACCAAACACACTACATTGTCTACAGTGGCGACATTACTTAACATCAAGGCTAACCACAACATGAGCCATGAGTGTTTTGAGTCGCTCTTGAAGGCCATTAAGAGTATGTTGCCTGACGGTGAAAAATTACCTGGTAACTATTACTTTTGTAAGAAAATGGTGAAGAAGTTGGGTCTTGGATACCAAAAGATCGATGCATGTCCCAACGATTGCATGTTGTTTTATAAGAAAAATGAACAGATGACAAGGTGCATGTTTTGCAGTCATGATCGGTTTAGGCCTAATAAAGAGGGTGTGACTACAAAAAATCAAATATACCGTTTAAGATTCTAAGGTATTTTCCAATAACACATCGGCTAAAAAGATTGTGCATGTCTTTAAGAACAGCTGAACATATGAGTTGGCATGCGAAATCTCCAGCTAAAGATGGAGAACTAAATCATCCCGCAGATGGACAGGCTTGGAAAGATTTCAACTTAGCACATCCTGAGTTTGCATTGGAACCTAGAAATGTGAGGCTTGAATTGTCCACCGATGGTTTCAATCCGTTTGGCCACTCAGCTGTTCCATACTCATGTTGGCCTATGATTGTTACTCCGTACAACTTGCCTCCTTGAATGTGTATGAAACAGCCACACTTGTTTCTTTCACTCGTGGTTCTTGGTCCTAAGAGTCCTGGAAAGAACTTAGATGTTTACTTGAGACCTCTTATAGATGAGTTGAAGGTATTATGGGAGGATGGAGTACAGACTTGGGATGTTGCAACGAAAACAAATTTCAACCTTAGGGCAGTGGTTATGTGGACTATAAGTGACTTCCCAGCTTATGGTATGTTAGCTGGATGGAGTACACACGGGAAGTTGGCTTGTCCGTATTGTATGGAGAATACAAAGTCATTTAATCTATCAAAAGGTCGAAAGCCTTGCTGGTTTGACTGTCATCGTCGGTACTTACCGGTAGATCATCTGTTTCGAAGAAATAGAGAACACTTCAGGAAAGGAAAAGTAGACAATGATATGCCTGCACCGCGATTGTCGGGAACGGAGATGCGAGATCGTGTGATGAGATTACCGGTTATCCCATTTGGTAAGATTGATGCCACAAACATAATCAATGGGTTTGGCGAATCTCATAACTGAGTTCGGAGAAGCATCTTTTGGGAACTGCCTTATTGGTCTACAAATTTGATTCGTCATAATCTAGATGTGATGCATATTGAGAAGAATGTGTTTGACAATGTGTTTAACACTATGATGAATGTTACGGGGGAGACAAAAGATAACGATAAAGCACGTTTGGACATGAAAGATATTTGTAAACGTCCTGGATTAGAACTTTATGAACAACGAACTATGGAGTGTGTGTCCAAGGAGATTATTACAATGAGCTTGGTCGTGCCTTTTATGGGGAGTTAGAGGAAATCGTAGAGTTGTCGTACAAGGACACATATGGGGGTCATATTAACTTATTCAAGTGTCATTGGTTTGATTCAGAAAAAGGGATACGTGTTGACAAACATGGAATCGTCGATATTGACTTACATAGGATGGCTTACTCCAACGAACCGTTTGCTTTACCAACTCAAACAGTACAAGTATACTACACTCCTAGTCCTGTTAGGAAAAGAGATAGACCACCTATAGATTGGCAAGTTGTAATTCATACTCCTGCGCGCAGTCGTGTTCAAGTAATTGACGGGGATTTCTACCAAGAGGAGATGCTTCATAGACCTCCTATAATAAATATTGTGACGCCCCCAGAATAGGTATACAACACCCATTCTGAGTCGCCAAATACATGGTACAGAAAGCAAACTACAACTTCAATAATACAATTGTCGTGCAAAATACGACAACACATACTGTGAGTTTAAATACAAATATTGTCTTCTAGACAATATCCACACTCAAATAAATCCTCATTACAATTATTCAAACACTATTTTACATAAATAGTGAGGACTGCTAATACATCTTTCTAGAACCATCACTCCATACCCCGACTAGATCCTGCTATGTTCTCACCTCCTGAGAAGAAAAATAGAACAAAAAGGAAAAGGGTGAGCTCAACTAGCCCAGTAAAGAATATTATGACTAAGATAATATACAACAAATTATCGTTAGTCTTCAACAGGGAAAAATCTGATAAAATATAATCGACAACAAGTTTTAGATCAACAACTGCAGCGGAAACAGCAAACCATTAGAAGAGTCAAGTAGAGAAAGAATTCTACTATCTTCTAAGATTTAAAAGTCTATCATCAATATTTTATCCCTGTAACATCAATTAATAATCATCTTTAACCAAATATTCATCTTTGCACTACAGGCCAAAGATATTCATTTGTATCATCAGTCGGTCATGTTCATCTCAACACCTGTTCATCTTTGCACTACAGGCCAAAGATATTCATCAAGTAATTATACATCTTTGCACTACAGGCCAAAGATATTCAGTAATATCATCATTTAGGACTGAGGATGATGAAAAATATCTTAAAGAGAACGAATCCAATGAGACAGAAGGACAAATAGTAGGGATTCGTATAACAGTTTATCCAAGATCAATAATACTTCATAATAATCAATTGTGAAGCAGAATTCAAAAATAAAGATCAAAACATGGATACAATCAAAGATAGTAACCATAATAGACATCTTGGACAAAAAGGGAAAATTTTATTTTTCGGTGAATAGTGCCGTATTCGTGAATAGTGCCGTATACGTGAATAGTGCCGTATACGTGAATAGTAACCCCCGACACAAAAAGTTCCAAATTTGATAAAAACTCATATCAATATTTCAGCATAATGATATTGAAGAAAATAATATCATTAAGAAGAAAATAATATCCCTTACCTCAAGATATCAGTACTTCTGGTCGGAATACCGGTATAAGGCTGAAAGAAACTTGCTCTGATGAATAGAAACTCTCAAAGTATCTAAATACTCACAAAATACACTCAATAATCTAGAGAGAGAAAGAGAGAAAACTTGTTTCTGGTGTGATTTTCAATTCTAACTTAGCCCTCTATTTATAGGAAAATTTTAGTAGGTTTGACCTGCAACCTGATGGCTTTACCTGCTACTATTCCCACCCACCACATTTGAAATATAATTCAGTACATTTCTTCACCAACCACAAGTGGGGCCCACCAATTCTAGAATTTTCCATCAAAATGATAAACTCCGAAAATTCAACAATTTCTGAACCAGTCATCTTGTAAAATTCATAATAAATCATACGTTCATTTTTAACGGTTCAAAATTTGTGGGCATATACTCAACTTATATATGTATAACATATCCAAAAATTACCACGATCCAACGGTCGGATTAAAAATTATAACCCCCGCAAAATATCTCAAAAACCCTGATTTTTAATACCTCCATTCCGACAAAAATATGGATAAAAACTTCAACATTAACTCCTTCATTTTTAACCACAATAATATATCCAACATTTATATCCACATAAAATAAATATTTCCTTATCATATGAATCAATAATTAATTATTCACAAATAATATTACAGAATCACATTTATGACAACCAGGCCGTTCCCAGGAAAGAGGGGGCTTTCCAATAAGGATTTTTCCTTACTGGCGCGCAATTAGATGACCAAACCTCTCCTTAGACAGAACTTTCTAGACATTGCCAATAATGTTATCTAATAATATTATTCAAATAATATGAATTATTGATCTGATAAATGAAAATACTGTGCAGCAACAATTATTGAAACAACAATAATATAAAATATCAACGCAGCAATTATTAAACCAATAAAATAAAATATTGAACAGTAATCACTGTAATAATTATTGAGTAGTGCCTTCTTACGTACGAATCAATAATTCAACTATACTGTGCAACCACGCGTTATTACTGTATTTTTAACCACCGGGTATTTAAACAGTGTTAACGGTAACAACTACGCCATTATTAATAAACAACTTATACTTGTCGTTTTCTTCATCCAATCGCTTTCCGTTATGGGGCCCACACAAGGCTGCGCCGTCGTACGAAATATTCCCCGACAGCAAGAATATTCCACGACCAAATGAATATTCCCCGACAAAATAAATATTTTATAACCACTTGCTTATTTTGTAAAATTTGCACATTTCACCCATAACCAAAGTATTATATCAAATTAACCCCTTATTATTCACAATAATATTTAGAGAAAATTTGATTTTATTCATTAATAAGTTGGGGTCTTACAACCTCCCCTCCTTATGAAATTTCGTCCTCGAAATTGACGTACGTACCTGATGTTTCAAAAAGGTGAGGATACCTCGCTTTCATTTCTGATTCCAACTCCCAGGTCATTTCTTCAATAGCATGGTTTCTCCACAAAACCTTAACTTGTGGTATAACCTTCGTGCGTAGGACATGCTCTTTCCTATCCAAGATCTTAACAGGTACCTCCTCGTACGTTAAATCTTCAGCTATCTCGTCTGGTTCTAACTCAATAATGTGGTTCGGGTCTTTAACATATTTACGAAGCATAGATATGTGAAAAACATTATGAACACGAGACATGCTTGGAGGTAATGCGAGTCTATATGCCACATTTCCTATTCGCTCAAGAATCTCAAATGGACCAACAAATCTTGGATTGAGCTTTCCTCTCTTCCCAAATCTTGTAACTCCCTTCCATGGTGCAACACGTAACAATACATGATCCCCAATATTAAATTCCACGTCCTTCCGATGAAGATCCGCATAACTCTTTTGTCGATCCTGTGCCGTTTGTATACGTTGTCGAATCGTTTGGATCTTCTCTGTAGTAATGCGTACCAATTCTGGTCCCAACAATGTTGCTTCACCCACCTCGTCCCAGCATACTGGAGAACGACATTTTCTTCCATACAACGCCTCAAATGGAGCCATACCTATGCTCGCCTGATAACTGTTGTTGTAGGAGAATTCCACCAATGGTAGGTACTTATCCCAACTCCCTTTGAGATCTAAGACACAAAGTCTTAATAGATCTTCAAGAGTTTGAATAGTCCTCTCTGATTGTCCGTCCGTTTGAGGATGGTATGCTGAACTGAATCGTAAATCCGTGCCCATAGCTTTCTGCAAGCTAACCCAAAATCGTGAAGTGAATCTTGGGTCACGATCCGAAACTATGGATACTGGCATGCCATGCAATCTCACAATCTCGTTCACGTACATACTAGCAAGACGTTCAAGGGAATAAGTCTCACGTATCGGCAAGAAATGAGCGGACTTGGTTAATCTATCAACAATAACCCAAATCGCATCTATGCCTTGAGAAACCTTGGGAAGACCCGTAACAAAATCCATAGTAATGTGTTCCCACTTCCATTTCAGAATCTCAAGTGGTTGCAATGGACCCTTTGGTACTTGATGCTCCGCTTTCACACGTTGACAAGTTAAACATCTCGAGATAAACTCCGCGATCTCTCTTTTCATATTGCTCCACCAAAATGTATGTCGAAGATCGTGATACATTTTGGTACTCCCAGGATGGATTGCAAACGGTGTGTTGTGTGCCTCCATCATTATTCTATGCTTCAAGTCAAAATCGTTAGGAACACAAAGTCTGGAGTTGACTCGAAGTATTCCTTCTTCATCGATTCTTGCTTCTGGAATAGCACCTTCTTGCACTTTCTTCTTCATACGCATCAGCTCCATGTCCGTAGCTTGAGCAGCTTTAACTTTATCGATTAAAGTCGGTTCTACTCGTATATTTGATATCATCATGTGGGTACTTGGAGCCTTCATCTCTATCTCCATCCTTTGCAAGTCATACAAAATAGGCCTTTGTGTTAACAACATTGCACTCGTACCCGCATATGATCTTCTACTCAATGCGTCAGCTACTACGTTTGCTTTTCCAGGATGGTATTGGATGGTATGATCGTAATCTTTCAACAGCTCGAGCCAACGTCGCTGCCGCATGTTGAGTTCCTTTTGGGTGAAGAAATATTTGAGGCTTTTATGATCTGTATAGATCTCCACTTTCTCCCCATACAGGTAGTGTCTCCAGATCTTCAACGCAAAAACGACTGCTGCCAACTCCAAATCATGAGTAGGATAATTCCTCTCATATTCTTTGAGTTGTCGTGAGGCATAGGCTATGACTTTCCCATGTTGCATGAGAACACATCCTAACCCTTTGCCTGAAGCATCGCTGTAGATAACAAATCCATCCGAACCAGATGGTATTGTCAGAACAGGTGCCGAAATGAGTCTCCTCTTGAGTTCTTGGAAACTCTTCTCGCATTCCTCACTCCATACGAATTTTGTATCTTTCCGAGTCAGCTGAGTTAACGGAGTAGCGATTCGAGAAAATCCTTCCACAAATCTCCGATAATAACCAGCTAAGCCCAGAAAGCTACGTACTTCGGTTACCGACTTTGGTTGCTCCCAACTTTGTATGGCTTCAATCTTCGCCGGGTCGACAGATACTCCATGTTTTGACACCACGTGCCCAAGGAATGCTACTTCCTCAAGCCAGAACTCGCATTTCTTCAGTTTGGCATATAGCTTGTTTTCATGAAGCCTTTGCAATACCAGCTTCAAATGGCGCTCATGATCTTCACGGCTTTTGGAATAGATGAGGATGTCATCAATAAAGACAACAACGAACTGATCCAAATATTCTTTGAATACACGGTTCATCATATCCATGAAGGCAGCAGGAGCATTAGTCAATCCAAAAGACATTACTAAGAATTCATAATGCCCGTACCGAGTTCTGAAGGCAGTCTTTGGAATATCCTCAGTTTTAATCTTCAGCTGATGATATCCAGAACGAAGATCGATCTTTGAAAAGAATTGTGCTCCTTGCAACTGGTCAAACAGGTCATCAATGCGAGGTAGCGGATACCTATTCTTGATGGTGACATGGTTCAATTCTCGATAGTCAATACAAAGTCGCTTACTCCCGTCTTTCTTCTTTACGAATAAAACAGGAGCACCCCAAGGAGACGTACTAGGACGAATAAAACCGATGTCCAACAACTCCTGTAGTTGGACTTTTAACTCCTGAAGTTCAATAGGAGCCATTCGATATGGGGTTTTAGAAATGGGCTTTGTACCGGGTTCAAGGTCAATAAAGAATTCAATTTCTCGTTCCGGGGGTAGACCGGGAAGTTCTTCAGGAAATACATCGGAAAATTCTCTAACAATAGAAATATTATTCAAATCTGACTTGTCTTTGTTCAAATCCATAACATGGGCTAAGAAAGCTTGACATCCGTTTTTCAATAAACGAATAGCTTTGTGGCTTGATATGACAGTGACTGATTTTAGTGGTTTAGTAGTTTGAATTCGTATGACAGGTTGGTTAGGAATATGAAAACTAACAACCTTACGAAAACAATCAATTTTAGCATGATGAGTGGTTAACCAATCAATTCCTAAAATCACATCAAAAGCAAGTATCTTTAAAGAGATAAGATCAACAGGTAATGTGATAGTGCCAACTTGGATCATGCAAGATTTATAAACTGTAGATGTAACGAAGGTTTCACCCAACGGAGTTTCAACAGATAAGTTAAAGTCCAATTTCTCCGGAGTCAAGTTTAAACGTTGAGCACAAGCAGGAGAGATAAAAGAATGGGTAGAACCGGTATCTAGTAAAGTATAAACTTCGCAAGAATTCAAGATTAGCTTACCCGTGATCACCTCGTTCGGGTTTCTCGCGTTTTGGCCAGTAACGACAAACGCCCTTCCAGGAACCGCTGATTTCGACTTATCCGGGATAACTTTTGGAGTCACCATCCCCGCTGAACTTGGTTTTGCTACAGAACACTCTCGAGCTATATGACCCTCCTTTCCACAGTTATAACATACCTTAGATTGTTGTGGGCAGTTTGGGCTGATATGTCCCTCTTTCCCACATTTGTAACATACGATCGGTGGTCGTTCTCCTCCCCTAGAAACAGTTGATGTTTGTGCTGACGTCTTCATATTATCATTGTTGTACCTTCTCTTCTTGAAATCTCCTCCCGACTCGCTCCTTCTATTATCACGACCACGATTACCACCAGAGTGGTTACCGCTTTTGTCCGAATATTTTCCTCCCTGCTGGTTTTCATTGCTTCGATGACTGCCGCCACCGGTATGACCCTGGTTGTGGTCCCTCGGTTGCACATACTCATTATCTCGCTCTAATAATTGAGCCCTATTTACAACATCTGAATATAAAGAAAATTTATGAGAGATAAGATATTGTCGAATCTCGGGTTTTAGACCTCTCAGAAACATCCTTGTCATTCGTTCCTCATTTTCGACCAAATGAGGTGCAAACCTGGATAACTCTGCAAACTTCGCCTCGTACTGGGACACCGTCATGTTGTTTTGTTCCAGTCTGATAAACTCTACCTCCTTCATATGACGAATACTTTCAGGAAAGTACTTGTCATTGAACAGTTTTTGAAATGTTTCCCAGGACATGTTGAGTGCGTCAGGCTGGGTACGCTTCACAGACTCCCACCAGTAGTCTGCCTCACCGCGGAACATAAATGTGGCGAATGGAACCTTCTGTTCCTCCGTGCATCCCAAGACATCAAATATCTTGGTAATTTGCTTGACCCACGTTTCCGCCATGATCGGATCCGGCTTTCCCTTAAATTCTGGTGGTCCCAATTCTTTGAACTGCTTAGCTGTGACAAACCGCGCGTTATCATTTCCACTCGTATTCTGCACACGAGTCTCCCTCGTCTGATTTTGCATGAACTGCAAAAAGCTCCTAAACATTCCATCATTCATCGTTTGCTCGGTAACGTTGTTTACAGGAGGAATATTGCCTTCCTGTTGCACGTTCCCCTGGGTGGTGATCAAAGGTGTCTCCAAGGTCTGATTCACTCCATTATTAACGTTCTCAGCTGTCATTCTTAAATACTGCCATAAAACAAGGGTTAATAGTCATGTCATATATTATCCCTATACTCTGACCGACCAAATAAACACCAAATAAACTTAGTCAGGTCATACTAGCGAAGGAATTCCCCGTCTCCCCCCTCCTAGTTCTTGTCTCACATCTCAGCCAGGGATCATATCCCTAAGCTCTGATACCAATTGTGACGCCCCCAGAATAGGTATACAACACCCATTCTGAGTCGCCAAATACATGGTACAGAAAGCAAACTACAACTTCAATAATACAATTGTCGTGCAAAATACGACAACACATACTGTGAGTTTAAATACAAATATTGTCTTCTAGACAATATCCACACTCAAATAAATCCTCATTACAATTATTCAAACACTATTTTACATAAATAGTGAGGACTGCTAATACATCTTTCTAGAACCATCACTCCATACCCCGACTAGATCCTGCTATGTTCTCACCTCCTGAGAAGAAAAATGGAACAAAAAGGAAAAGGGTGAGCTCAACTAGCCCAGTAAAGAATATTATGACTAAGATAATATACAACAAATTATCGTTAGTCTTCAACAGGGAAAAATCTGATAAAATATAATCGACAACAAGTTTTAGATCAACAACTGCAGCGGAAACAGCAAACCATTAGAAGAGTCAAGTAGAGAAAGAATTCTACTATCTTCTAAGATTTAAAAGTCCATCATCAATATTTTATCCCTGTAACATCAATTAATAATCATCTTTAACCAAATATTCATCTTTGCACTACAGGCCAAAGATATTCATTTGTATCATCAGTCGGTCATGTTCATCTCAACACCTGTTCATCTTTGCACTACAGGCCAAAGATATTCATCAAGTAATTATACATCTTTGCACTACAGGCCAAAGATATTCAGTAATATCATCATTTAGGACTGAGGATGATGAAAAATATCTTAAAGAGAACGAATCCAATGAGACAGAAGGACAAATAGTAGGGATTCGTATAACAGTTTATCCAAGATCAATAATACTTCATAATAATCAATTGTGAAGCAGAATTCAAAAATAAAGATCAAAACATGGATACAATCAAAGATAGTAACCATAATAGACATCTTGGACAAAAAGGGAAAATTTTATTTTTCGGTGAATAGTGCCGTATTCGTGAATAGTGCCGTATACGTGAATAGTGCCGTATACGTGAATAGTAACCCCCGACACAAAAAGTTCCAAATTTGATAAAAACTCATATCAATATTTCAGCATAATGATATTGAAGAAAATAATATCATTAAGAAGAAAATAATATCCCTTACCTCAAGATATCAGTACTTCTGGTCGGAATACCGGTATAAGGCTGAAAGAAACTTGCTCTGATGAATAGAAACTCTCAAAGTATCTAAATACTCACAAAATACACTCAATAATCTAGAGAGAGAAAGAGAGAAAACTTGTTTCTGGTGTGATTTTCAATTCTAACTTAGCCCTCTATTTATAGGAAAATTTTAGTAGGTTTGACCTGCAACCTGATGGCTTTACCTGCTACTATTCCCACCCACCACATTTGAAATATAATTAAGCACATTTCTTCACCAACCACAAGTGGGGCCCACCAATTCTAGAATTTTCCATCAAAATGATAAACTCCGAAAATTCAACAATTTCTGAACCAGTCATCTTGTAAAATTCATAATAAATCATACGTTCATTTTTAACGGTTCAAAATTTGTGGGCATATACTCAACTTATATATGTATAACATATCCAAAAATTACCACGATCCAACGGTCGGATTAAAAATTATAACCCCCGCAAAATATCTCAAAAACCCTGATTTTTAATACCTCCATTCCGACAAAAATATGGATAAAAACCTCAACATTAACTCCTTCATTTTTAACCACAATAATATATCCAACATTTATATCCACATAAAATAAATATTTCCTTATCATATGAATCAATAATTAATTATTCACAAATAATATTACAGAATCACATTTATGACAACCAGGCCGTTCCCAGGAAAGAGGGGGCTTTTCAATAAGGATTTCTCCTTACTGGCGCGCAATTAGATGACCAAACCTCTCCTTAGACAGAACTTTCTAGACATTGCCAATAATGTTATCTAATAATATTATTCAAATAATATGAATTATTGATCTGATAAATGAAAATATTGTGCAGCAACAATTATTGAAACAACAATAATATAAAATATCAACGCAGTAATTATTGAACCAATAAAATAAAATATTGAACAGTAATCACTGTAACAATTATTGAGTAGTGTCTTCTTACGTACGAATCAATAATTCAACTATACTGTGCAATCCGTGTGCTACTGTGCAACCACGCGTTATTACTGTATTTTTAACCACCGGGTATTTAAACAGTGTTAACGGTAACAACTACGCCATTATTAATAAACAACTTATACTTGTCGTTTTCTTCATCCAATCGCTTTCCGTTATGGGGCCCACACAAGGCTGCGCCGTCGTACGAAATATTCCCCGACAGCAAGAATATTCCACGACCAAATGAATATTCCCCGACAAAATAAATATTTTATAACCACTTGCTTATTTTGTAAAATTTGCACATTTCACCCATAACCAAAGTATTATATCAAATTAACCCCTTATTATTCACAATAATATTTAGAGAAAATTTGATTTTATTCATTAATAAGTTGGGGTCTTACAAATATAGAGGACAACAATGATGTAATCCAGTTAGAGGGTGGAGATGAACCTAATGAATTGGATCCCGAGACAGTTATTGTGCCAGATGACAGTGATACTGAGGAAGAGTTATTGACTGACACTGACACAGAATCTGAAGAAGAAGATGGTTATGAATCTTCGACACTTGTACAAAATAATTCTGACCCTGACAACGATTTTCATTAAAATGTATGTTTAGTTTTAATCGTATTACAATGAATTACATATAAGAATGTTCTTTATATCCTTGACATGTTTTAATCGTATTATAATGAATTAAAATGTATGTTTAGTTTTGTCGTAGTTAACTATTTCATACAATTAATTGTCATTATTGTCCTTTTATATAAAATGTATGTTTAGTTTTAATATACAATTACATATGTACATGCTCTCTATATCCTTGACGCGATTATGTATCTTTTATTTATAACTCATACTAACATCCTAAATTTTTTATTTATAGATATCTTCTGAACCTGCAGCACGAAAGCGCGAGTTGGGTCGAGGCCCTAATCATGTGCCGAAGGCCCCGGCTAATCCAGATGATTGCATTCTTATACAAATCCGTCCTCCTCCAGAAAGCACGTAAGTTAAACATCGTGTATATATAAGGGTTTAATATTTCAATTGTTATAAATATATATATGACTGTAAATTATTTTATATTGTAGTGATTTTCAAGATAGTAAAATTGTGAAGTGCATTTCACAATTATGCTTACAGAACTGGCCTACGCCAGTGATTACATGGGCGAGCACACCTCTCGCCCATAAGGATGCAGTTTGGGCTGAATTTTAGGTATATTTTTTTATCACTTTGATAGATAATATATAGTTAATCAAATAATAGTGTTTAGTAATGTTGGATTATGATAATATAATATAACAGTTTTAATATTATTATTGTTGTTTTATTTGCAGAAGCGGTATAGATGGGACGACGCACATGCATCAGTTATTCAGACACTATTCTGGCAGAAGTGCGCCGTCCGAACTAAAGATAATCTGAACAAGGAACGACAAAAAGTCCTGCATAATGCTGAGATTGACCATCCGGGACAAGGTGAGCAGTATATGCATGAGCATAGTCCCTGGTGGTGCGCACATCCCATATGAGTGCAGATGTGTGACTAGTGGAGAGATGAGTCCTGGGTCAAGAGACGCAAGACTGCCGCCTCGAACAGATCCTCAGGTGTATCTGAAGGCGAAAAGGCAAAAGGCACGTACAAGGGCGGCAGTATATCACAGCTGCAGCATATTACTGCTAGGGTACGTATGTATAGCAAGCTTATTGGCTTAGTTATTTATTTTTATGTTTATAGTCATCTTTTGTAAACTAAAATATCATATATTTACATAATAATATGAGAAAATGAACTGTAGGAGTCTCAGTCTCAAGGTCAACCTATCAATTGGTTGGATGTGTATGTGGCCACCCGCGATGGCCTGTCTGAGGATGTTCAGATAGCGGTAATAAGTTCACTTTATCCTAATATGTTGTTTATAAATTGTGACGACTTTTTTGAGTATTTTTTTATTTATTTTTAACTATTTAATTGTTCATCTTCTGACAGGACACTTATAAGGGCTTAATGAACGAGCGCAATCCTGAAGGCACCCCGCATCCATCGAATGATCAAGAATTATGGGAGTGGGCGTCCATCGTGAAGAAAAATTATGTCAAAGGCCAAGGATAAAAACGGCGCCAGACCATCAGTGGCACAAGCAGCTCTGCCACCCAGTCTACACAGTCATCAGGTTATCCAGCCTATCATACTCCTGCTGACTGTGTGAGAGTGATCTGTCAGGATCGTGATCTTCTTCGTATACTGGGCGGGCTTCTGCAGTCTCTGAGTCATGATGAGTTGGCGGAGGCATTGGCGGCAGCAGCAGCAGCAGCAGCAGCACAACCGCAGAATGATGACCAGGTATATATATTGTCTATTGTTTAGCTTTCCCTAAGTACGTCGTAGCAGTATCAACACATGTAACATATATGTTTTATTACTTTGTTAATTACAGGATCATAATTTGGATGATCCATGAAGAGCGCCTAAACTGCTTTTTTTAGATTTTTAAAGCCTTGTACTCTTTTAGATTCATTCTTTGGACAATTTCATTGGTTTATATGGATGTTTACGATATCGATTGTATTGTGTTGGATGAATATTTATAATTGTATTGTGTTGGATGAATGTTTATTCATGGATGATTAATGTTTATTATATAGTAGTTATATCATGGATGGATGTTATTATGGATGCTTGTATATACTGCTGTGTTGAGATTGAAAGCAGGTACAACAGGTTATTTTTGGGAAATCAAGAAAACAGGCAAAAAAAAATTTTAAAAAAAAAACCTATCAGCGACCGCATGCGGTCGCTAACACTATATCAGCGACAACCTAACCTTGTTGGAAGCTAGCGACAGCTGCGGTCGCTATTACCGGTCGCTGCCACGTGTGCCACGTCACACCTGACAACTGACTCATCATAAGTCAGAATAGCGACGGACACGGTCGCTGAGTGCGGTCGCTATTATAGCGGTCGCTATTACTGGTCGCTAGTGTCCATCCAGCGACCAGATTACCAGCGACTACTATCAGCGATCGCAGTCGGTTGTGGATACCAATCTGCGACCGGACACGGTCGCTGATAGGCGGTCGCTGTAAGCCTTTTTGTTATAGTGAGTAGCCAATTTATATCTATTTAGTAACCATAATATAAAACATATTTTTAAATGCATTTTGCAATCAAAACATTCAGTATTCTTACTTTGTGACCATTTTTTAGTGTGAAAAACTTAAGAAAGGTAACCAATATAGAAATTCGTAGTAACCATAGGTAACTATATGCATATAACTTTTAAATTCGCATGCCTCAGTATTCAAATTTGTATCAAAATTACTGTTGATCTTGTAATCAACAATCACTCTATGGTCGTAAGTTTTCGGTTACTGAACTTGAAGAAGTTGTTGATTTTGTATGCTATTTTTCGATCTCAGAGTTGCGTCGCGACAAAAGGTTTCATCTTCTCCGATCTCAGAATCGCGATAGAAGTTTTTGTCTTCTCCGATAGATCTGTCGTTAATCTGTTGTTCCGATTTCAAAGTTGCACGAATTTGCGTGCGATTAGTTACAAATATAAAAGTCGGTAACTGACGTGTAGGAGTTAATAATACGTGATTTTAGCAATGTAATATTGTGTTTGTGTTATTTTTGTAATTATTTTATGTGTGTTTTATTTCTATAAATACTTTCTAATTGTTGTATATTAGTGTTAAGGACCCAAAATTTTACATCCTACTTTTTAAAAAAAAAGTATACGAGAATTGGCTCTTAAAGGAGACTTTAACCTGTTCAAGAGATCTAAATGATGAAAACCTAGCCCAACCCATTTGATAAGGGTTAGGGCGGGGATGAACGGATGAACAGAACAACAGAAACCTTTAGTACCAAGTTGCACTGGGTCTCAATTGGCTTGGTCGGGCCTAACCCAAGGTTGGGCTTGGATTTGCTCCAACACTAGTTAGCTTATAGTCAATTCTGGTACGTTGCACCACTAGTTAGCTTGGAGGGAATCTTAAGCTCTTAGAGTATTCACAATAGTTTTATTATCTCCATCTCTATTTTGGCAGTTTCATTGAGTCATTATGCAGAATAGGGATTCAATTTTTTCACTATGTACCCACCAACTTCCTTATTGATTCCTTAAATAATGATATTTGAAAGTTAAAATTTTAAAGTACCAACAGTCAAAACATGTTTTAACCGTTATAACTATTTGACATTTGTATTGTCTTCATGCGTTAAAGCTTATGATAGATGTAATATACTACAACATCTTGTTTTTAATTATAAAATCGCTATTAATTTATTAAATTTTTTTGAAGTAAGTATGTGATATTTTTAAATTTAAAATTAATACAAATTTAATCAATACATATTGTAACTTATTTAGGAAAAAAAATACTATTACTTATAAAATTTATTATTTTTACAATTCTTAGTAAAATTATTAAGTTTGAGATTGCATCAAATTGACTTATAAAAATTAATAATAATCTTATAATTTATAAAAGAGAGAACATAATTTATCAGTTGTATTCCACAGTAAAATAACTTTTATTTTATTTTAAATTTTAAGTAATTTATGGAGTGAGTATTGAATGGATTGTAGCTGCAAATGTACATAAGATTAATATTAACTTTTAAAAAGTTAATTTGTGATATTTTTAAATTTAAAATTAATATGATTCATTTAAATTAAAAAAAATGAATTTTATAATTAATAGTACTTTTATAATATTTATAATTATATGGACATAAATTAAATAAATTTATATCAATTTTAAATTTGAATACTTTTAAAATTAATTTTTAAGAAATAAGTCGCTATTAATTTATAATTTGAAAACGAAGTAGTAAAAAGTCATGTGACAATAATGTTAAGATGTGTATAATTGATGAGTTGACCATTTAAATGAGGGTGTGAAACGTCATTTTATATATATATATAGAACGATCTTTTGAGTCTCTCACTTTAGAGAGTAAAATCATATATAAAGATTAAAATAGATAGTTGAATAAAGATAAGAAAACTATTGGATAATGATTTGTTGATATATTCTTGAAGATAAAAAGTTTATTGGAAAAACTATTGTGAATGTTCTAAGGCGTTGCCATTCTTAGGGCTAACTGTGATAATAAAAATACTTTCAAATTAAGTATATGATAATTATTTGACATTTTATGATTTTCCAAATGTGGATTAGCGAGTAGATATTTTGATTGAAAAGCATTTTGGTGAAAAAAATAGAAAATTTAAGTTTGTGACCAACACACAATTTACAAATTTATCCAAATTGATGGGAAAAAAAAACTTGTCTTTTATTTATATAAAATCACTTTTAACGCATTCAACTTTCCTATAAACGCATTTTTGTCAAAAACTCTAAATCTAAAAATATTTTATCTCACTGCATCACAGCAGTACAGTGTATTGTCTACCACAGTACACTGCACACAGAGGCGCATCTATTCATAGGGCAACATAGGCCTATGCTGAATTTTTTATATATAAGTATAGGGATAGGAGCAGAAATAAAATTTAATAAATTTAAGGGGATAAATTTATAAAAAAGTTAAACTTAGAATGGACAAAAAAACTTAAACTACTATTACTCTAAAAAAAAACTAAACACACGATATATAATGTATTTAAACTCTTGTTTTTTAACTCGATAAATTTTAACTTTTCATTTTAATTTTCAGCTCAAATAAATCTGTCCGCACTGAGAACAGATTCTAAATCCGCCCAGACTACACAGCCTGTCAAACGGGCTCCTTAAGAATTCTTTGACTTCATATTGAAATGTATTATGCATGGAAAAAAAGATAGGAAATACTCGACCAAAATAGGAGAAAGACAAAATCACACACCACACACACACATACGTGTGTGTGTATATATATATATATATATATATATATATATATATATATATATATATATATATATATATATATATACTCCTTTTTTCTTCTCTTACTTTTGGAAATTGAAGATAGGGACAGTTTATAAACGCGTTAATATCACTAAAAGAAGTGAAATTTCTCCAACTAGCATGCATGCTCCCTATAATTAATCCAAAAAAATTATGACAAGTAATAAGAGTCACCACAATCATCACAAAAAAATTGACAATAGCTAAGTAAGGAATTGGAGTGGATATCGTATACATAATACAAGGGTATTGCCAGCCACCAGAAACCCATTAACGGCCTCTCCTATCATATGCTGCTGAAAAGGAAGGTGACAAAATGGTGCATCTTCACACGGGTCAATCCGTCACAATCTTCCAGATATCAAAACCGCGTTTATTTGAACCGAAAGCAATATATTTCAAATAGATTGTGTAAAATTAGTTACAATTATTTTTACTTTTTTTTAGAACCTACAATGTTACAATTTAAAAATACTCTCTCCGTTTCAAATTAGATGGTCATTATTAATTTTTGAAAGTCAATTAAAAATATTTTTAAAATCAAAATTGAGATGATTAATTAAAAATTATAAAACAAAAAAATTTAGAATGAGTAATATTTTTTAGATAATTTACGGTATTCATTATTGTACTGTTTAAAATTAAAAAAAATATATACTAATTTTGAATTTTAAAATCTTTTACGTTGATTTTAAAAAGTCATCGATGATCAAATAATATAAAATGGGAGGAGAAATACATTTTAATCATAGAGGAAGCCAGAAAGGAAACTAACCTTTTAATCTTATGAAGATTCTGCTGAATTTTGACTTCTTGTTGATGAGTAGACTTGAATTTTGTAACTTTACACAAAGAAAAGACGCATTCTTAGTAGGCTATCACCTTTGAACGGGGTTAAATATATTTTTTCCCATTTTACTGAATCTTGGTTTATAAATATATTATTAAATTGAAATTTTTTACATTCGAGTTATTGAACTACAAATATTTATCAAATCGTTATAAATTTCGTTAAATGAATTGACTTTTAACAGAAGTCTTGCATGTGACTTGCACATGTGAGAGAAAAATTAATTTTTTACACATTTATTTATATAATCTGCCAAGGTGGAAAACTTATAAAATTTTAATACTAAAATTAACTAGATTTGGGTTAAATAAAAAAATTAGTTTCTAAATTTGGGTTAAAAAAACTCTCTCTCTTCATTCTTACTTCATCTTCCTCCTTTATCTCATTTAAAGTCCAGAAATCATCTCAACATAAATTCATTAGAAATCATTTCAATACCCAATAAATTCATCTCATCAGAAACCATTACAACATCCAGAGCATTATCAATGACAACCAAAAGGGGCGAATTTTGTGATTATAAGATGACACACGTGATGGATGTGAAGTAAGAAGAACTGATTCATCATTAACAACAATAACAAGAACAAGGGCACTGGATATGAACTAGCTCCCAAAATTTATCAAATCAAACCCATAAATCTCAATCTACGAAACCTTGCTCCGAGAACGTCTGATCGAAGAAGGGTCTGATCAGACGAATTTGAACTTACTAATTGTGTGCAATGGTGGTGGGTGTGAGTGGCGGTAGTCATGGAAGGACGAAGAACGGAGTGAAGTTAGAAACCTTCATTCTTGTTGGATCTGTGATGTTTATTGATGCAATTGATTTGCAAAGATGGAAATGTTTGAGTTGTTGCAAATTGTTGGGCCATAATACTTTTCATACTGGGCTAGGCTGAATGGGCTTGTCCTTTGGACTATGTCACTTTTGTCATGTTGGGTCAAATAATTTGGGCCTCACTACTTGACTATAATATTGGGCCTAGTAATTGGGTTGGTCCATTATGTAAGTTGTCACTTATCCTGTCTTTGACCAGTAATCATCACAAAAGTAATAGTTGACTGTTATGTCTGCCACCTTTCTGCATGGCATTAATGAGGATGGGACTCCGATTACCGGCGGGAGGTAACAGTGGTAGCAGGTGGGAAAATAAGCTACATACTTTCGGCTGAGATGATCGGGGGTGAGAGGAGGTGTCAGGAGATAGTGGGTGGCACAGTAAACCGGGTCTTGGGAACGTATGGGGCAATGATCACAAAAAGAAAAGAGGTAACAAAAACACAACAACATTATTATTCACACACACTCAGACACTGGTCAATATTTTTCCTCCATTGTTAACCTTGTGATCGCCTGTACTGACTCTCACGCCGGAGCTATCCCCCGACGGTCAGGCCGTCAAGCTTTTGGTGTTGACTTGTTTAACTGTGCAGGATCAGGGCGTCTTACGTGATTGGGACGTGGGAGAAGATCTTGGCGTTAACATTGGCGCTAGAAGGAGGGGGTAAGCAGCACCCGATTTATTATGTAAGCCATGTCCTTCGGGATGCTGAAACAAGGTACCAAAACATTGAGAAGTTTTCTTTTGCTTTAATAACTGCTAGTCGGAAGCTTAGGCAGTTCTTCCAGGGTAGGTTGGTAATAGTCTACACAGATCAGCCTTTGAAGAAAATTATGGGCAAACCTGAGGTATCGGAGAGATTAGCTGCATGGACGATGGAGTTATCTCAGTTCTTCGTTGAATATCATTCCCGAACTGCCATCAAGGGGCAGGCCTTGGCAGATTTTATGGTTGAGTGTTCGTTTTCTGAAGCTGATGAAGCTGTAGCAGAAGCTGGAGGATCTGGCAGCATAGTTGCGGTTCTTCAGCAGAAGCAGAGTTCGTGGACACTGTATGCAGATGGGTCTTCTACTGCAGACGTCAGCGAAGCAGGGATTATTCTGACCAGCCCGGAGGGATTCAAGGCGCAACAGGCCATTAGATTTCAGTTTAAAGCGATGAACAATGAAGCAGAGTACGATGCAGTGTTGGCGAGATTGCGACTAGCTAAGAGTCTCGAAGTGCAAAGAATAGTTATCTTCAACGACTCTCAGTTAGTCGTTAAACAAGTCTCCGGGGAATACAAAGCCCGAGGTCATCGAATGATCAAGTATTTGGCGGAATTGAAAGAACGGCTTCAGTATTTCCAGTTCTACGAATTTCAGGGGGTCGAACGTGACGACAATTCCATTGCCGATGCACTCTCCAAATTAGCCACTACGGATGTTAACGTTTTTGATGGGTCGGTTTACTTGGAAATTTTGCAACATCCTAGTGTTCATCATAAATCGGTAATGTGCGTTGACCGAACCAACTGCTGGTTGACTCCATATCTGGAGTACCTGGCAGATGGCGTTCTACCTTCGGATCAGATGCTGGCTAAGAAAATCAAGTACAAGAGTGCTAATTTCGTTCTGATAGAGGGGGATCTGTTTCGAAGGGCCTTCTCGTCTCCACTGTTAAAGTGTTTGTGTGACGCCCCCAAAATTAGGTATACATCACCTATCTTGGGTCGTCAGATACATAGTACAGAATACAAATACAACTTACTAATACAACTGTCGTGTACAATACGACAAAACATAAACTGTGAGTTTGAATACAAATATTATCTTCTAGAGAGTATTCATACTCAAAAGGAGTCCTCATTATATTTATTAACACACTATTACATAGAATAGTGAGGACCACTAACTAATACTATCATTCGGACCATCACTCCGTTCCCCGACTTGCCCCAGCTACGTTCTCATTTCCTGAAGAGAACAGTGAAAGAAAGGGTGAGCTCAACTAGCCCAGTAAGAAATATTATGACTAAGATAATACAGAATAAATTATCATTAGTCTTCAACAATGTTAAACTGATAAAATATAATAGACATCAAGTTTAACTGCAGCGGAACAAGCAATCCATTAAAAGAGTCAAGTAGAAAATAAACTCTACTATCTTTTATGATTTAAAAAGTTTTTCATCACTTTTATCGCTGAGACTCAGCTTAATAAATAATTCACATCATCCCTGCACTACGGCCAAGGATATTCGTTAGGGTCACGACCACAAATTCCATGCACTACGGGCCAAGGATATTTGTGTATTCATCAATGGTCATGATCATGCCAACAACTGTCCATCAATGCACTACGGGCCAATGAGGACTTTTACCACATCATTTGTAACATTACGGTCATGATTATACCGAATAATCCCTGGTCATAATCATACCAAGTCCATCTATGCACTACATGCCACAGATGACTTTCAACATTTTATAAACATGAGGATGATGACAATGATATAAGAATTCAATAAAATAAGTTCAAGAATTAATTTATCCAAGAATTAATAACGTCCAAATTGTCAACATGATACTGCTTTGTGGAGTAAAATTCAAGAATGCTTAGAAAAATATTTTCATGAAAAGATACTGGATGAAACGCAATTATCAAGGATATTCCACAAATTTCATGGAGTATAGAAGTCAAAACTTAACCAACTGAGTACAATAAAGAATGGAATAACAAAAGAAATCACCATGCATGCGATAGACCGCACAAACAGGTTATTCCAACAGAATAATAAATAATGGAACCAGGTCCGGCGTAAACGCACAGACAGGATATTCCGACAGGATAATAAATAATGGAACTAGGTCCGGCGTAAACGCACAGACAGGATATTCTGACAGAATAATAAATAATAGAACCAGGTCCGGTGTAAAACACACAGACAGGATGTTCCAACAGAATAATAACAAGACGGAACCAGGTCCGGTGTAAAACACACAGACAAGATATTTCAACAGAATAATAGAAGAATGTCACCAAGTATAGGGTAGACCGCGTATACAGGTTATTCCAACAGAATAATAAGAAATGGAATAACAACAGTTCTCTTCATGAATAAGAAAGAATAACACTCCTTACCGTAAAAGAACTGGATTTAAGAGTAGTGAAGTAACAGAAAACTTTTCTTCTATCTCTATATAGTTTCTCTCTATAGTTTCTCTCTCTAGAGTTCAGTGAATTCGTAAGAAAATAATGAAGGAATGAGCTTCTATTTATAGGAAAATGGAATGCATAGTAACTAATCCATGAACGGTCCAGATTGATTACTTTAATCTGACGGTCCATATTTAAAGAAAAATCTTTTAAATAAAATATAATATATTCTATTTATAGAATAACTTTAATAAAGTATTCTGTTTTATATAAAAAGATGTTTCTGTTTTATTACGTTAATAATACGAATAAAACAAAACGTCATTATCGCTAAATAATTCATATTATTAACTGACAATAATGGAATCAAATTGAGCGACTTCTCACATAAGCATTAATAATTAATACCGTGTGCTACTATGCAACCACACGTATTACTGTACTTTTACTACCGAGTAGTTCAACAGTATCAACGGTAAAACTTCCGCCGTTATTTTCATAAAGTATTTTTGTCGTTTTCTCAATCCGACAATAATTCCATTGTGGGGTCCACCAATAATTGTACCGTCGTACGGATATTCCCCGATAAAAAGAATATTCTCCGACGAATCAAATATAATATGACAACTTGCATACTTTGTAAAATTTATAAATACTACCCATAACTATTATATCAAATCCACACAATAAAAAAAAATTATTTCGAGAAAAATTAAATATTTATTCATAAAAACTGGGGTTTCACAATCTCCCCTCCTTATGGAATTTCGCCCTCGAAATTTACGTACTTACTTGGTATGCCGAACATCAAAATTTACGTACGTACTTGGTATGCCGAACATGTGAGGATACCTTGACTTCACTTCAAATTCTAACTCTTGAGGTATAACCTTTAAGTATCGAATATGATCCTTCTTATCCAAGATGTTAACACGTATCTCCTCATACGTTAAATCTTTCGCTATTTCGTCCGGTTCTAAATTAATAATGTGGTTCGGGTCGTCCACATATTTACGTAACATCGATACGAAAAAAAAATGTTCTGAACACGCAACATACTTGGCGGTAAAACGAGTCTATAGGCCACAGTTCCTACTTCATCGAGGATTTCAAATGGGCCAATTAAATCGAGAGTTGAGATTTTCTCTCTTCGTCGATTCTTGCTTCTAGAATAACGCCCTCTTGAACCTTCTTCTTCACATTTATCAGCTCTTAGTATGTAGCTTGAGCGGCTTTAACTTTATCGATTAAAGTCGATTTTAATCGTATATTCGTTATCTTCACGTGGGTTCGAATATTCGCACTTGTAACCGTATACGATCTTCTACACAACGCGTCAGCTACCACGTTCACTTTTTCACGATGTTATTGAATGGTACGATCGTAATCTTCAACAGCTCGAGCCAACGTCTTTGGCGCATAATACGTTTGTTTTAGTTGAAGAAATATTTGAGGGTTTAAGAAATGGGTTTTGTACTGGGGTCAATACAAAATTCAATTTTACGCTCTGGGGTAGGCTAAGAAGTCTTCAAGAATACGTCAAGAAATTTATTAACAATAGAAATATCGTTCAAAACTGTGACCCTCATCCAAGACTTGGATAACACGTCACATTGATACCTATCAACTTGCCATCGTCATTTACAACGTCTCCTACGGAAAGTCTAGCTTCGGTGCATTCCACACCAGGAAGTCAACAACGAAAGGAACGGGAATTTTTACTTATGGCTTGATATGACAATGATTGACTTTAGTGGTTTGGTTACTTTGAATTTGCATAACAGATTGGTTAGGAATATGAAAGCTAACAACTTTACGAAAAATATGATGAGCAGTTAACCAATCGTTTCCAAAAATCACATCAATGCAAGTATTTTCAAAGAGATAAGATCAACAGGTAACGTGAAAGTGTTGATTTGAACAAGATTTATAAATAGTGGAGGTAACAAAGGTTTCTCCCAACGGAATTTCAACAGAGAAATCAAAGTCTAACTTCTCCGGAGTTAAGTTCAAATATTGAACACAACTAGGTGAAATAAAAGAGTGAGTAGAACCGGTATCTAACACGGTATAGACTTCGCAAGAGTTTATGATTAGCTTACCTGCGATAACTTCATTTGGGTTCCTCACTTGTTGGAAAGTCATAACAACCGCTCTCCCTTGAACTACCCGGCTTTGACTTGTCTGGGGTAGCATTTGGTGTCATTACTATCGTTGGAATTGACTTTAATATAGGGCATATTCCACCCTCAACTGCTTCATCGTACTCCTGCTTCATGATCTGAATCATCAATCTTCGATCCATATCGAGTTCAGATTGACCGCTCTGTACAGGGTAATTCAAAACTCGATGTTGGGTTCTCCCAATTGCTGTCCAAAAAGAGAAATGTATATCATCTATTTTAGCCTTTTTGGATCGGACGTCTCTTTCTACAATATCAACACGTCGTGCGGCTTTTACCCAAGCATCCTTCATTCTCACTCGTTCAGTTGTTTCTTCTTTCAGCTGATCCTTGATATTTGAATTCTCAGATTCTAACTTTAATATCTTACACTCTGCCAAAGCGTGATTTTGTTCGAGCAACACATATCGGGTAACACAATTTTGAATCATTACATCTCTTTGCTCCACGACCGCCTGTCGTTCTTCAGCCTGCTCTTCTAACTCATGAACACGATTTTGTAATTCTAAGTTTTGATTATAGATTTCTTCTAACCAATTCTCCTCAGGTTCCTCTTCTTCCTCTTCTTCCTCTTCTTCCTCACTCTCAGATGCTACCTCTGCCACTAACTCGGGTGCAACTATTAGTTCTTCACTTACCACGTAGATATCTCTAATTTCTTCTTCGCCTGATATTACATTATCCTGGTTGGTGATTAGAGGTGCCACGGTCTCATTCACTCCATTGTTGACATTTTCAGCTGCCATTTTTAAATACTGCCACAAAACAAAGGTTAATTAACATATAACATATTATCCATATACTTTGACCGACCAATTAAATACCAAATAAACTTAGGTAGGTCATACTAGCGAAGGAATTCCCCGTCTCTCCCCTCCTAGTTCTATTCTCACATCCTAGCCAGGGATCATATCCCTAAGCTCTGATACCAACTGTGACGCCCCCAAAATTAGGTATACATCACCCATCTTGGGTCGCCACTTACATGGTACAGAAAACAATTACAACTTACTAATACAAGTGTCGTGTACAATACGACAAAACATAAACTGTGAGTTTGAATACAAATATTATCTTCTAGAGAGTATTCATACTCAAAAGGAGTCCTCATTATATTTATTAACACACTATTACATAGAATAGTGAGGACCACTAACTAATACTATCATTCGGACCATCACTCCGTTCCCCGACTTGCCCCAGCTACGTTCTCATTTCCTGAAGAGAACAGTGAAAGAAAGGGTGAGCTCAACTAGCCCAGTAAGAAATATTATGACTAAGATAATACAGAATAAATTATCATTAGTCTTCAACAATGTTAAACTGATAAAATATAATAGACATCAAGTTTAACTGCAGCGGAACAAGCAATCCATTAAAAGAGTCAAGTAGAAAATAAACTCTACTATCTTTTATGATTTAAAAAGTTTTTCATCACTTTTATCGCTGAGACTCAGCTTAATAAATAATTCACATCATCCCTGCACTACGACCAATGATATTCGTTAGGGTCACGACCACAAATTCCATGCACTACGGGCCAAGGATATTTGTGTATTCATCAATGGTCATGATCATGCCAACAACTGTCCATCAATGCACTACGGGCCAATGAGGACTTTTACCACATCATTTGTAACATTACGGTCATGATTATACCGAATAATCCCTGGTCATAATCATACCAAGTCCATCTATGCACTACATGCCACAGATGACTTTCAACATTTTATAAACATGAGGATGATGACAATGATATAAGAATTCAATAAAATAAGTTCAAGAATTAATTTATCCAAGAATTAATAACGTCCAAATTGTCAACATGATACTGCTTTGTGGAGTAAAATTCAAGAATGCTTAGAAGAATATTTTCATGAAAAGATACTGGATGAAACGCAATTATCAAGGATATTCCACAAATTTCATGGAGTATAGAAGTCAAAACTTAACCAACTGAGTACAATAAAGAATGGAATAACAAAAGAAATCACCATGCATGCGATAGACCGCACAAACAGGTTATTCCAACAGAATAATAAATAATGGAATCAGGTCCGGCGTAAACGCACAGATAGGATATTCCGACAGGATAATAAATAATGGAACCAGGTCCGGCGTAAACGCACAGACAGGATATTCCGACAGAATAATAAATAATGGAACCAGGTCCGGTGTAAAACACACAGACAGGATGTTCCAACAGAATAATAACAAGACGGAACTAGGTCCGGTGTAAAACACACAGACAGGATATTCCAACAGAATAATAGAAGAATGTCACCAAGTATAGGGTAGACCGCGTATACAGGTTATTCCAACAGAATAATAAGAAATGGAATAACAACAGTTCTCTTCATGAATAAGAAAGAATAACACTCCTTACCGTAAAAGAACTGGATATAAGAGTAGTGAAGTAACAGAAAACTTTTCTTCTATCTCTATGTAGTCTCTCTCTATAGTTTCTCTCTCTAGAGTTCAGTGAATTCGTAAGAAAATAATGAAGGAATGAGCTTCTATTTATAGGAAAATGGAATGCATAGTAACTAATCCATGAACGGTCCAGATTGATTACTTAAATCTGACGGTCCATATTTAAAGAAATTTTTTTTAAATAAAATATAATATATTCTATTTATAGAATAACTTTAATAAAGTATTCGTTTTATATAAAAAGATGTTTCTGTTTTATTACGTTAATAATACGAATAAAACAAAACGTCATTATCACTAAATAATTCATATTATTAACTGACAATAATGGAATCAAACTGAGTGACTTCTCACATAAGCATTAATAATTAATACCGTGTGCTACTATACAACCACACGTATTACTGTACTTTTACTACCGAGTAGTTCAACAGTATCAACGGTAAAACTTCCGCCGTTATTTTCATAAAGTATTTTTGTCGTTTTCTCAATCCGACAATAATTCCATTGTGGGGTCCACCAATAATTGTACCTTCGTACGGATATTCACCGACAAAAAGAATATTCTCCGACCAATCGAATATAATATGACAACTTGCATACTTTGCAAAATTTATAAATACTACCCATAACTATTATATCAAATCCACACAATAAAAAAAAAATTATTTCGAGAAAAATTAAATATTTATTCATAAAAACTGGGGTTTCACAGTTTGACTCCGTCCGAAGCTGAATATGCTCTTCGAGAAGTTCACGAGGGCATCTGCGGCGACCATATGGCTGCTAAGTCATTAGCCTACAAAGTACTTCGTCAGGGATACTACTGGCCTACCATCTTCAAGGAAGCGACTGAATACGTCAAGAAGTACGAGAAGTGTCAGCTGAATAGTCCGATCCCACATCAGCCACCAGAAGAGTTATACTCGATCTTATCTCCCATACCCTTTGCTGTCTGGGGGGTTGACATACTAGGTCCTCTATCGAAAGCATAAGGTCAGGTCAGCTTTGTTATAGTTGCCATCGACTACATGACCAAGTGGGTAGAAGCAAAACCGCTCAGGTTAATAACAGAACAGGAATGCTTAAAGTTCATCAAAGAGTCGGTAGTATTTCGGTTCGAAATTCCTAAGGTGGTGATTTCAGACAATGGACGTCAATTTGTGGGATCAAAATTCGAAGCATTTTTGAAATAACTGGGGGTCCAGCATAGAAAGACTTCGGTAGCTCATCCTCAGTCTAATGGACAAGTCGAGGTGACCAACAGAACGCTGCTAAATGGAATCAAGCGCAGATTGGATGAAGCTAAAGGAAGATGGCCAGAAGAGCTGCTCAGCGTGTTATGGGCCTATCGGACCACTCCGAGGACCACAACAGGGGATTCACCTTTCAGACTGGCCTATGGTACTGATGCCTTAGTCCCAGTTGAAATTAGATCTCCAAGTCTTCGAGTTGGCCAGTTCAGAGAAATATACAATGATGAAGGGCTGAAAGCCAATCTTGATTTACTTGAAGAAGTCAGAGAAACAGTCTTGGTCAAACTAGCGGCCTATCAGCGAAGAGTAGCTAAGCATTATAACAAGGGGGTAAAGCTTCGCAGGTTCGAAGTAGGGGATTTCGTTCTCAGAGAAGTCGAAGCATCTACGCCCCAGAATTTGGGAAAGCTGATGCCGAATTGGGAAGGGTCATATGAAGTCATAGAAGTACCGAAGCCGGGGACTTATCGGTTGAGGGCTTTGGACGGATCAGAGATCAAGAATACTTGGCATGCAGGCATGCTTCGAAAGTATTTTCAGTAGCTACAATATCAGTACACCGGAAGTCTGTAATGGTTTTAAGTCATCATCAATAAAAATTCCTTTCTTTTCAAGCATGTCTTGTCTTCGTTGCTGTTAACATCATTCGAAGTAAGGAGGTTCGGGTGGACTCGCTGACCATTCGATGGTAGCCTCATCGGCAGGTGGTCCCTATGAGTTCGTCAGGCCCTGCGTGGTAGGCGAATGTCATTGGTGTAAGGAGGTTTGGGTGGACTCGCTGACCATTCGATGGTAGCCTCATCGGCAGGTGGTCCCTATGAGTTCGTCAGGCCCTGCGTGGTAGGTGAACGTCATTGGTGTAAGGAGGTTCGGGTGGACTCGCTGACCATTCGATGGTAGCCTCATCGGCAGGTGGTCCTTATGAGCTTGTCAGGCCCTTCGTGGTAGGCAAGTGTCATCCCTAAGACGTTGTCAGGCCCTGCGTGGTAGGCAATTGTCGACCTTTAGACCTTGTCAGGCCTTTCGTGGTAGGCAAGTGTCATCCCTAAGACGTTGTCAGGCCCTGCGTGGTAGGCAATTGTCGACCTTTAGACCTTGTCAGGCCCTTCGTGGTAGGCAAGTGTCATCGTTTAGACTTCGTCAGGCCCTTCACGGCATCTACCTCACACTTTGGTAACGAATAAGTATTCCCTTACTTTATTACCTAAATTTTTCTAAGTGTTGAGTTCGGAAGGCCGCATTCTTTAACTTCATCTTGTCTGATATACGACTTGCCTGGTTGTTAATTAATAGTTTAAGTTAAGTCCACGAAGGAGCTTGTACATTTTTTAAGTTGAATCGATATTGAAGCATTGATAAACAGTAAATAACACCGAAGTCATAAGGAATAATGTTGATATTTCATTTACAAAATACTGTTTACATAACGATAGAAACTTTTATAGAAATCCTACAGCTAAGGGAAAAGAGAATCATCTTCAGGAATCAGCTTCGTCTTCCGAAGAGTCGAGAATGGTCGGATCAACCTTGGCAGTGACAAGTCTTGCCTTGTTTTTGCTTCGGCATTCGTCATATCCATCCGAGAATATTTGGACGGACTCCTCGTTTAACTCAGCTGATTTCTGGTATTCTTGTTGAACTTCTTTCCGAAGATCTCCGGTCAGAGGGGGACCCAAATCTCTCAAAGCACGAAGTTCTCGAAGCTCCTCTTCGAGCTTTGCCCGTTCCTTCAGATGTCTTAAATCCCTAGCTTCGAGTTCATGTACTTGCACCGCCAAGCTCTTATTGGTCTTCACCATAGTTTCGTTCTTACCCACAAGGACCTCGTTTCGACGAACCAGGTCTATGTTTGTATTAACGGTTATTTGGTGGGTGGCCTCGGCTGTTTCCAGTTTCTCTTTTAAGTTATTCACATCCTTCTGGAGGCCTTCATTATTGAAGAGAGTGGTACCATGGGCCCTTCTCTCTCTATCCAAAGCCGACGCCTGAATAGCGTTCTCTCGTCTGGCTGCATCTTCTTCGGCTTCGGACTCTTTGTATCGGGGAAGAAGCCTCCCGAAGACAGCATTGGCCTACAGACATTCAAAGGTAGCCGGTAAATCACTAGAAGAAATAGATAATTCCCAAATATTTTAATTGAACAAACTCACCTTAGCCTGGTAACTCATGCCTTCTTCGATTAAATCCCTGATTGAGTTGTTCCCGAACCGATGGTCATCAGTCTCCTGGACAAAGGATTCGAACAGCTGGAAGGGAAAGTTGGCATTAAACTCCGGCCATATGGTAGGAGAAGATGCGGCTTCTCGCCTGAAGGCGGAGGGGGAAGATCTTGCCGAAGAAGGCATGGATGGTTCGGGGGGCGGTGGTGGTTGATCATCGGAGGGTTGTTTCCTTTTACGAGACAGAAGTGGAGACTCGGTTGGGTTTTCGAGCTCGTCTACGGAAACATAGATCTCCACAGGAACGACGATCGGAGGATCAACTGCAGCAGGAGGAACCCGAAGCTCATCGGCGGATAAAGGAGTCACTTTGGTCTTTGTCTTTTTAGTACGAAGAGCTTGCATTCGCTCCTTAGCCGGCATGTCAATCAGGCTGGTGGTAAAAGTTTGCTGAGATTCTGGAAGGACCGATCTTGGTTTCCGAACAGCCCTCTTCTTTTGTCGAGGTCGGCTAGGTTCCTCCGCAATTTCTGATCCATGGAAGACTTCAGCGTCATGGGATTCCGAAGCCGGATGTTCTTCCTGTGGGATGTCGGTGGGGGATGATGATGATTTACCCGAAAGGAATTTATCCAAATCCCTTCAGTCGATCGATGTTGGTTTTATCAAAGACACTGCAAATTAAAAAATCATGTAACCTTTTAGACCAGTTCACTAAAAGAAATCTCAGCAGATTACATATCAGTAAGAGTTTAGAACTCACATTTATGGTCATATAACCATGCTTGCTTGCTCAGGAGTCCGAAGCTCCACTCCTTCAGGGGAATCTTCTCGAGAATGCTCGCCATTTCTTTCACACGCTCCTCTGGAATGTCCTCGAAGTCTGCAGAAATCCGCTCGGAAGTGGTCCATTTCGGGATAGACGGGATTTCAGGTCCCTTCACGAAGAACCATTCTCTGTGCCACCCCTTGTTGCTCGAAGGAGTATCCATCAAAGGTCGCTTCTCGAACTTGGCGTTAGGCTTGGGGGACTGTTTGCTCAGCACTTTGAAGCCTCGTTCCCGAGACTTCCCAGCAGAGAAGAGAGTGAAAAAAGAATCAACTGTTGGGGGTATCCCCAACTCATAACAGAATGCTATGAAGGCCAGGATGTGGATGTACGAATTCGGCACCAGTTGGGCGAATCCTACTCCGATAAATCCCAGGAGAGTAACAAGGAGAGAGTGAAGAGGGAATCTAACTCCCTTCTCTAGAACAGTTACCGGTACGGCAGTCCACCCATCCGATCGTTGGTACATCCGTTCGTGCGGTTCCGGAGCTCTCACCAGATGGGTGTCCAGAATCTGATACCGAATTTTGATGGCACGCAGCTCGATCTCGGTGATGATAGAGGGGATATTGGCGTGAGGGTATTGTTCTTCACTCTCAAAAAACTCTAAGGGGGTGGGTAGGGGATTTGAAGGGTTCCCGGCAGGACTAGCCGTGGTTTGGGGGTTGGGGTTTGGAACCGACTCGGTGAGGTTGTGACTGGTAGGAGTGATGGAAATCGGAACAACAAGAATAGGGGTGGAATTGTCAGAACCTTGGGTCGCCATTGCTACTAAGATCTTGCAGGAAAGGAAGAAATCAGAGAGAAAGAGAAAATACTATATATCAAATTCAAATTAAGCTGGTAAAGTCGTCAAAATTGGGTAAAGTTGGCTTTTATAGTGGTCTTTTCAAATTTTGCACGAAAACCGAGGGCAGCGCATTAATTGGAGATAATGATGCGGGAGTGGAAGGGGTAACGTCTGATTTTGGTTTTATTGGGTTATCCAAGGTGAGCTGGCGCTCGTTGGATCCCTTTTCACTATGGACTCACACTATTTACAGTCTTCTACTAAACATCCTGTTTAATAAAAGACTGGGGGGCAATGTTGGGCCATAATATTTTTCATACTGGGCCAGGCCGAATGGGCTTGTCCTTTGGACTATGTCACTTTTGTCATGTTGGGTCAAATGATTTGGGCCTCACTACTTGACTATAATATTGGGCCTAGTCATTGGGTTGGTCCATTATGTAAGTTGTCACTTATCCTGTCTTTGACCGGTAATCATCACAAATGTAGTAGTTGACTGTTATGTCTGCCACCTTTCTGCATGGCATTAATGAGGATGGGACTCCGATTACCGGCGGGAGGTAACAGTGATAGCAGGTGGGAAAATAAGCTACATACTTTCGGCTTAGATGACCGGGGGTGAGAGGAGGTGTCAGGAGATAGTGGGTGGCACAGTAAACCGGGTCTTGGGAACGTATGGGGCAAGGATCACAAAAGGAAAAGAGGTACAAAAACACAACAACATTATTATTCACACACACTCAGACACTGGTCAATATTTTTCCTCCATTGTTAACCTTGTGATCGCCTGTACTGACTCTCACGCCGGAGCTATCCCCCGACGGTCAGGCCGTCAAGCTTTTGGTGTTGACTTGTTGAACTGTGCAGAATCAGGGCGTCTTACGTGATTGGGACGTGGGAGAAGATCTTGGCGTTAACACAAATATTTTTTTTAATATTTTTTTTTGTTTAGTATGATTTAATTTTCTAAATTAAAAGATTTTTACCTTTTTAATTATATTTTTTTTCTATTATAGTTTATTTATGTTTATAGACTGTAATTATATATATTTTTTGTTTTTACTTTAATTTGTTCTTTTTATTTAATTTTAATTTATTTCTAAATTTTCTAGAAATTTATTTTTAAATATTATTGTAACATGCTAAAACTTTGACAATAATAATAATAATAATAATAATAATAATAATAATAATAATAATAATAATAATAATAATAATAATAATAATAATAATAATAATGATAATAATATTAATAATTCATCCATTTCAAAATATTAGATAATTTTATAATTTTAAAGTGAAATTAAAATTTTAAAAATTTTAAAAAAATATGAATTAATTAATTTATATAAATACATTTGTAAAAATTATTCATTAATTTATTTTATTATCAATTAATTAATTTAATTTAATTATTTGTTATATATATTAATTTGATTTATATTTTTTTAATTTATATAAATACATTTGTAAAAATTATTCATTAATTTATTTTTATTATTAATTAATTAATTTAATTTAATTATATTTTATGTATATTAATTTGATTTATATTTTGTTTAATTATTTGTTATAGAATTAAGTATAATTTAATTTAATTAGTTATCCAACTCAGCTTCTCTCTCCTGCCACGTATTGTCACGTCATTTTTTTGTTAAATGGTTAGCAGACATAGACGGCAAAATCACTTTTTGTAAATAATATATAGTTTAATAAGTTGATTGTAAAAAAAATTAGTTCGATGATACATTTGTAAACCAACCCCTAGTAGAGTGAAAAAAAAATGTATTTAACTCCTTTTGAATGGGATATGAATATGAGTTAAGTTTCATAACCTAATAGTGTACATACGAGTGATATTAAGGTTTTGTTTGATTACCTCTTAATGGCTCTTAATGGATTTGCCTCTGATTCGGTCAGAGGCAAATCTTGTTTGACAATTTTTTTTTACCTCTTAATGACTCTTAATCTGTTAGACACAAAAATAATTCTGTACCATTTAGAGGCATGTCTGAGCGAGAAAATAATTTTTTGGGACAAAAATACCATCTTCAATATTACAAATTCTGTCTGTTATCCCAAAAACAAATTTAACATACAATCTCGCTACTGATCTTTTCCTTCACTACTGATCTTCTCCTTCCGTTCCATTTCTTCTTCTCTCTCTCAATTACCAAACTCCCAAATTCTACTGAATTTCAAAATTCTTCTAAAATTGAAGCCATCAACTGAAAATTTGAGAAGAGCGGAACAATGTGCAGTTTTAAAGAGGGAGTAAACTCAATTAATTACAAAATTGAAATAAGGATTCAGTTATTACATCAATCAAAAAAGTAATCTATGTATTTCCATTATGCTCATACGGAATTAAGTGAAAATAAATGAAAATGTTAATATAATTGTTATGATTGGTTATGGATTGCTATGGATGAAGTGTTATACACGTTATTAGGAGTAATAAAGGATGAAATTTTTGGTTAAAACCATACCTTAATGTCTATGAAATTCTGGAAATTAAGCCTTGCATGTATGATGTTTGATAAAATATCTCAAAGAGGTTTAATAATTAAAAAGTGGGAATTAAACAAAGTTTGGAATTAGCTAACCTTTATATATGTATTATGATGTAAACCAAGTTGATTGAGTGAATCAAAGTGAGTTTAAAAGCAACTTGGTGAATTTTGAATCAAATTGAGTTTAACTAGAGAATAGAGGTATCATGGCATATTGGGGCCTTTGAAAGTACATTTCAAAGAAACCAAATTGGTCATGTTATATTTTTATAAAATACTTTGTAGTAACATCTCAAACATATTCAAAAATTGAAGTCAATCTGATGAAAGGATTGCAAGTTACAAAGTCAAAGTAGCTAAGAGATTATCGAATTTGTTGAAATTCTGGGCAGGAGGCGTCGGAGCACCAGCCCCCCTGTTCTGTCACATCAAAATAGAAATGTATACATTTTCTATCTTGATATAAATAGTTCTATTCACTCTCTGTATCAATTAACATTTTGTTAATGGTATTGCAAATAGAATGAAATAGGCTATATGCTCCACAAATGGATGAATTAATAACAGTTGTCCATAAAATAAATAAAAAATTAAAACAATGAGATAACCTATCTATTTTTTTTTTTGCTTTCTCGTGTATGCTGATTGTGTCCTTTAATGTCCCCCAGTTTTATCAATTTTTTATATAGTCTTTGCATTCTCTTTATCCCTTGTTTATCTTGTTTTTTTTTCTTTATGGTGAAAACTAATAGATTTCAACTACTGATGTCCATGGCTTCTACAAGTAACCAAGTTGTCTCTTCTTGCTTTCCTTCGTCTTCAACTTCTCATTGGAACCACGATGTCTTCTTGAGTTTAAGAGGTATAGATACACACAAAATTTTTCAAGTCATCTATACACGGCTTTAAAGCAGGCGAGAATCAAAAGCTTCATAGATGATGAAGAACTACCAACGAGAAAAGAAATTAAGCTAGAATTGCAAAAAGGTATCCAAGAATCAAGGATGTCTATTATAGTTTTCTCCAAAAACTATGCTTCTTCTAGGTGGTGTGATAGACTCCACGGCACGCTTGCGTGAGGTGGTCGTCGCCCCGATCATTTCTAGCAAAGTTGTAGGATGAATTGCTTGCAACACCTTAACCCCTCGCCTATATGTAGACGTTAATCTTGGTACAATTGCTCGCGTTAGGAAATCAGCGTTAAATGGACACCAACGACACCTTGACCCCTCGCTTATATTGAAGCTGTAATCTTGGTACAATCGACGATTAATGCGGTAGAAGACGCCACACACAACTATGAATTGTTGTATGATAAGTCAAATTGAATCTCAAAAAAATAACTAAGAAAAATACTTAGGAATTCTTCAAAGAATCAAAAGTAGAGAATAACCTCACAAATATATTGAATAATGAATAATGTATAATGTGTTTGATTACATCAACTTGGACATCTATTTATACTACTCAAAACAATCTAAATCCTAAAAACAATAGGAACAAATTATTCTAATCCTAATAGGAATTATAAATCATAACCCTAATTTCTATAAATAATTAGAAATCAATTTGGAAAAGAAATTCCTATTTCTATAAAACAATAAAAACCTTATTTAGAAAGTAAATCTAAACTGAAAGAAATCATAATTATAATAGAATTTGATAAGTATCTGGAAAACAAATCCCTAAAAATTAGGCTAATAGAATCTGCCTAATATTTTAGGAAACAAAATCTCTTTCCTAAAATCCCAAAATCCTTGCCATGTTAGAATCTTTTACCACGTGAAACTTGCTTCTTTCCTTTGCATGTAATATGTGAATAACTTGCTGATCAGGATTGTATCATTCCCCTCCTCTTCAAAAGGATTTGTCCTCAAATCTGGCATCTCTCCCTTTTAAAAAGGATTCATCCACAAATTCCTCCTGGATCAAATATCATTATGTAGAACTCTTCATGTCGCAAATCCACCCATTTACGAATTCCCAGATCAAAAATCAAGGTGATGATCTCGATCATTCGCAAACAAAACCACGTCAATGATCCTGGGTTAAATATCAACTTTTGAAATTCATCACGTCGCATAAGCCCATACACCTGAATCCCTGGATTAAACATAAAATAAAACAAATCAACAAGTCCATTTTGTCTAATCACCAAGAAAATAAATAATGCAAAATTACATGCATAGGCTACTAGAACAATATTCAAAACACTTCCCTGTAGACTCTCAATGCATTGATCGAATTGAATTGCACGATCCATGTTTCCCTCAATGAATATGATCCTATCACGAATCTGCAAAACACAACCAGCCTTTCTCCTTCCATTGACATTAACACAATCAAAATCACATAATAGCACCAACGGATAAAAAGGTCACAATCATAAGTTAAAAATTCAATAGCATATCGACGATGATCACAAACAAACTCAACACATGCTAAAGAATTTCCCAAAGTGTTGACAAAAATCGAAATATCATCAAAATAGAGAATAACAAATTTTCCCATGAAAAAAATGCAAAATATAATTCAACAATTCCATGAAAGTATGCAATGCCTTAGCTAATCCAAGTGAACTAACTAAACTTGCAAATAACTCATCTCTCAAACCATCTTGATGATAAACACTTCTTGAATCAAAACCATATGATAGCAAATCATGCAATGAAGATTGCTCAAACGAAACAACATGATTACTACCATTGTCAACTAACGATAATTCATGTAAAGATTGACTAGCATGAAACCCTACGTCAACATTTGGATACGAAAACCTAGAATTAATTTCATGCAAGTAAGCACATCGAAAACGAGAATATATATCATGATCATAAACTAACTCAACATAAATCAAATATCCTTTATAGTTTATGATAAAGACGATTTTACCCGCAAAATAGCTAACAATAAATTTTCCAATAGAAGCATGCAAAACATGTTTTAAATAACTCATGAAAACGCTAGATGCATCAGTTAATCTAACAGAAATAACTATCCATCTAAACAACTCACATGTTAAAACAATTTTCCATTTATCATAATCATGCACGCTAATTTGATTAGGCATTATCATCACATGACCATCTCCAAGTGTAGATAAAACACAAGCACCATGCAATTTATCAAGCATATTATCTAAGTAAAGAAAAACACATCGATACTTGTTTACCAATTCAACATCGATGCATAAACTTGACATCTTATCCTCCTTAGGTACTATGATCTCATAATTAACACATGAACTTATGTCTTCTCTCACGATACCAACTTTCACCAACTTTCCAACCCGCATCGGTAACTCCGTCTTCTCCTCGGGAATACTATCAGCTGATTGATATGGAATGATAGCGCGAGGTATATCATCAACAACCTGTACAAGAGACAAAACAGAACTAGACAAAGAAGAATCATTAGTGTTAGTATTCAAAAGCACCGTCTTGTACGAATGTACAGTCATTGGCTTTTCAAAATATAACTCACTTTTCAACTCACTCTTTTTTTTATAGTCACATATTTCTTCTCTCTCTTTTTTATGCTCACCCTCTAGTTTATTTTTCTCTCGTTTATTTACAAGCTCACTCTTTTCATTCTCTTTTTTCTCAATCTCTCTTTTCTTTTCATTCTCACTCTTTTCAATTTTTTCTTTTACACTATCAATCTTTTGAACAATTTCTTTTTGCCGATCTTTTCCACATGTATTTCCTTTTACAAACACATCTTCTTGATTACTTTCTTTCAGATGTTCACCATCTTGCTTTAGATCATGGATTTCATCTTGAACACTCGAACCCAATAACTCTCCTTGGACTGCATATTCTATAATTTCTTCCACCTCCCCCCGTTGATCTTGTTTCTTTTGCGCCTTAGGAGTATATTGTAGCTGCATCCAATAATCTTCCTTGTTTACTTGTGTGCGAACACTCCTGTTATTATCTATTGTAGATCGCACTGAAGGTTGCTCTACATGTCTTTGAGATGCATACTCCTCCCTCCTGTCACGCTGTATTAGAGCAAACCACTTTCTCATTGCTGTTTTTAATTCTGCCCATGTCTCGAATGGACACTCCCCATGTTTTTGTTTGCTAAGCTGCCACCATATAATTGTATGATCGAAGAACTCTTGAACTGCCCGTCTGACCTTCCTCCGCTCGGAGTAATCATTACAGTCATATTCTCGCTCCATTTTTCTCTCCCATCTTAGATATGCCTCTGTATCAATATTGTCTTGAAAAGTATTCCTTCGACACCCATAAGAACTTTCATAATTGTAGCCATATATGTTTGCTGCAAAATAAAGGTTAGTAAATAAAAAATTTCCTCACACACTCCCTTACGTGTTTCGCTCGAATCAATGGTTCACTCGTGTATACTCTCAATAAATTGGCTTTTACCCTCGATTAATCTCACCACTAAGCCTTTTACCTCAAAATATTCTCTCTAATAGGTTCTTCTTGAATTCCCCTAGCAAAATTCTTGGTTTTACTAATCAATTCAAAAATTACTTATCACGAAACAAAAATATAGATGGTGTAACTATCAGAATACCACAAAATCACCGATCGATTGCCTTATACTCCTCTTGTATGCTTCAGATTTGTAAATTGTAGCTCCGTTTCAGAATTGATGATGATGGAACAGTATGAAATCTTTGTTGGAATTTGATGGTTTGATGGTGTGCTACAAGTTTGGTTAGCACAATGAAAATAGAATATGATTTTTTTTTCTTTTTCCTTTTTTTTTTGCAATATATATTTCGACAGAAAATTAAAGATAAGTAACTTGCTAGAAAGGCTTAGCTCTGATACCAAATGATAGACTCCACGGCACGCTTGCGTGAGGTGGCCGTCGCCTCGATCGTTTCTAGCAAAGTTGTAGGATGAATTGCTTGCAACACCTTAACCCCTCGCCTATATGTAGACGGTAATCTTGGTACAATTGCTCGCGTTCGAAAATCAGCGTTAAATGGACACCAACGACGCCTTGGCCCTTCGCTTATATTGAAGCTGTAATCTCGGTACAATCGACGATTGATGCGGTAGAAGACGCCACACACAACTATGAATTGTTGTATGATAAGTCAAATTGAATCTCAAAAAAATAACTAAGAAAAATACTTAGGAATTCTTCAAAGAACCAAAAGTAGAGAATAACCTCACAAATATATTGAATAATGAATAATGTATAATGTGTTTGATTACATCAACTTGGACATCTATTTATACTACTCAAAACAATCCAAATCCTAAAAATAATAGGAACAAATTATTCTAATCCTAATAGGAATTACAAATCATAACCCTAATTTCTATAAGGAAGTAGAAATCAATTTGGAAAAGAAATTCCTATTTCTATAAAACAATAAAAGCCTTATTTAGAAAGTAAATCTAAACTGAAAAGAAATCCTAATTATAATAGAATTTGATAAGTATTTGGAAAACAAATCCCTAAAAATTAGGCTAATAGAATCTGCCTAATATTTTAGGAAACAAAATCTCTTTCCTAAAATCCCAAAATCCTTGTCATGTTAGGATCTTTTGCCACGTGAAACTTGCTTCTTTCCTTTGCATGTAATATGTGAATAACTTGCTGATCATGATTGTATCATGGTGCCTTGATAAAAGATAATTGAAGGCAAGAGAACAATGGGACAATTGGTTCTTCCTTTATATTACGATGTGGAACCATCTGTTGTACGTTATGAAACTGGGTGTTATGCAAAAGCTTTTCAACACTTTGTTGCCGAGTGGGATAAACCAAAGGTGAAGAATTGGCGAGCTGCATTAAAAGAAGCTGCAAATCTCTCGGGAAATGTTCTTGCAAATGAAGAAAATGTCATAAGGAAGCATAAAATTGAGGATGAATTGTTTGCTCAATATGGTCGAGATAACATGTTTGACGATGAAGCGGAGCAAAATGAAGGAAACGAAGAAGAGGAAAAAGATGAACCACAATGGGGTGATTAAGGTGTATAATTTATGGTTAATCTACGTGAACAAATTGCACTTCAACTCTTAACAACTGTTTAAAATTAATTTAATTTGTATGGTTGAATTATTATGCTATGTTGATATTTTTGGGATATGATACTATGTTTGAAGTTAATTTAATTTGTACGTTTTTATTTTTATTTTATCATATTGTGGTCAAAATATTATAAATATGTATTTAAATTACTATTTAGACCTTTCTGATTATCAAACAGGTTTTGTTTAAACTGTTCAGAGGGTTAAAATAGTAAAATACTGTTATTCAAACATTTTGGAAAAATTAATTATTAAACAACATTTTTTCATTCAGACACAATTCTGGACAGAGACTCTAAATTATTCAGATGTCTAAACTGTTCAGGTCTTAATAATCAATTTTATCAAACACTACCTAAGACTGATAAATTATTAATAAAAGTATATATATTGAACAAATTATTTTTATTTTAATACCGGGTCATGATGATAACACTGCTGGTATATACACTATTAATATGTCAAATTTAAACTCTATGAAAATATGAACTAGTTTAGTACATTTACCACTATTTTATTGTTTATTTACTCCTTTTTATATGTAATTTTATGAATTACATTTTTTCATTATTAAGATTATCTAATTTGCAATACCTCGGACTTCATATCAATGATTGCTTGTAGCTCGAAATATATTTTCATCGACCAATTAATTTTTCTCATGTGGGCGGATATAATTGCTTGGCACATGAGTGACCGGAATTAAGGTCTTTTTCCATTGTTTTTCCTTTTAGCTTGGTTTTTTCTTATTCTCAAAATGTCGTACGAGACGGCAAGATTTCAAGTGTTTAAAAGCTTCAATTTCATATTGTCAAAAGGTCAATATATTCTTAAAATGCACGTGATTAGTGGGGGACTAAGGATCAAAAATCAGTTACAGGGATGAAAGATGCCAATTGAGGCGCTATTTTGAAATCGGTTGACAACTTGGTGGACTAAATTATAATTCTACCTAAATTTAAGGATAATTTTTCATAGAAAATAAATGATTCTTTTTATATAATAAAAAATTGATAAATACGGCTTTAGTTTAATTTATTTTTTTGGAATAGAAAATAGTACTCTCTTCTAAAATTAGATATTCAATTTAACTTTTAAAGTCAAACGACAACATATTAAACTTTAAAATTAATATGACTCGTAAAAGTTTAAAATAAAATAAATTTTGTTATATAGTATACAATTATAATAATTATATCAACTAAAATTAAATAAATTCACATCAATTTAAAATTTAATATAAGATGTTTAATTTTAAAAGTCAAAGAGCAATCTGATTTTAGAATAGGAGGAGTATGCGCTTGTTGGAGGGCTAAAAAATGATTATGTTCCTCCTATACAAAGCAGTTGGGAGTAGATTGTAAGTCATTTACTTATCTCTAACTAATAGGATAAGCCAATAAACGTTTGCCACCAAACTAATATTCGCCATTTTGTGCTTGAATGCCCGTGTTCTATTAATATGAAACATTTCATAGTTGAGAAAGGAAGTGAAAATTAATCCATGCCCCAAAAGTGTGCAAAACTTATTCCTGTGCTCGTCTTGCACCAAGTAAAACATAACAAATCATCTCTGTTTAAGGGGGCCATAAGCAATCCACCTGGTCCTTGAGAAGATAGACTCTCCTTAATTTTGGGATATTTTAAAGACCAAAAGACAATTTGCACCATGTTGGTTTATGATTTTAATGATAATAATATTATTGAATTTTATTTAAATAGATTTTATTATTTGGGTTGATTTAATTTTTAAGTTAATTTCTTTGTTAATCCAAATTTGATTAATAGTCCATTAGTTGATAAAAAGATATTATTTTCCTTAATATTTATCCTGTTTTGAATTATAGTTAGATATATTCTTTGATAAGGAGTCTTTTTAAATGAGTTGACTAAACAATCATGTTAGACTATGTCTTCTTTATTTTAGCTATCTGATATATGATTTAGATATTATATCTTTATTAATTGATATCTTATATCTTTTGGACTCTTTAATTGCAAAAATCTTGTGATATACTAACTGATTGAGTTTTTCATGCTAATTTATTCATATTATATCCGTTGGTCAACTGCATGGGTTAAAGAGATTTATCAGCTATGTATTCTTTACTAACAAATTCCATAGCCGTTAGTTCCTTCTCTCCATATATATTTTTCTTATTAGCTATATCAGGGACATAGACTTGAAGGATACATCAGTTCAGTAAAATCAAAGCACGCATCTGTCTTATACAAAGATATTTCAATAGAGAGCTATCAAAGTTTATTTCCAACAAGTCTTGTTATTTAATTAATTTTTTGTTGGCTGAAAATAAGAGTTCTTTGTAATCATATATTTCTTGTAACGAAATCTGAGTTCAAGTCCTGTAGGACTTAGTCTATCTAGCCGTGGATAGAGTCTGTTCATAGAGAGCTTTCAAGGTTACAGAGATGCAAAGGTCTCAGTGGTGAGAAAGGTTGCAGTGGTGTAAAGGGGGCAGAGGTGTCTATCGCAGTGGAAAGCTTTATTTGAACAGGGAGTTCTTTTTATTGTATTTAATTGAGTATTAAGTTTAATAAAAAGAGTCTCTAATACTAGTTGGTATTGGACGTGGATTAGGCTGCTAAACTAGAGGATAGAGGCTTAACCACGTAAAAATCTTGGTGTGATTTACTGTTCTTTTGCTTTTGTTATATACTTTAAAAATTTGTCAGATGGTTTAAGTCGAAAATTTTTTATACTAATACGGACAGGTATTAGCTGTCCGTTTATAACAGACGAAGAACATAACTAATACGGACATGGTTAGACCGTCCGATTATAGCATGCTATAGTAAACTTTAAAATTTAACCACTATAGATCACTTTGGATATTTACACCTGTTCACCCCCTTCTAGGTGTGCTTAATTACAGAATTTCATTTGGTATCAAAGCAAGGCTCTACTAATATTGATCGTTGCAGGTCGTAGGGAAAGATCATATGGCACGCCTTTATTTTCAAGAAGGTCAATCTACAAGTCGACCACCTCTGTTACTCTGAAGCGAGAACTTCAACTTTTGAAAATTCAGAATGAAGATTTATCTCAAGAGAGACCCATGACAATGGTGGGTAGTTGAAAATGGCCCTGTTATTCCTAGACATGATAATGGTAGACTCAAGACTCTCATGGATATGGATGAAAATGAAAGCTATATGTTTTCTTACAACTCAAGAGCCATGAACACCTTGCTAAGTGGAATGGTCCAAGCTGAAATTGATAAAGTTTCATCGTGCAACACAACAAAAGAAATGTGGGATACAATCATCATGAGCCACGAGGGAACTACTACGATGAAGGAAGTCAAGCTAAGTATGTTGATGCAACAATATGAACTCTTCAAATTAGAAAAAGATGAAACAATTCAAGAAGCTCAAGCTGGATTCCTCATTCTAATGAACTCTCTAAGTATGTTGGGACGAAAAATTGATCAAAGGAAGATAAACAGAAAGATACTTAGAGTCGTGCCTAAGCGATTCGCACCAAAGGTTACAACTCTTCAAGATTCAACAACAATCCGTACAATAGAAACTCTCACTTTATTTGGAGAGCTTGAAGAATTTGAAAATCAGTTAAGAAGGTATGATGAAGAAGATGAAAAACCAATAAAGAAGACATTAGCACTTCAAGTCAAGAGCAACAATGAAAGTGATCACGAAGATTTTGATGAAGAAATTGAAATGCTCTTAAGAAAACTGAGAGACTACTTCAAAGGAAGAAACAAAGGAAAAATCAAAAAGGTAGCTCAACTCCAGTGAGTAAGTCCAAAATAAAACAAGAAGAAGAAACAGTCCAACTCTGTTTCATAGGACTAGAAGATGATGATCAACTTGAGGTAACAAATTTTCATGAAGCTTTTGAAATATCTATGCCTGATTATATTGCTTTACAAAATGAAAATCAACAACTCAAAAAGAAAACTACTTATTTTAAGAATTGTGTAAATGAGCTAATGAATGAAGTTAAGACGCTTATTAAAGAGAGAAAAGAAAATGAATATCTTAAAAATGAAAATGAAGTGTTAAAAGAAAATTTGAAAATGAGAGATGCATGCATAAATGCTTTTAATGATGGAAAAATGATGAGTACACAACATGATGATAATGTAACAAATGCAAAAATAGCATCTTCAAAAAATGATCTTGCTAAATTTGTGCAAGGAGAAGAGAACCTAAATGTTATGTCAGGGGCACAAAAGTCTAGTCTTAATAAACAAGGAGTTGGGTATAATCCAATTAAAAATGTGAAAAATAGAACTAATAATAATATTAGAATGATTAATAGTAAAACAAGGTTTAAACCACTTTATTGTTCACATTTTGTTACTTGTAGAAAATGTGGTTTTAAAGGTCATTTTGATTCTAATTGTAATAAAATTAGAATAAAACAAATTTGGGTAAAGAAATGTGATTTATATGTTACTAACCCAAAAGGACCCAAGAAGATTTGGGTACCAAAAAGGTAGAGACTATTTGTTCATTTTGTAAATATCTCAAGGTCAAAAAAAAGACAAATAGTAGTTACTTATAAATTATTTGGTGGAATCTGTAAGTACCTCATATTATTTTTTAAATAATATTTTAATTAGATATATGGATTTTCTAACACAAGGGTTCATAATATTATTTATTCTAAAGTTTTTATTGTGCTAAATGTTCCATATTTAATACACATGACAATCATGATGAGGAATCTGTACTTGTAATTTTTTTTATGAACTTAACCATGATATGTCAAAGGAAGAGAATGAGTATTCTGCAGGAAAAAGTAATCTGGAACGTGAAAATAAAATAGCAAAATCCAAATAGCTTAACCCGTCCGAATCAGAAGGAAAGACAGCTGAAATCAGACAGCCTAACCCATCCGTTTTAGTAGAAAACTCAGACATATAGACACCGAAAAATAGACAGCCAGACCCGTCCGATTTAGAAGAAAAATCAGATGAACACTCAGATGCAGAATTTGATACATCACATCACAGCCAAGCTTCCTAGATCATCTCGAACAGTGAGAAATCATCCCCCAAATTTGATTATAGGTGACCTCCACATTGAGATGACCAAAAGAAATGTTTTTGAAGAGATTTGATTATAAAAATCCAAAATCGAAAACTACATAGCACATCTAGCAAGCTTACTATTAGTAACAACAATGTTGATATATAGGTAACAAATCACAAATGTATGATTGCATTGTTTACTTGCTATAAGTGATTTTGTTATAAACTTGCTCCAATGATATTCTTTATCTTTGAACTTATTCTTTTAAGATTAACAAATGGGGCGAGATAACTATTTAGCTAAATTGATATGAATTAATTTTTGTTGATATCAAAGGGGGAGAGATATTTTGGTAATGATGATTATGTTTTAATCAACTTCTACTTAATGATTTCTTTTTGATAATGACAAAGGGGGAGAGATATTTGGTGTTTGAATTAGTTTGAATTATTTGAATTGGTATATGGTTATTTGGATAAAGTCATTTTAGTCACATTTTTTTCTCCTTAATATGCATAAATTTAGGGGGAGCCATACACTTAGAGGGAGCATATTATTATAAAGTTTATGTATTGTCATCATCAAAAAGGGGGAGAATATTGGTTTATGATTTTAATGATGACAATATTATTGGATTTTATTTAAATGGATTTTATTGTTTGGGTTGATTTAATTTTTAAGTTAATTTCTTTGTTAGTCCAAATTTGATTAATACTCCATTAGTTGATAAAAATATATTATTGCTAAATATTTCCTTAATATTTATCCTATTTTGAATCATAGTTAGATATATTCTTTGATAAGGAGTCTTTTTAAATGAGTTGACTAAACAATCATGTTAGACTATGTCTCCTTTATTTTAGCTATCTGATATATGATTTAGATATAATATTTTTATTAATTGATATCTTATATCTTTTGGACTCTTTAATTGCAAAAATCTTGTGATATACCAACTGATTGAGTTTTTCATGCTAACTTATTCATATTATATCCGTTGGTCAACTGCATGGGTTAAAGAGATTTATCAGCTATGTATTCTTTGCTAACAAATTCCATAGCCGTTAGTTCCTTCTCTCTATATATATTCTTCTTATTGGCTATATCAGGGACATAGACCTGAAGGATACATCAGTTTGGTAAAATCAAAGCACGCATCTGTCTTATACAAAGATATTTCAATAGAGAGCTATCAAAGTTTATTTCCAGCAAGTCTTGTTATTTAATTAATTCTTTGTTGGCTGGAAATAAGAGTTCTTTGTAATCATATATTTCTTATAACGAAATCTGAGTTCAAGTCCTGTTGGGCTTGGTCTATCTAGCCGTAGATAAAGTCTGTTTATAGAGAGCTTTCAAGATTACAAAGGTGCAAAGGTCTCAGTGGTGAGAAAGGTTGCAGTGGTGCAAAGGGGGCAGAGATGTCTATCGCAGTGGAAAGCTTTATTTGAACTGGGAGTTCTTTTTATTGTATTTAATTGAGTATTAAGTTTAATAAAAAGAGTCTCCAATACTAGTTGGTATTGGGCGTGGATTAGGCTACTAGACTAGAGGATAGGGGCTTAACCACGTAAAAATCTTGGTGTGATTTATTGTTCTTTTGCTTTTGTTATATGCTTTAAAAATTTGCAGATTTTGGTTTAAGTCGGAAAAATTTTATACTAATAAGGACAGGTATTAGCTATCTGTTTATAACAGACGAAGAAGATAACTAATACGGACATGGTTAGACCGTTCGATTATAGCCTGCTATAGTAAACTTTAAAATTTAACCACTGTAGATCACTTTTGGTATTTACACATATTCACCCCCTTCTAGGTGTGCTTAATTACATAATTTAATTTTACACTCATGTTGACTTTTGCACCCTAAACCGAAAAAAGTGTCTAAGTACACCCCAAACTTCAATTACACATAACAAAAAATACACTTTCTTCACTTAACCGGTCAAAAGTGACCGGCTAAGGTTGTAATATTTATTACAGAGGGGTAAACTTGGTACTTTACATTTATTTCACAGAATCCCCCTTCTCTTTCTCTGTTAAACCCACACTACTACACTAAGTCAACTCACCCATACACCACCCACATCTCCCTTTCTCTCTACTTCGACTTTTCCACCTTCACCATCCTCTCCTCCGCCCTCCTCTCACTCACTGGTCTGTTAGGATATAATCACCAGCCAGAAGGAATCAAGCACATAATCACCAGTCCCGGCAACCTCATCGGAACTCGATACGGGAGGCTATAAACTCCATCCTCAACCAAACAAAAGAAGCAAATTCCAACAACATACCCAAACTATACAAAAAATAGTTGCACCAATTATATTAGTAAATTCCACCACTTGCTTATTTTGTAAAATTTGCACATTTCATCCATAACCAAAGCATTATATCAAATTAACACCTTATTATTTAAAATAATAATTAAAGGAAATTTAATTTAATTTATAAAAAGTTGGAGTCTTACAACCTCTCCTCCTTATGAAATTTTATCCTCGAAATTGACGTACGTACCTAGTGTTTCAAAAAGTTGAGGGTACCTCACTTTCATTTCCAATTCCAACTCCCATGTCATTTCCTCAATAGCATGGTTCCTCCACAAAATTTTAGCTTGTGGTATAACATTTGTGCGTAGGACATGCTCCTTCCTATCCAAGATCTTGATAGGTACCTCCTCGTACATTAAATATTAGTTTATCTCGTCTGGTTCTAACTCAATAATGTGATTTGGGTCGTCCACATATTTACGTAACATCGATATGTGAAAAACGTTATGAACACGCGACATACTTGGCGATAAAGCGAGTCTATAGGCCACAGTTCCTACTTGATCGAGAATTTTAAATGAACCAATAAATCGAGGGTTGAGATTTCCTCTCTTCATCGACTCTTGCTTCTGGAATAACGTATTCTTGTACCTTCTTCTTCATAGGCATCAGCTCCGGGTTTGTAGCTTGAGCAGCTTTAACTTTATCGATTAAAGTCGGTTCTACTCGTATATTTGACATCTTCACTTGGGTCTCTAGAGTCTTTAACTCTACCTCCATCATTTGTAAGTTATACGAAATGGGTCTTCGTGTTAAAAACATCGTACTCGTACCTGCATACGATCTTCTACTCAATGCGTCAACTACCACGTTCGCTTTTCCAAGATGGTATTGAATGGTATGGTCGTAATCTTTCAACAACTCCAGCCAACGTCGTTGTCGCATGTTGAGTTCTTGGAAGCTCTTCTCACATTCTTCGCTCCATTCGAATTTTGTATCTTTTCAAGTCAGCTGAGTTAATGGAGTAGCGATTCGAGAAAATCCTTCTAAGAATCTCCGATAGTAACCAGCTAAGCCTAGAAAGCTACGTATTTCGATTACTGACTTAGGTTGCTCTCAACTGTGACTCATATCTCAATCTTGGATAGTACGTCACAATGACACCTATCGGTTTACTACCGTACGAATATGGCGTCCCCTACGGAGAGTCTGGCTTCGGTGCATTCCACAAAGGAAGTCACCAGCGAGAAGCTCGGGTACCAACTCCTGTAGTTGGGTTTTTAACTCCTGAAGTTCAATATGAGCCATTCGATATGGGGTTTTGGAAATGGGTTTTGTACGGAGTTCAAGGTCAATACAAAATTTGACTTTATGCTCTGAGGGTAGGCCATGAAGTTCTTCAGAAAATACGTCAGGAAATTCATTAACAACAGAAACATTATTCAAATTTGACGTATTTTTGTTCAAATCCATGACATGGGCTATGAAAGCTTGACATCTGTTTTTCATACTTCGTGAATAGTGCCGTATTCATGAATAATGTCGTATTCATGAATAGTGTCGTATACGTAAATAGTAACCTCGACATGAAAAGGTAAAAATTTTACAATAATATTCATACCAATATTTCAGCATAATGATATTGAACGAAATAATATCATTTACGAAGAAAATAACATCTCTTACCTCAAAAGAACATTACTTCTGACTGGAATATCGAATATAATGCTGAAGGAAATTTGCACTGAATAGCAACTCTCAAAGTATCTAAATATACACAAAAATACCCTCGATATTATAGAGAGAGAAAACTTCTAATTCTGGTATGATTTTCAATTCTAACTAAACACCCTATTTATAGGAAAATATTAGAACGTCAAAGCAGACTAACCTGCTACCTGATGACTTTACCTGCTACTATTCACGCACACCACTTTTTAAATAAAATTTTAACATATTTCTCACAAACTAAAAGTGGGGCCCACCCATATTTTTAAGAAAAATATTTATTTCTGTAACTTCAATAATTCATAATAAATAACTCTTTTATTAGAAAAATTCGAATCTCATGTCTATTCCACAGGAAATTTAATTCTCTACAACTTTGTAGAAGAAAGTTTTTTCAAATTCTAAACAGAAAATATCCGAAATCCACATATGGATGATTTTTAATACCTCAATTCTGACAAAATACTGATAAAACACCTCAACATTAATTTTTTTATTTATATCCACATAAAATAAATATTTTCTTATCATATAAATCAATAATTAATTATTCACAAATAATATTACAGAATCACAATTATGATAATCAGGTCGTTCCCATGAAAGATGGGACTTTTCGATAAGGATTTTTCCTTACTGGTGCTCAATTAGGTGACCAAACCTCTTTCCTAGACAGAACTTTCTTAGACATTGTCAATAATGCTATCTAATAATATTATTCAAATAATATAAATTATTGATCTGATAATAGAAAATAATGTGCAGTGACAATTATTGAAACAACAATAATATAAAATATCAACGTAACAATTATTGAATCAATAAAATAAAATATTGAATAGTAATTACTGTAGCAATTATTGAGTAGTGTGTTCTTACGTAAGAATCAATAATTCAAAAATATTGTGCAATACCGTGTGCTACTGTGCAACCACGCGTATTACTGTACTTTAACTACCGGGTATTCCAACAGTGTTAACGGTAACAACTACGCCGTTATTTGTAAAAACTCAAACTTGTCGTTTTCTTCATCCGACCATTTTTCGTTATGGAGCCCACAAATGGCTGCGCCGTCGTACGAATATTCCCCGACAAGAAGAATATTCCACGACCAAACGAATATTCCCCGACAACATTAGATATTTTATAACCACTTGCTTATTTTGTAAAATTTGCACATTTCACCCATAACCAAAATATTATATCAAATTAACACCTTATTATTCAAAATAATAATTAAAGGAAATTTAATTTTATTTATAAAAAATTAGGGTCTTACAATTTTGACCACCAAGCATCGGCTTGGATGGTGTCACTACGGGCGACAATTTTCGATACGACACAATAACACAACACGAGCACGATTCATGGCTTAATGTCATAAACTCGTGTCATACACGAGGTTGTGTCATAAACACCATATTAAACACGTATAAATTTTCAACACAAACACAATTTATAAATGAATTTATAAACACAACACGAGTTTCGATACGATACGAATTAGCCAAACACGACACTTGTCATCCATAAGTGTCACCAGACTTTGCCATAGTAAATACTCCATCCGTTCATAAAAGATTGTCATTTTAAAAAAAAATTATGTTCCAAAATGTTTGTCGTTTACAACTTTCGAGAAAAATAAATTATTTATTTTCCTATATTACCTCTACCTTTTCTTATTGTTCCAAGAAATTCTCTCACTTGTATTAATAATTTTTAATTTCCCATTAAGGGGTAGTGATGGAATTTCAATAAAATTTTAATTGTTAAATGATAGTATTAAATGACTTTCTTAATCCATATGCCAAAACTGTAAAGAAAAAATTTTTAGGAACAGAGGTAGTATCTAGGTTCAAATCCCCCTCCCTATGTGGTTGTAATGAATTAATAGTATCAATAAATAAATCCCCTCTAGACAACCATAATAACAGTTACATTCCTTCTAGTTATTTAAGTAAGAATTAGTACCCCTACATGTAAGACCCCGAATTTTATGAAATAAAAGTATTCAATTTTTCTTATAATTACTATTCAGTAAATGGTTAAATTGATAAATGTTAAAGTTAAGGTGATATATGATTTTTTTTTTCAAAATATACAAGTGGTTATAAAATATTTATTGTTGTCGGGGAATATTCGTTTGGTCGTGGAATATTCTTTCTGTCGGGGAATATTCGTACGACGATGCAGCCATTTGTGGGCCCCATAATAGAATAACTGTCGGATGAAGATAACGATAAAATTTGAGTTTTTATAAATAACGGCGTAGTTGTTACCGTTAACACTGTTGGAATACCCGGTGGTTAAAAATACAGTAATACGCGTTATTGCACAGTAGCACACGATATTGCACAGTATTTTTGAAATTATTGATTCTTACGAAGGAAGACACTACTCAATAATTGTTGCAGTAGTTACTGTTCAATATTTTATTTTATTGATTCAATAATTGCTGCGTTGATATTTTATATTATTGTTGTTTCAATAATTGTTGCTGCACAGTATTTTCCATTATCAGATCAATAATTTATATTATTTAAATAATATTATTAGATAGCATTATTGGCAATGTCTAGAAAGTTCTGTCTAAGGAGAGGTTTGGTCACCTAATTGCGCGCCAGTAAGGAGAAATTCTTATTGGAAAGCCCCCTTTTTCCTGGGAACGGCATGGTTGTCATAAATGTGATTCTGTAATATTATTTGTGAATAATTAATTATTGATTCATATGATAAGGAAATATTTATTTTATGTGGATATAAATGAGGGATATATTTTTGTGGTTAAAAATAAAGGAGTTAATGTTGAGGTGTTTTATCTGTATTTTTGTCGGAACGGAGGTATTGAAAATCAAATTAGGGTTTTTGAGATATTTTGCGAGGGTTATAATTTTTAATCCTACCGTTGGATCGTGGTAATTTTTGGATATGTTATACATATATAAGTTGATTATATGTCCACAAATTTTGAACCGTTAAAAATGAACGTATGATTTATTATGAATTTTACGAGATGACTGGTTCAGAAATTGTTGAATTTTCAGAGTTAATCATTTTGGTAGAAAATTCTAGAATTGGTGGGCCCCACTCTTGGTTGGTGAAGAAATGTGCTGAGATTTTTATTCAAATGTGGTGGGTGGGAATAGTAGCAGGTAAAGCCATCAGGTTACAGGTTAAGTCTGCTTCGGCGTGCTAATATTTTCCTATAAATAGAGGGCTAAGTTAGAATTGAAAATCACACCAGAAATATAAGCTTTCTCTCTTTCTCTCTCTATATTATGAAGCATATTTTGTGAGTATTTAGATGCTTTGAGAGTTGCTATTCAGTGCAAGTTTCCTTCGGCTTTGCATTCCAGTCAAAAATACTGCACTTTTGAGGTAAGGGATTGTAAGGGATAGTAAGGGATATTAAGGGATGTTATATTCTTCATAATGATGTTATTCTTTCAATATCATTATACTGAAATATTGGTATAGATTTTATTGTGGAATTTCTATCTTTTTGAGTCAGGGTTACTATTCACGTATACGGCACTATTCACGTATACGACACTATTCATGTATATGGCACTATTTACATATATGACATTATTTACGTATACGGTACTATGTACGAATACGGAGTACTATTCATGAGTTACTATTCATAAATTACTATTCACGAGTTACTATTCATGAGTCACTATTCACGGGTACTATTCACGACAAAAATTGGTTTCTTTTTCTGGCTAAATTATCGTTGATTTATGATTGTTGATCTCGAAAATAAATGCAATTGTTGATCATATTATTTTTATTATCATATATAACATTTTTATAACCCTGATGTTGAATTTCTCTTTCACTTGAGTGTAAAGATGGGTAAATTGTTGGTATGATCGTGACTGAGGAATGTCTTTGGCCTGTTGTGCAAAGATGAATTGTTAACTGGTATGATCATGACTATTGAATTTATAATTGAATATCTTTAGCTTAAGTGTAAAGATGAATTGATTAACATAGTTATAATTATGGTGTATATAAATTCTGAAATGATTATATATTTCTTTGAGATATTAATATATTTGGCATGTAGTGCAAATATGAACTGTTGAGGAATATCTTTGGCCTGTAGTACAAAGATGAATTGTTGATGAATATCTTTGGCCCGTAGTGCAAAGATGACCTGTTGTTGAATATCTTTGGCCAGTAGTGCAAAGATGAACTGTTGACGAATATCGTTAGCCTGTAGTGCAAAGATGAAATTATTAATATGATTATGAACAGGAACTGTGACGCCCCCAAAATTAGGTATACATCACCCATCTTGAGTCGTCAGATACATAGTACAGAATACAAATACAACTTAATAATACAACTGTCGTGTACAATACGACAAAACATAAACTGTGAGTTTGAATACAAATATTATCTTCTAGAGAGTATTCATACTCAAAAGGAGTCCTCATTACATTTATTAACACACCATTACATAGAATAGTGAGGACTACTAACTAATACTATCATTCGGACCATCACTCCGTACCCCGACTTGTCCCAGCTACGTTCTCATTTCCTGAAGAGAACAGTGAAAGAAAGGGTGAGCTCAACTAGCCCAGTAAGAAATATTATGACTAAGATAATGCAGAATAAATTATCATTAGCCTTCAACAATGTTAAACTGATAAAATATAATAGACATCAAGTTTAACTGTAGCGGAACAAGCAATCCATTAAAAGAGTCAAGTAGAAAATAAACTCTACTATCTTTTATGATTTAAAAAGTTTTTCAACACTGTGATCGCTGAGACTCAGCTTAATAAAATAATCCACATCATCGAATCACCCCTGCACTACGGCCAAGGATATTCGTGTATTCATTAATGGTCATGATCATGCCAACAACTGTCCATCAATGCACTACGGGCCAATGAGGACTTTTACCACATCATTTGTAACATTACGGTCATGATTATACCGAATAATCCCTGGTCATAATCATACCAAGTCCATCTATGCAATACAGGCCACAGATGACTTTCAACATTTTATAAACATGAGGATGATGACAATGATATAAGAATTCAATAAAACAAGTTCAAGAATTAATTTATCCAGGAATTAACAACGTCCAAATTGTCAACATGATACTGCATTGTGGAGTAAAATTCAAGAATGCTTAGAAGAATATTTTCTTGAAAAGATACTGGATGAAACGCAACTATCAAGGATATTCCACAAATTTCATGGAGTATAGAAGTCAAAACTTAACCAACTGAGTACAATAAAGAATGGAATAACAAAAGAAATCACCATGCATGCGATAGACCGCACAGACAGGTTATTCCAATAGAATAATAAATAATGGAACCAGGTCCGGCGTAAACGCACAGACAGGATATTCCGACAGAATAATAAATAATAGAACCAGGTCCGGTGTAAAACACACAGACAGGATATTCCAACAGAATAATAAATAATGGAACCAGGTCCGGTGTAAAACACACAGACAGAATATTCCAATAGAATAATAATAAAACGGAACCAGGTCCGGTGTAAAACACACAGACAGGATGTTCCAACAGAATAATAAACGGAACCAGGTCCGGTGTAAAACACACAGACAGGATGTTCCAACAGAATAATAGAAGAATGTCACCAAGTATAGGGTAGACCGCGTATACTGGTTATTCCAACAGAATAATAACAAATGGAATAACAGAAGTTCTCTTCATGAATATAAAAGAAATAATATTCCCTACCTTAAAAGAACTGGATATTGGAAAAGTAATGTAGCAGAATACTTTTAGTCTCTCTCTCTCTTATTCTCTCTATACTTTCTCTCTCTATAGCTTGAATGAATTCGTGAAAAATAATGAAGCCCTAGGCCTCTATTTATAGAAAAACTGAGGGTGGCTCTTGGTCTTAACGAAGGGTCAAATGACTCTTGGTCTTAACGAAGGGTCAAATGACTCTTGGTAATATTGAAGGGACAACTACTATTGACGAAAGTAATTACTATTGACCAAGGTAAATACTATTGACGAAGGTAATTACTATTGACGACGGTAATTACTATTGACGACGGTAATTACTATTGACGAAGAGACTCTTAGATGATGACATATGGCCCCCCATAAAATAACCAAACTTACCACAACGTCTCAATTATTGATTTAATAATATAACATATTATACAGACGATACTATGACAATAATTTAAGAGATATGATGCAGCAATTACTATAGCAATAATTGAGTATAGCTGAGTGACTTCTCACGTAAGCATCAATAATCAATACCGTGTGCTACTATGCAACCACGCGTATTACTGTACTTTTACTACCGAGTAGTTCAACAGTTTTAACGGTTTTAACGGTAACACTGCAGCCGTTATTTTTAATAAAATATTTTTGTCGTTTTCTCAATCCGACAATAATTCCGTTGTGGGGTCCACCAATGATTGTGCCGTCGTACGAATATTCCTCGACAAAAAGAATATTCTCCGACCAAATGAATATTTTATAACAACTTGCTTACTTTGCAAAATTTATAAATATTACCCACAACTATAACATTATATCAAATTAACTCCATAATATTCAAAAATGATATTTATAGAAAATTCATCTTTATTTATAAAAGTTGGGGTCTTACAACCTCCCCTTCTTATGAAATTTCGCCCTCGAAATTAGGGTACGTACCTGGTATGTCGAAGAGGTAAGGATACCTTGATTTCATTTCTGATTCTAACTCCCAAGTCATTTCCTCAACATCGTGGTTTCTCCACAAAACTTTGACTTGAGGTATAACCTTGGAGCGTAGAATATGTTCCTTCTTATCCAAGATTTGAACAGGAACTTCTTCATACGTCAAATCCTCCGCTATTTCGTCCGGTTCTAACTCAATAATGTGGTTCGGGTCTTCCACATATTTGCGTAACATGGATATGTGGAAAACGTTATGAACACGAGACATACTTGGCGGTAAAGCGAGTCTATAAGCCACAGTTCCTACTCGATCGAGGATTAAAAATGGACCGATGAATCGAGGATTTAGCTTTCCTCTCTTTCCAAATCTTGTAACTCCTTTCCATGGAGCAACACGTAAGAACACATGATCTCCTACATCAAATTCCACGTCCTTTCGATGAAGATCAGCATAACTCTTTTGTCGATCTTGTGAGGTTTTTATACGTTGTCGGATCGTTTGAATCTTTTCTGTAGTCATACGTACCAACTCCGGTCCCAACAACGTTGCTTCGCCCACCTCATCCCAGCATACTGGAGAACGACATTTTCTTCCATACAATGCTTCGAATGGAGCCATGCCAATACTTGCTTGATAACTGTTGTTGTAGGAAAACTCCACCAATGGTAAGAACTTGTCCCAACTTCCCTTGAAGTCAAAGACACAGAGTCTTAATAGATCTTCAAGAGTTTGAATAGTCCTCTCTGATTGTCCGTCCGTCTGAGGATGATATGCTGAACTAAATCGTAACTCCGTGCCCATAGCTTTTTGTAAACTAACCCAAAATCGTGAAGTGAATCTTGGGTCTCGATCAGAAATTATGGATACTGGCATACCATGCAGTCTTACAATCTCGTTTATGTACATACGAGCAAGACGTTCAAGTGTATAAGTTTCTCGTATCGGTAAGAAATGAGCAGACTTGGTCAATCTATCAACAATGACCCAAATCGCATCAATACCTTGAGAAACCCTGGGAAGACCGGTAACGAAATCCATGGTAATGTGCTCCCACTTCCATTCTGGAATTTCAAGTGGTTGCAATGGACCTTTTGGTACTTGATGCTCCGCTTTGACTCGTTGACAAGTTAGACACCTTGAGATAAACAACGCTATCTCTCTCTTCATATTGCTCCACCAAAATGTATGACGAAGATCATGATACATTTTGGTACTTCCAGGATGGATTGCAAACGGTGTGTTGTGCGCCTCCATCATGATTTCATACTTTAAATCAGGGTTGTTAGGAACACAAAGTCTGGAGTTGACTCGAAGTATTCCTTCCTCATCGATTCTTGCTTCCGGCATAACACCTTCTTGCACTTTCTTCCTCATATGCATCAGCTCCAGGTCTGTAGCTTGAGCAGCTTTAACTTTATCGATTAAAGTCGGTTCTACTCGTATATTCGCCATCATCACATGGGTCCCTGGAGTCTTCAACTCTATCTCCATCCTTTGCAAGTCACACAAAATGGGCCTTTGCGTTGTTAATATTGCACTTGTACCCGCATATGATCTTCTACTCAATGCGTCAGCTACCACGTTCGCTTTTTCAGGATGGTATTGAATGGTATGATCATAATCTTTCAACAGTTCAAGCCAACGTCGTTGTCGCATGTTGAGTTCCTTTTGAGTGAAGAAATATTTGAGGCTTTTATGATCCGTAAAGATCTCCACTTTCTCCCCATACAAGTAATGCCTCCAAATTTTAAGTGCAAAGACAACAGCTGCCAACTCTAGATCATGAGTAGGATAATTCCTCTCATATTCCTTGAGTTGTCTTGATGCATAGGCTATGACTTTTCCATGTTGCATGAGAACGCATCCCAACCCTTTGCTCGAAGCATCACTGTAGATGACAAATCCCTCCGAGCCAGATGGTATTGTTAGAACAGGTGCTGAAATGAGTCTCCTCTTGAGTTCTTGAAAACTCTGCTCACATTCTTCGCTCCAACCAAACTTTGTATCTTTCCGAGTCAGCTGAGTTAATGGAGTAGCGATTCGAGAAAATCCTTCCACGAATCTCCGATAATAACCAGCTAAACCAAGAAAGCTACGTACCTCGGTCACTGATTTAGGTTGCTCCCAGCTTTGAATAGCTTCAATCTTTGCCGGGTCAACCGATATTCCACGACTTGATACTACGTGCCCAAGGAATGCTACCTCTTCCAGCCAGAACTCGCATTTCTTCAACTTGGCATAAAGCTTGTATTCACGAAGCTTTTGGAGTACTAGCCTCAAGTGTTGCTCATGATCTTCACGGCTTTTGGAATAAATAAGGATGTCATCAATAAAGACGACCACAAAATGATCCAAATATTCCTTGAATACCCGGTTCATCATATCCATGAAGGCAGCAGGAGCATTAGTCAATCCAAAGGACATGACTAGGAATTCATAATGCCCGTACCGAGTTCTAAAAGCCGTCTTTGGAATATCCTCAGTTCTAACCTTCAGCTGATGATATCCAGAACGAAGATCGATCTTTGAAAAGAATTGTGCTCCTTGCAACTGGTCAAACAGGTCATCAATACGTGGCAATGGGTACCTGTTTTTGATGGTGACATGATTCAACTCCCGATAATCAATACAAAGTCGCATACTTCCATCTTTCTTCTTCACGAATAGAACAGGAGCACCCCAAGGAGAAGTACTAGGACGAATAAAGCCAATGTCTAACAATTCCTGCAGTTGGATCTTTAACTCCTGAAGTTCAATAGGAGCCATTCGATATGGGGCTTTGGAAATGGGTTTTGTACCGGGTTCAAGATCGATACAAAATTCAATTTCACGCTCTGGGGGTAGGCCAGGAAGTTCTTCAGGGAATACGTCAGGGAATTTATTAACAATAGAAATATCATTCAAAACTGACGTATTTTTGTTTAGATCTGTGACATGAGCTAAGAAAGCTTGACATCCGTTTTTCAATAAACGAATAGCTTTATGACTTGAGATGACAGCGATTGATTTTAATGGTTTGGTTGCTTGAATTCGCATAATAGGTCGATTAGGAATATGAAAGCTAACAACCTTACGAAAACAATCAATTTTTGCATAATGAGTAGTTAACCAATCAATCCCTAGAATCACGTCAAATGCAAGTATTTTTAATGAAATCAGATCGATAGGTAATGTGTGGGTACCAACTTGAACCAAACAAGACTTATAAACAGTGGAGGTAATGAAGGTTTCTCCCAACGGAGTTTCCACAGATAAGTCAAAGTCTAATTTCTCCGGAATCAAATTTAATCGATGAGCGCAAGTAGGAGAAATAAAAGAATGGGTTGAACCGGTATCAAATAAAGTATAAACTTCTTTAGAGTTTATGATAAGCTTACCCGTGATGACCTCATTTGGGTTCCTTGCTCTCTGGGAGTTCACAACAAACGCTCTCCCTTGCACAACCGGTTTTGACTTTTCTGGGACGGCTTTTGGTGCCTCCATCCTAGCTGAATTTGTCTTCGGTAAACGACAAAATCGGGCTAAATGACCTTCTCTTCCACAATTATAACATGCTTTGGACGGCATCGCGCAGTTTGGACTGATGTGCCCCTCCCCTCCGCATTTGAAACATATGATAGGTGGTCGTTCTCCTTCCTTAACGACAGGTGCTGGTGCTGACGTCTTTCCATCATTGTTGAATCTCCTCTTCTTGAAATGTCCATTCTTATTGTTTTGGCCCTGATTACCACCGAAGTGGTTACCATTTCTGGCCTGTTGATTCCCTCCACGCTTGTTGTCACCGCTTCGATGACTGCTCTCACTGGTATTATCATTTTGCCGGCTGCTCTCTTTTGGTTGCGTTGTCTCGTTATCGCGCTCCACCAACTGAGCCCTATTTACAACATCTGAATACAAACATAGTTTATGAGAAACAAGATGTTGACGTATCTCCGGCTTCAAACCTCTTAAAAACATCCGCGTCATTCTTTCTTCATTATCCACCAGGTGGGACGCAAACCGGGATAACTCCGCAAATTTTGCCTCGTACTGCGACACAGTCATATTATTCTGCTCTAATTTGATGAACTCCACCTCCTTCATGTGACGAATACTCTCGGGAAAGTATTTGTCGTTAAACAGCTCTTGGAACTTCTCCCAGGACATCTTCAGTGCGGCAGGTTGAGTACGCTTTATCGATTCCCACCAGTAATCTGCCTCTCCTCGCAACATAAAGGCGGCAAAGGGAACCTTTTGCTCCTCGGAGCAACCCAAGACATCAAATATCTTGGTGATCTGCTTTATCCATGTTTCAGCTACAAGTGGTTTTGGTTCTCCCTTAAACTCCGGTGGTCCCAGCTCCTTAAACTGTTTAGCGGTGACCGCCAGAGAGTTTCCAGTATTTCCACCTACGTTGTGGACAGGAGCCGCTTTCACCTGTTGTTGCATGAATTGCATAAAGCCTCTGAACATTTGATCATTCATCATTTGGTCAGTGTTGTTGTTTGCATGAGGATTGACACCTTCCTGATGCACATTATCCTGATTATTGATATGTGGTGAATCAACAGTCGTCTGTGCTCCATTGCTATTCTCAACGTTCTCAGATGCCATTTTCAGATACTGCCACAAAATAAAAATTAATTGATATGTCATATATTATCCTTATATTATGACCGACCAATAAAATACCATGCAAATAAACTTAGGTATGTCATACTAGCGAAGGAATTTCCCGTCTCTCCCCTCCTAGTTCTATTCTCACATCTTAGCCAGGGATCATATCCCTAAGCTCTGATACCAACTGTGACGCCCCCAAAATTAGGTATACATCACCCATCTTGAGTCGTCAGATACATAGTACAGAATACAAATACAACTTAATAATACAACTGTCGTGTACAATACGACAAAACATAAACTGTGAGTTTGAATACAAATATTATCTTCTAGAGAGTATTCATACTCAAAAGGAGTCCTCATTACATTTATTAACACACCATTACATAGAATAGTGAGGACTACTAACTAATACTATCATTCGGACCATCACTCCGTACCCCGACTTGTCCCAGCTACGTTCTCATTTCCTGAAGAGAACAGTGAAAGAAAGGGTGAGCTCAACTAGCCCAGTAAGAAATATTATGACTAAGATAATGCAGAATAAATTATCATTAGCCTTCAACAATGTTAAACTGATAAAATATAATAGACATCAAGTTTAACTGTAGCGGAACAAGCAATCCATTAAAAGAGTCAAGTAGAAAATAAACTCTACTATCTTTTATGATTTAAAAAGTTTTTCAACACTGTGATCACTGAGACTCAGCTTAATAAAATAATCCACATCATCGAATCACCCCTGCACTACGGCCAAGGATATTCGTGTATTCATTAATGGTCATGATCATGCCAACAACTGTCCATCAATGCACTACGGGCCAATGAGGACTTTTACCACATCATTTGTAACATTACGGTCATGATTATACCGAATAATCCCTGGTCATAATCATACCAAGTCCATCTATGCAATACAGGCCACAGATGACTTTCAACATTTTATAAACATGAGGATGATGACAATGATATAAGAATTCAATAAAACAAGTTCAAGAATTAATTTATCCAGGAATTAACAACGTCCAAATTGTCAACATGATACTGCATTGTGGAGTAAAATTCAAGAATGCTTAGAAGAATATTTTCTTGAAAAGATACTGGATGAAACGCAACTATCAAGGATATTCCACAAATTTCATGGAGTATAGAAGTCAAAACTTAACCAACTGAGTACAATAAAGAATTGAATAACAAAAGAAATCACCATGCATGCGATAGACCGCACAGACAGGTTATTCCAATAGAATAATAAATAATGGAACCAGGTCCGGCGTAAACGCACAGACAGGATATTCCGACAGAATAATAAATAATGGAACCAGGTCCGGTGTAAAACACACAGACAGGATATTCCAACAGAATAATAAATAATGGAACCAGGTCCGGTGTAAAACACACAGACAGAATATTCCAATAGAATAATAATAAAACGGAACCAGGTCCGGTGTAAAACACACAGACATGATGTTCCAACAGAATAATAAACGGAACCAGGTCCGGTGTAAAACACACAGACAGGATGTTCCAACAGAATAATAGAAGAATGTCACCAAGTATAGGGTAGACCGCGTATACTGGTTATTCCAACAGAATAATAACAAATGGAATAACAGAAGTTCTCTTCATGAATATAAAAGAAATAATATTCCCTACCTTAAAAGAACTGGATATTAGAAAAGTGATGTAGCAGAATACTTTTAGTCTCTCTCTCTCTTATTCTCTCTATACTTTCTCTCTCTATAGCTTGAATGAATTCGTGAAAAATAATGAAGCCCTAGGCCTCTATTTATAGAAAAACTGAGGGTGGCTCTTGGTCTTAACGAAGGGTCAAATGACTCTTGGTCTTAACGAAGGGTCAAATGACTCTTGGTAATATTGAAAGGACAACTACTATTGACGAAAGTAATTACTATTGACCAAGGTAAATACTATTGACGAAGGTAATTACTATTGACGACGGTAATTACTATTGACGACGGTAATTACTATTGACGAAGAGACTCTTAGATGATGACATATGGCCCCCCATAAAATAACCAAACTTACCACAACGTCTCAATTATTGATTTAATAATATAACATATTATACAGACGATACTATGACAATAATTTAAGAGATATGATGCAGCAATTACTATAGCAATAATTGAGTATAGCTGAGTGACTTCTCACGTAAGCATCAATAATCAATACCGTGTGCTACTATGCAACCACGCGTATTACTGTACTTTTACTACCGAGTAGTTCAACAGTTTTAACGGTTTTAACGGTAACACTGCAGCCGTTATTTTTAATAAAATATTTTTGTCGTTTTCTCAATCCGACAATAATTCCGTTGTGGGGTCCACCAATGATTGTGTCGTCGTACGAATATTCCTCGACAAAAATAATATTCTCCGACCAAACGAATATTTTATAACAACTTGCTTACTTTGCAAAATTTATAAATATTACCCACAACTATAACATTATATCAAATTAACTCCATAATATTCAAAAATGATATTTATAGAAAATTCATCTTTATTTATAAAAGTTGGGGTCTTACAGGAACTGTGATTTGGTATAACCATGATCTTTGATGTTTCAGGTAAAGACATGTGAGAAAAATTATCTTCGTCCTGGATGCGAAGAGGAATTTAGAATTACAATTATGATTATGAGTTATTCATATAATTGGAAAAAGGAACTGTTGATTAATATTACAGGGATAAAATATTATTGGTGGACTTTTAATGTGGAGAAGATAATAGACTTTATGGTCTATTTGACTCTTCTAATGGTTTGCTCGTTCCGCTGCAACTATGGTTGAAATTTTTATCATTTACCATATGTTCTAAATCTCTGATTTATTATTGATGAAGGCTATTGATAATTTAATTATTTTTAGACATGATATTCTTTACTGGGCTAGTTGTGCTCACCCTTATGTTTACAATTCCTTTCAGGTAATAAGAGTGTAGCTGGGTCGAGCGGGGGTAACAGGGGAATAGAACGGTGGTCATCATTTAGGAGTTATATTTGGTGAATCATCTAGGGTGAAGCGAACCAACGTTGGAAGGGTGTTTTGCCACTGTTATACAAGATGTCTAATGACATACAATCTCGTGTCATCATAAGACAGGGTTGTGCACATCCACTTGCTGAGTATATCTACGAGCACTACCTATATAATCTTGGTGTTTGTTTAAAGTATAATTCTCAATTAGAGACAGTGGAGATAATGATAAGTCAAGAGAAGACTCACCATTGGAAAGAATATGATAGTAATCTTCTCGTTTTTCTTTGGGGTCTATTGGATCAACCAATGATAATTCTGTGGCCATATGATATCTATCATAACCAAGAAGCATGGTCTCCCATGTACGAAGGTTTCCTTGAGCACTTCCCAAAGATTCTAATTTCTAAAACAGTTTTTGACTATACGTTTATGTAAGGTGTCATTATGACGTGCTATCCAAGGTTGGGACATGAGTCACAGTTGGTATATATTTGTATCCAAACTCACAGTATATGTGTTGTCGTATTTTGCACGACAATTGTAATAATAAAGTTGTAGTTATTTTCTATACCATGTATTTGGCGACTCAGAATGGGTTGGACCTATTTTGGGGGCGTTACACTACAAGTATTTAAGATTAACAAAATAAATAGAATTACATAATTACTCTTGTATGTTATTAAATTATAAATTTATATACTTTTAATTATTGTTTTGTTTGTAATTAATAATTGTCTTCAACACATTCAAATTATTGGCAATTTACGAAATAATAAAGTAAATTTAATTAATACAAACTTTTGGAAAAATGATACGAATAATAGAAATTTTAGAATTAAATTATTAGTGGGTTGTTGTAACTAGTGCAAAATGGCCCCGTATGTTGATATTTTATTTGTGTATATCCATTAAACTATTATTTGAATTTTGTGGTACAAATTAAGATTTTCATTTGTTAAATTTACCTTGAGCATATGTCAAAATTTGTAATAATTTGTAATGTTTTGATTTGATACATTTTGTTGAATTACATCTTCGTCCTGTAAATAAAGTTTTTTTTTGTCTTTTAAATTTTTTGGGTATCAACATTTGTCATTTTTTTATTTTAAAAAATTATGCCTAAAGTGTGATTTACGGTTAATTTAATATTCGAGAAAAATAACTTTTAACATACTTTTTTAGTTGAAAGTTTTATATGAATAGTAAAATTCAATCTTTTACTGTAAATTTTTTGCCTAAGTTTGTGTTTGTGTAAACTTTAATGTTTGTGAAAAATAAAAAATAAATAAATTTGGGGGGTTAATTTTCAATTTTTTAGGGTATTGAGATTTTGCTTTTTTAATAACAAAAATTTACGTCACAATATAAATTTTAATCTTTGAGAAATCTAATTACTAAAAAGTATACGACTTTATTTTCTTCATAAAATGAGTACTTTTAATATATGACATTTATACTGTTTAATATACAAGTTTATAATTTAATTAATTGCAACAAGTTAAATAAAAATAAAAAAAATATACATATTTATGTTTAGTGGGTACATTAATTATCATCATTTTTGAAGTTATAATTCTCTACATAATAATTTAAGGGAGTTTTGGACATTATATTAAAATTTAGTTGACATTTGTTGATCAACCACATTAGGGGTATTGTGTGTTACATTTATTGACAAGAGGGGTACTAATTATTACTTAAGAAATTAGAAGGAGGTGAATGTTTTTATGAATATTTACAGGGGATGTTAATGTATTTTTCTCTAATAAAGACATATATATATATATAGGGTATTCATCCATGGCAAACGTTGTTTGTCATGGACACTGTTCAGCAACCAAATTGATTACCGTTGATCTGGACAATGGAAGACTGAGATTGATCAAATTTTCTCCCTGCCGTTACAGCTTGTAGCGGCAGTCCCTTTTCCGTTTTGTCCGTTAGTCTAGTACATTACTTGTAGCGGCAATGTGGGTCTCACCCATATGGCTATATAGAGATAAGTTTACATTTATGTATACATAATCTAAAAATAAAAGATAATGATAAGATAAGTCTGAATAAAAGATAAATTTATTTTTATAAATACATAATGTAAAAATAAGATAAGTTTGAATAAAAGATAAATTTATCTTTTATAATAAAATAAATTTATCTTTTAAAATAAATGCACAACACTATAAATTTATTTTATAATAAAAGATAAATTTATTTTATTATAAAAGATAAATTTATTTTATTATAACAGATAAATTTATTTTATTATAATAAAAGATAAATTTATGTTTTTATAATAAAAGATAAATTTATTTTATTATAAAAGATAAATTTATCTTTTATTCAAACTTATCTTATTTTTACATTATGTATTTATAAAAATAAATTTATCTTTTATTCAGACTTATCTTATCATTATCTTTTATTTTTATATTATGTATCATTATCTTTTATTTTTACATTATGTATACATAAATGTAAACTTATCTTTACATAGCCATATGGGTGGGACTCACACTGCCGCTACAGCCTGTAGCGGCAGTCATGTATTATAAGTTAGGGGCAGTAATGTAATAGACTAACGGACAAAAAGGAAAAGGAACTGCCGCTACAAGCTGTAGCGGCAGGGAGAAAATTTGACCAATCTCAGCCTTCCATTGTCCAGATCAACGATAATCAACTTGTTGCTGAACAGTGTCCATGTCAAACGTTTGCCATGGATGAATACCCATATATATATATATATATATATATATATATATATATATATATATATATATATATATATATATATATATATACATCTTGGGACATTTTAAATTGAAAATTCTTAGTTTGGGGCTACTATATAATGTTGTAGAGTTGGGATCAAGAACAACCGCTTAAAATTGATCAGAAGAAAAGTGAAAGAAATACCTAAATTGTAAATTATAAGATTATTATTAATTTTTAAAAATTAATTTTAAATATTTTCAAATCGATATAATTCATTTATAATTATAAAATAATAAATCTTACCATAAATGATATTTTTTGCATAGTTTATAATTTTTAACATTGTACTAACTAAAACTAAAAAAAAAATATTAATTTTAAGTTTGAAAATATTAAATAATTTTGAGTTTGAAACGGATGGAGTACCCGTTTTTGGAAGGATGAAAAGAAACTAATAGTATGTCTTACATAATTTAAAAATAGAATAATATCATTTTCTAAAGTTGCATAAAGTAATTTTCATAATTAAATCAAATATTATTTTATAAATTATTTTAAAAGCACTTTATAAAGATAAATAGAAATGTATGACTAAAAATTAAGTTGGTAATATTTTAATTAAAAATTGCATAAGAAATTAATAATCAAGTACAAAATAAATAAGTAAATCATAACTAAAAAGTACAAATCACAAGTATAATTAACCATATAAGTCAATCTGTAAAATCTAAACTTTCAAAATCCATGCAAAAGTATTTAATTTTAACACATGCTACTATAACTATTAAGAATATAAACTAACCTCATGTTTAAGTGCAAAATATTCATTTACAATAATAAATCTTACCGCTCTAGCCTCTAAACATATAGACTTATTGAAGTTTGGATGATGTTTATGTTAAATTTAAGTGTTTTTTGTTTAACAAAGTTCTAAAATAATAAAATAAAATAAATGAATCGAATTGCAAAAACAATAGAGTCAAGGTGATACTTCCTCTAATTTTAAATTAAAATTTGAAACTCAAAAATATATACATGTCTAAAAAATATATAAAAAGAAACAGATTTGAACATTTTTCAACACAAGTAAGACTAGCCCACAATTTGGTGAATCTTTATAATTTTCAACATTGTATTTATTAGAATTAAAGAAATTTATGTAAATTTTGTATTTGAAAATGTCTTAAATTAATTTCAAAAAGTCAATAATAATCTTATATTTTAAAATGGATGGAGTACCATTCTTCGGAAGGATCAAAAGAAACTAATAATATGTCTTAAATTATTTAACAATAGAATAATAGCATTTTCTAAAGTAGCATAAAGTAATTTTCATAATTAAATCAGATATTATTTTGCAAGTTATTTTAAAAGCACTTTATAAAGATAATTAAAAATATATAACTAAAAGTTAAGTTTGTAATATTTAATTACAAATGCATAATAAATTTTATAATCAAGTAGAAAATAAAATAAAACAAGTAAATCACACACACACACACACACACACACACACACACACACACACACACACACACACACACACACACACACATATATATATATATATATATATATATATATATATATATATATATATATATATAACTAAAATTGATTTCTAATACCTAAAAATTTCTTAAGAGCATTAATAACAGTTTCCCTAATCAACTCTTTATCCCCAATTTTGAAGAATACATCAATAAATCATTATCCAACAGTTTTCTTATCCTTATTTGACTCTCTATTTTATTTCCTATATAGGATTTTACTCCCTAGTGTGAGGGAATTAAAAGACTGTTATATATATATATATATATATATATATATATATATATAAAATGACATTTCACACACTCATTTAAGTGGACAACTCATCAATCATACACATATTGACATTTTTTTAGTACTTAATTTTTAAATTATAAACTTAATATTGACTTTTAAACAAAAATTAATTTCAAACGTATTCAAATTTAAAATTGATATAAATTTATTTAATTTATGTCAATAGAATTATAAATATTATAAAAGTACTATTAATTATAAAATTTATTATTTTCAAATTTTAAATGAATCATATTAAATTTAAATTTAAAAATATCACAAATTAACTTTTTAAAAGTTAATATTGATCTTATGTACATTTGCAACTACAATCCATTCAATACTCTCTCCATAAATTACTTAAAATTTAAAATAAAATAAAAATTATTTTACAGTGGAATATAATTGATAAATTATACTCTCTTTTATAAATTATAAGATTATTATTAATTTGATGTTTTGAATGTTGAAACTTTTAAATTTTAAATTTCATTATTTAAGGAATCAATATAAGGAACATGTTGGGTACATAGTGAAGCAATTGAATTTTTATTTTGCAGAATGACCCAATAGCACTGCAGAGTAGGGATAAAAATAAGAAAACTGTTATGAATGTTCTAATCGATATGAATTTATTTAAGTTTAACACATGCTGCTATAACTATTATAAGAATATAGACTAAATCTTATGTTAACTGCAAAAAAGTCATTTACAACAATTTACCTTCCTGCTATAGCCTCTAACCATATCACGTATTAAAGTTTGGACGATGTTTATATTAAATTTAAGTTAGGATGTTTATGTTTATTTTCTTATGAGTTTATGTTGTTTCCAATAGCATTTGGAGATCTAGAAGAGGCTTAAATAATTTTTTTTTGAACTTTCTTTTTAATAAAGTATCATCAACTTATAAATTAAATAGGTTAATTTAATTATACAAAGCGGAATATTAGTTTGAAAAACTCCTACAAAGATTATTCTCAATTTTGAATTTAGTTCACTTATGGAATTAAGTCACAAGCAAATATAAAAGAAAATGCGGAAATGAAAATGCAGAAACTAAAGAGACAAGAATTTTTAAATGGTTCGGAGCACAAAGATATCCTAATTTACTCTTCTACTCCACGAGTAGGAAATACCACTAAGAATGAGGGTGATCACTCAGATTAGTTCACTAAGAACTATTACAACCAATGAATCACTTAAATTCTGTCAAGTTACTCAAACTTAGTATGAGTCACTAAAATCAGTTCACTAAGATCTCTTCAAGTCACTTAGACTTGGTTACAAGTATGTCACTAAGACCAAGGAATCACAGTAGAATAAATGATTTTGGCGTGCTACTAAGTTGCGTTATACTCAACTTCTAAAAGACTTATGTTGTTTTATAGAGGCACACATGAGATCTAGAAGGGGGGATTGAATAGATTTTCTAAAACGTTTATATTAATTTAAAGATGAGTTACTAAATAATCAGTTAATCATATTGATTAAGTACATCATAATATTCTTTTATAAAATTCCCTTAAAGATTAATTAAGTCACAGATCTAAATTAAGTCTTATAGGTATTCAAACATATAAAAGATATAGTAGATATAAAGTGCATAATGTAAATGACGTAAAGTAAATGACACAAGAGATTTTAAGTGGTTCAAAAACTGAATAACTCTTAGTCCACTCTTTTACTCCACGAGTAGGATATCCATAAGGATATAGGTCCAACAGACCATTTACACTTGAACCACAAAGGTTCTTTCGAGTCACAAAGTCTCGACATTGAGTAACTTATACTCAAAAATTCGATCACTAAGACTAGGATCCTCTGACCCCAATTTTGGTCACACAGACTAGGATCTATCAACCACAATTCTTGTTTGTTGATGAGTGTTTGAGGTGCTGCTAAGGTGGCATATAAGCTCTTCATCTGATGGTATTTAACAACATTGTTGTGATCATTTTCTTGGTGCTTGCTGAACTTTGACGTTGAAGCTCAATCTCTTCTTGCAGTTCACAGCTACTCATGATCGTAGTTGGTGTATTGCTAAGCTATTTAATTAAGCTTCGCATATTCTTGTGCTTAACAGCTTTGAAACTTGATGGTCATAGACTTTTACTATACTTCTTCATCTATTTAGCTGTGAGTGTTCTTGGTGAAATGTAGAGTGATACTTGAGGTTGACCTTCTGATCTGTCACTCTTAAGTAACCAACATCAACTCTTATTTATAATTTTGCTCTCAACTCTGCCATGACCTCCATCATCTTGGCACTTCGGCTCTAGCTCTTTGGCTCTTGGCCGTGCGACTCTTGTCTCTATTCTCAGCTCTTCATCTCTGGATCATTGGTCCTTTGTCTCTTGACTCTTGGCTCTGTAACTCTAGTTCTTTGTTCTTGACTCTTCAGCTTTGAATCCTTGGCTCTTTGGCTTTTCTACCTATTGGCACATTTGTTGCATTTCTCTTGGCATTGTAACTCTAACTCTTGTGCAAACTGTCACATATTTCCTTTAAGCTTCGGCCTGCACATTTGATCTTCATTTTGGTGCTTCGACTCTGTATGTTGGTGTGGCAACCTTTGAGCTTCTATTTGATATGGCTGGAATCATCAACTATGTTGAGTTGCTATTGAATGTTACATTAAGACTTGGCTTCTTTAAGTGCTCAACAACTTCTCATGATCTTCTTATATACTGCCAAAATGATGTTTAATCTTCTTCCCTTTTGTACTTGGCAGCCTTGAACACATCTTCAATCGTAGAGTGATACTTTCTCTACATTTTTCGATTTTCAGCTCTGTATTCTTTTCTGATGATGATCTTGTACTTGTATTAGTCGCTCAATTCCTATCATCATCCTTCCATTTTGAATGATATTGCCTTTTATAATTCTTTTGAAATCTTCTCGTTGAAAAGTGTCCGTTGGAACATTTAATGCATAGGTACTTTGATTTCCCTGATGTTGACTTTCTAGAGCTGTTGTGTCAGCGTACTTTCTGGCTCAGGAGTTGTCACATCAAGTTTCAGCTTTACCTACTTCATTAATATGTCATTTTTGGCAAATAAGCCAATAGATACACCCTTGATCTCTACTAAAGATTTATTATTTAATACCTTGGGATCTTCTACTGGTAACATCCCATTGCCAGTCCTTTTGTCAGACCTAACTTGGCTCTACGATTTATTGTCTTAAGAATCGTAGATTTGAGCTCTACGTTCTGCTCAACTTTCTATTCTTCTACCCGTTGATGGTAGAGTGATGGAAATCGTAAACTTCTGTCTTGTATTTGCTATCTGATTATGACTTTGACTCTAGTTCTACTATCTGATTGCTTTATGCTGCTTGGGCCTGATTTGCAAACTCTTTTTTGTACTTCAAACCCTTTAGCACCTCTACGATGATGAAAACCACTTCCTGAACTAGTTGTCTCTTTGTGCCTTTCAGTACTAGCTGTTCTTCTACGAAATTGCGATAACTCTTCATACTATCTTGAGCTTTATGACCCAGCAGAGTATGTAGAGATTCGAAATTTCTGGATAAATAAAATAAGAATTTAATAAAATAAATTTCTTATTTTATTATGTGTTTTATTATAAGGCATATATTATTTACATGCAGTGTAATATGTGTGTGTATGTTATGTGGTAAATATGTTAATATATATATATTTGCTATATGTGTAAATAAATTGTGAGAAACAATTTATAATGAAAAGAATATAATTTACAAAATTTTGTATGTGATAAATGAGGCATATTAAAATAATTTATAATATTAAATTATTTTAATATAAAAAAATTATTACATTAAATAAATTATTTTTATTTAATGAATAGTTTCCATTTTATGGAAAAGATTTATGGATAAAATTCACTATTATAATTAATGAGTATTATGTATATATAATATACATAATATTTGATGCGATATTTAATGAAGGAACTTTAGAATTGTAAATAAGTAAATGTATTGGAGTAATAAGCATATGAGTGCTACCTAAGTTAATAAACTGAGACTGTAGGTATTAGAAGTAGGAGTTGGCAGGGTGGAATAATAGTAGAAATATATACTCACCTAAGCTAAATCGTATCAACCAAGAAAATGGAGTAAGGAGCAAGTGTAGTACTCTATAAAAATTCAAGTCAAGCTCCAGTGCTGAGTTCTTTACTCAAGAATCAAGTTCTTAGTTCTTCCTCTTCATCCTCTCACAATAAGTTAAGGAATTGTATGTAAGACCCTAACTTTTTATAAATAAAATTGATTTTCCTCTATTCAATTTTTTGAAATAGTAAGGGGTGGATTTGATTAATGTGGTTAGTTATGAGTAAAATGCGCAAATATTTTTAACTAAGCAAGTGGTTATAAAATACTTATTGTTGTCGGGGAATATTCGTTTGGTCGTGGAATATTCTTGCTGTCGGGAAATATTCGTACGATGGCGCAACCATTTGTGGGCCCCATAACAAAAAATTATCGGATGAAGAAAACGACAAGTATGAGTTTTTTTTTATAAATAACGGCGTAGTTGTTACCGTTAATACTGTTGGAATACTTGGTGGTTAAAGTACAGTAATACACGTGGTTGAACAGTAGCACAAGGTATTGCACAGTATTTATGGATTATTGATTCTTACGTAAGAAGACACTACTCAATAATTGTTACAGTAATTACTGTTCAATATTTTATTGATTCAATAATTGCTACGTTAATATTTTATATTATTGTTGTTTCAATAATTGTCACTGGACAGTATTTCTCATTATCAGATCAATAATTCATATTATTTGAATAATATTATTAGATAGCATTATTGACAATGTCTAAGGAAGTTCTGTCAAGAAAAGGGGTTTGATCACCTAATTGCGCGCCAGTAAGGAGAAATTCTTATCGGAAAGCCCCTCTTTCCTAGGAACGACTTGACTGTCATTATTGTGATTCTGTAATATTATTTGTGAATAATTAATTATTAATTTATATGATAAAAAAATATTTATTTTATGTGGATATAAATGAAGAAATTAATGCTGAGTTGTTTTATCAGTATTTTGTCGGAATGGAGGTATTAAAAATCATCCGTATGTGGATTTCGTTCATTTTTTGTTTGAAATTTGAAATTTTTTTTATTTAAAAAGTTGTAGAGAATTAAATTTCCTATGGAATGAACATAAAATTCGTATTTTTCTGATAAAAGGCTATTTATTATGAATTATTGAAGTTTTAGAAATAAATATTTTTTTATTAAAAATATGGGTGGGCCCCACTTTTACTTTTTTGGTAGAAAAGTACTGAAGTTTCAATGTTGGTGTGCGTGAATGGCAGAGGGAAGAGCCACCGGTAGCAGGTTAATCTACATTGGTGTTCTGGCATTTTCTTATAAATAGGATGCTTATTTAGAAATAAAAGTCACACCAAAATCAGAAGTTTCTTTCTCTATATATCGAGCGTATTTTTGTGAGTATTTAGATACTTTGAGAATTAATAAGCACTACAAGTTTTCTTCAGCATTATATCCGATATTTCAGTCAGAAGTACTTGTCTTTTGAGGCAAGGGATGTTATTTTCTTCGTAAATGATGTTATTTTGTTTAATATCATTATGCCGAAATATTGGTATGAATTTTATTATGAAAATTTTACCTTTTTATGTCGATGTTAGTATTCATGTAGACGACACTATTCACGAATACAGTACTATTCACGAAGTACTATTTTTCTTATGAAATTGTTACCTTTTGTGTTGGGGTTAATATTCACGTATACGGCACTATTCACGTATACGGCACTATTCACGTATACGACACTATTCACAGAAAAATTAATTTTTTTTTCTTTGTCCAAGTGGTCTATTATGGTTACTATATTTGATTGTATCCATGTTTTGATCTTCATTCTTGAATTTTACTCCACAATTGATTATTATGGAGTATTTTTGAACTTGGATAAACCAAAGTACGAATCCCTAATCTTTGTCCTTTAATCTTACTGGATTCGTTTCTTAAAAATATTTTCATTATCCTTAGTCCTAAATGGTGATATAACTGAATATCTTTGACCTGTAGTGCAAAGATGAATGATTACTTGATGAATATATTTGGCCGTAGTGCAAAGATGGACATGTGTTGAGATGAACATGACCAACTGATGATACAAATGAATATCTTTGGCCTGTAGTGCAAAGATGAATATTTGATTCAGGATGTATATTGATTGATGTTACATGGATAAAATATTGATGATGGACTTTTAAATCATAGAAGATAGTAGACTTCATTATCTACTCAACTCTTCTAATAAATTGTTATTTCCGCTGCGAATATTGATCTAAAACTTATTGTCCATTATATTTTATCTGATTTATTGAAGGCTAACGATAATTTGTTCTACATTATCTTAGTCATAATATTCTTTACTGGGCTAGTTGAGCTCACCCTTTTCTTTTTTGTTCTATTTTTCTTCTCAAGAGGCGAGAATATAGCGGAAACTAGTCGGGGTGTGGAGTGATGTTTCAGGGTAGTTGTTTTAGCGGTCCTCACTATTTTATAAAATAGTGTATCAATAATTGTAATGAGGACTTATTTGAGTTTGGATATTGTCTGGAAGATAATATTTGTATTTAAACTCACAACATATGTATTGTCGTATTTTGCACGACAATTGTAATAATGAAGTTGTAGTTATTTTCTGTACCATGTATTTGGCGACTCAGAATGGGTTGTGTGGACCTATTTTGGGGGCGTCACTATTGGTACCAGAGCTTAGGGATATGATTTCTGATGAAGATCTGGGGTTAGAACTAGGAAGGGAGTGGCGAGTAAATCATTCGCTAGTGTGTCCTACCTAAGCTTATTTGTTATTTACTTGGTCGGTCAGAAAATAGGGATAATATGTGGCATGTCAATTAACCATTATTTTGTGACAGTATTTGAGAATGACATCTAAAAATATTAAGGTGAGCAATGGAGCACATGAGATCGTTGAGACACCGACAATCAACAAACAGGATAAAGTGCACCAGGAAGGCAATAATCCTCTTGTAAACAACAACACCGACCAAATGACAAACGATGGTATGTTTAGGAACTTTCTAGAATTCCTGCAAAACCAAACGAGAGTGACTACTGTTTAAAATACAAGTGAAAATAATGGTTGTGACACCCCCAAATTCGGGTACCTCAATTCCACAGATTTGGTGTTCACTGTCCAATTAAATCATAACTAACTACCCATAAACAAAGGATATAATTAAACTCAAAAGTTTAAACAATCAATCTCGCATTAAAGGGTTACATAATCTAAAATAAATCCCAGGTCATCTAACCTTTATTACAATCATCAGCGAAAAATTAAAACATGATCATAATTAAATTTATTACATAAGCTTCATAAATAAAAGGTAACTAAACGTCGTCTAATCAAGCATCGTGCTCTTGCCCTTGCTTATAGAAAACTCTTCAAACTTATTAACTTCATCTGCATTGTTTTGTGCAAGAGTGAGCAAACAATTGCCCACAAGAAGGATAATATACAATAACGTTTAATGAATGACAATTAACTGAGCTTTCAATGGTAAAGTATTCTTACCGGAACAATAAACTTTAATTCAACAGCTATGAGTTCAAAGGAATAATGAACGTTTAAGTTATCAATAGATATCAACATCAAAGAATACACTGAGGGTCACAAGACCACGAACTATACTCTAGGTTTTCAAGTATTTCTACTTTAACCTTTAACAGTCTAAAAGACTATAATCATCATCTATGTCCTAGGTTAACAGGTGTTTCTACTGTAACCTTTAATAGTCTAAACGACTATATGGACCATCATTCCGTACTCCAGGTGATCAGCCCTTTGTACTATGTATTGCGCAAATATTTTAACGCTATTACGTAGCTCTAAAATAATCCCCTAATATAGGGTTGTTTATCTCAGCTTAGATTATCAAGTTCTGAACTAAAGGAAGTTTGGTTAGGAATTAACTTCAAAGGAATTCTAGATCTTTAGAATGCTCATCAACCAAGTACTGGTTGAATCAGATAGAGACCAATAACTATTCAAGAGTTTGATTATAATATCTTCATGAACAAGGTATATCGATGAATCAATAAGAGCTAGAGTATTAACAATTTCTAAATTGAACAAATGTTATCATCGACAACATGCTTTCAAAATTGTGTGAGTACGTAAGCAAACCAAAGGAAGTTTGGTTTGGGTTGACTTCAAGTGTAATTTAGAGTTTAGAACATTCATCAACTAAGGATTAGTTGAATTGGTAAAGAATTGCTAGGCAACTTAGAGTTCGGTACAATAATGTAAGATAGTACAATGATATTGGAGAACGAAGATCAAACAACAGTTATTAGTAGCTGAATAAACACATTTCTTACAATAAAAGTACAGACTTTGAATAACCAAGGTAACCTCGTTTGGAATAAAGAAATAAAGATTAATTAACTTGCTCAACAATGAATGAGGGTTAAAGAACTTGCATAACCATAAATTGCTCAACAAGAGATTAGAAATAGAGAACTTGCAAAAGTATATCATGACAGTGAAAAGTAACCTTGCCGAATAATAAAGGAGCAAAGGTTAGGGAACTTGCCTCTTGCGTAAGCTATACAATTACAACTCACGTACTCTAATATCCTACACATACCATTAGGATTATCACATCAATTAGCTACATACATTAACCTCATATATTCAATTCTCATCTTAGTTAAGTTATAACCTTTAGTTTAAGGTCTAACCATATTAATCAACCACATAACATGAATCTAAAAACTCACTAACACATAACATAAGACTTTTAGCATCCAAATCACATTCTCAACTCTTACAACGTTGAGTTATAATATAATATAACTTATTAATTGATACTATATTTCTTCTTAGTCAAACTCGAAGCTTATTCAAGTGTTTAAGTCTTCCTAGGACTACTTATTGATTTTATATTAATCATATTCCATATCTTATAATATTCATTTCAGAATCACAAGTGTTAGCTTCATAACACCCATTCATTATTCATTGTGTACTTTAAATCATAACATAACGCGTTCGTAACTTACTAATCATTTTTCCAAAGTTGAAATTATCAAATGACATGACACGATTCTGTTTTAAACTCCTTACTACACGTTTGTTACTTTAACATAACATTGAACTCAATTATCATGTCATCCAAGGTCTGCAGCAGCAGCATAACTCACCATCTCAGAACAGGGTATGGCGCAACTGTGCCATACACAAGCTTAGGACCGGCTCAGCTGCGCCGTTTTTGGCCTTGGCACTGGCGCAGCTGCGCCGTGCACAGACAGAACCAGAGATAGCAGTGAACAGTAGCCGATTTTAGCATAACTAACACAAACTTCACCCACCAAACAATAATATTAACACATACAATTGGTATAAAACTATCACAAACATGTTTGCTAACATATTCAACCAATTAGAACAATTTAACAACAACTTAAACTAGTTTAATTCCTCAAATTCCATGTTTTCATATGAAAACACCATTTTTGACATCTTTTACAAAAATCATCACTGTGATTACAATTATACACCGAATCACTTCTTTCAAACTATGTTTTCTTCATTTCTTAACGAACTAGCATAAATAAGTTCCAATTTACAGTTTAGCATATGAATTGACCACCAAAATTGGTACTTACGTAAGCCATATGAAAAATACAAATACTGTCATTATTTTTCTTACTTTTAAATGTAATTAGCATACAATTGTTGTTTAAACACAAACTCTAATCATCATAAACACCTACAACTACAAGTACTCAGTTGTATAATCTTCAACTTAAAATTTTGAATTCACAGAGGATAGAAATACCTAACGTAAAATATATTAGAACACATATGCATATGTAATACTAAAATTATGAAATTACCTTCAATTTGCTAAGATAATCCTTGCTAATCAACTGATAATCACCTTGAAATTCTTAGGTTTCCTTTCAATCTCTCTCAAGTTCTCTGTAATCTTAGGCTTAGAAAAACTAGAATGTGTATAACCCAAAACTGATAACCATGTATGCGTAATAATAAAAGAAAACTGATATGGCCATAATAAGCCTAATCAGTTACAATATATAACGTATAGATTATAAATATATTATATTTATTATTTAATTTATATTATTTATATTATTTAAAAATTTAAAAATTAAAAATTCAAAAGCCATAAGGCTTTGTTTGGCAAAAAGTCTTTAAAATAAAGATTTAATATCTTTAAGCATTGTTTGGGTTAAATCAATTTAAAACTACTTTAACTATTTTAATAAATAATTTAGTTTATAATTTATAATCACATATTATTTATTTAGATTTTCGTATCCAATATTAATCAAATAAATTAATTACACACTATATTTTAAATAAATATTCCACTTTAACAAATATCACAAAATTATAATTTTATTTAATAATTTAACATACCACTTTAAATTATTAAAACAACAATATAACATCTCATGTTATATTACAACTCTCTAAATTATAAATTAATTTAATTTAGAATATTATCTAATAAATTTAATTCATAAATATTTAATAACAACAATCATATCAATAAAATATTTATTAGAGTGTTATCTAATAAATTTAATTCACACATATCCACTAATAACAACCACCTAAACAGAATACTTATTTAATTTAAGAAATATTTTAAATTACAGAACAACGACTTCATCAATAAAATATTTATTTAATTTATTAAATATTTTAAATTATAAATAAAATATTGGATTGTTACATCCTTCCCTCCTTACAAGGATTCTATCCCCAGAATCATAACTCAAACAATTCGTTCGTCATAATGGTAACTCACGGATGGTCACCGCTAAGCAGTTCAAGGCGCTGAAACCACCAGAGTTTTTGAGAAAACCAGAACCACTTACAGCAGAGACGTGGATAAAACAGATCACCAAGATATTTGATGTCTTGGGATGCTTCGAGGAGTAAAAGGTTCTCTTTGCCACCTTCATGTTACGAGGAGAGGCAGATTACTGGTGGGAATCCGTAAAGCGTACTCAGCCTGCCGTACTCAAGATGTCTTGGGAGAAGTTCCAAGAATTGTTCAACGACAAGTACTTTCCCGAAAGTATTCTTCACATGAAGGAGGTAGAGTTCATCAAGCTGGAGCAAAACAATATAACCGTGTCGCAGTACGAAGCTAAGTTTGTCGAGTTGTCCTAGTTTGCATCCCATTTGGTTGATAATGAGGAGAGAATAACGCGAATGTTTCTGCGAGGTTTGAAACCCGAAATACGTCAATACCTCATTTTTCACAAACTTTATTTGTATTCAGATGTAGTGAATAGGACTCAGTTATTGGAGCGGGATTATGAGTCAGCTCAACCAAAAGATAACGACCAACAACACGATAATAATCGTACCGGTGGCAATGGTCATCGGAATAATGATAACCATCGTGGAGGAAATTATCATGCCAGAAATGGTAACCACTTCGGTGGTAATCATGACCAAGATAATAGAAGAAATGATTCAAGTGGAAATTTCAAGAAGAGAAGATTTAACGATGACGAAAAGACATCAGCAGTAGCAGTAGCGCCAGTAACAAATTCTAGGGGAGGAAAACGACCACCAGTTAGATGCTACAGATGTGGAGAGGAGGGACATATAAGTCCAAACTGTTCACAACCTTGTAAGGTCTATTTTAGTTGTGGAAAAGACGGTCACATAGCTCAATTTTGTCCTATAGTGAAATCAAGTTCAGCTGGGATGGTGGCACAAAAGGCGGATACGGACAAAACAAAGTCGGTAGTTTCAGGAAGAGCGTTTTTTATGACTTCTCAAAATACGAAGAACCCGAGCGAAGTTATCACAGGTTAGTTAATCATAAATTCTTGCGAAGTCTATATCTTATTAGATACCGGTTCTACCCATTCTTTTATTTCTCCTACTTATGCTCAACGTTTGAACTTGACCCCTGAGAAATTAAACTTTGACTTATCTGTTGAAACTCCGTTGGTTGAAACCTTCGTTACATCTATAGTTTATAAATTTTGCTTGATTGAAGTTGGCACTATCACATTACCTGTTGATCTTATCTCTTTAAAGATACTTGCCTTTGATGTGATTTTAGAAATCGACTAGTTAACTATTCATCATGCTGAAATTGATTATTTTCGTAAGGTTGTTAGTTTTCATATTCCTAACCAACCTATTATCCGAATTCAAGCAACCAAACCACTAAAGTCAAACACTTTCATATCAAGCCATAAAGTCATTCGTTTATTAAAAAACGGATGTCAAGCTTTCTTAGCCCATGTCATGGACTTGAAAAAAAAACGTCAGATTTGAATAATATTTATGTTGTTAATGAATTTTCTGACGTATTTCCCGAAGAACTTCCTAGCCTACCCCCAGAGTGTGAAATCGAGTTTTGTATTAACCTTGAACCCGATGCAAAACCCTCAAATATTTTTTCACCCAAAACAAGCGTAACATGCGCCAAAGAAGTTGGCTCGAGCTGTTGAAAGATTACGATCATACCATTCAATACCATCATGGAAAAGCAAATGTAGTAGCTGACGTGTTGAGTAGAAGATTGTATGCGATTACGAGTGCAACATTTTTAACACGAAGACCTATTTCGTATAACTTACAAATGATGGAGATAGAGTTAAAGACTCTAGAGACCCACGTGAACTTCGAATCCGGTCCGCCACGATACTACTATCGTCAAATTATTTATATCTTTTATTCATAACTTAATGAATATAACTTTACTTATTACAATTTAGAATATAAATTCATTCTATTTCCAGGATCTGTGTAATGACCTCAAACTTTAATAAGTTTCTAATCTTGGTCATTTACTATTCCTGTTTTACATCTTATTCGATGTTATAAAAATATGCGGAATAATTTAAACTTTTTCAATCTCCTTTGAAAAATAAATCTTTTATTGATAACTTGAATCAATTACAAATCCCTGAATCAAATTATTCTATGATTTACTTTATTCAATTTTCGTATAAATCTTTACATCTCGATTCGAATTTCTCTATGTATCACGTAGTACAACTTAACATGTATTACACATCATAAACTACTATCATGTACATTTCCTAGAACTTAAACATGGTTCAAGAGTATATATTTAAACAAATGAATCAATCTTCTTTGATATTAATGATCTTTATCAATCAAGTAGCACGTAATCTTTACCGTGTGTCCTTAACCTGTAAAAGTGGTTATTTGCAAGGGTGAGCTCGACAGCCCAGCAATTCTAACAATTTTCATGCAGCACATAGCATATAATAACATACTTAGTTCATGCATTCATAATCAATTAATATTTACTACGCATGTTACTTCCCACATAACAGGTATAGAGATTTACTTTACAAGCATATCATCAAAGATTAACTTTCAACATTCATACATATCTCATATGCATTTCATATATATACATCAACATTTGCATAGCATAATATAGCTCAACTAACAGTTGTCGAATTCATATATCAAATAGGAACTGAAAGACTTGCCTGATTCATAGTTTACCAACTACGACTTAACTGCTTAAAGCTTATCTGCATTGCGTGTGTTCCTACACAGTTATATAATCATGGATTTATACCCATCAGTCATACATTTCATATGCTCTTAATATAAGAACAATTATTGTTTCCTAATTTGGTTTCATTTTTACTTGAATTTAGGATAACCATGAGACTAGCTTATTCTACTATCATATTTATCTAAACAATCTTGTTTACATGTCTTGTAGTCCCTAAGGACAACATATAACCATAACTTAAGACCTTGCAGTTAACGAACTGCTCTTGGTCACTCTGTAGAAAGGTTGAAGCTTGGGAGTGGCGCGACCGCGTTACTCCCTGCCAAAACTAGACATGAGCTTTTCATAGCTCAGTTTAGTCCTAACCTACTATGCATTCTGATACATACTATAACATACATCAAGTAGGTTATGATATTTCTTCAAGTTCTCATTTCAAATCATTTAGTTTCGAATTTCATAGCTCTATGTTGAATTATTTTAATCAATAAAGCTTAAACAACTTTCTTTAACAAGATTCAAGGTTTATAAGCTTTTAAACTTTATATTGGTACTAACAAGCCTCTAGTAGCATGCTCATACGTATATATCTTATCTATATATGACTAGCATAGTTTATCACTTGAAAACTTTACTTTCAAAACATGCTTTAATGACTTCTAATGTCAAACTAGATAAGTGTACTTATAGGTCATGTTTAAAGACATAAATAGTACTAGCATGCCCTACCATGAATATTGGTTTCAAAACGTCTAAGTTTTCTTTTTTCCAAATCCATGTTATGCCGACCTAACCATGCAAGGCATTCTACTATGAGTAAGGTAATCTTATATGTCATGTCTAATATCATGCATTTTCTTGTTATATCACTTAGAATAACATATTCCATCATCGAGAGCACTATACTTGCATATGTGCTCGTTTGACGCCCTCTGACCGCCTCCGAACACATAACAGTCACAAAGATGATTATTTTGACCCTTTTTAACGACCTCAAATTGAAACACTTAAAAAATAAAAGTTGTAGGTCTATTCGTCTTCATTTCGGATCATCTTGAATCGCCACAATCGGAGTTCGTATGAAAACGTTATGGCCATTTTACCAAAATAGGTCAAATTAGTCACTCTTAACAGACATTGGGTGTGGTCGCGCCTAATTCCTTCACCAACCCAGCATGCCCGCGCCATTTCCCAGCGCCCAGCTGCGCGTCCGCGCGCACGGGTGGCGCGTCCGAGCTCACGGGCTGCGCACCCGCGCTCACGGGCTGCGCGCCCGAGCTCACGGGCAGCGCGCCCGCGCGTGACTTCGCACAGATCACAGTTTTTGCCATAACTTCTTCATTTTAAGTCCGAATTAGTTGGTTTTCGATTCGTTGAACTCGTTAAACTCTTAGCTATTCATCTACGGACTAATTATAACACTTTAAAAACATTAACTAACCCAAATATTAATCCAAAACTCATGTTCATACGAAATTTTCATATTTTGACAAATTTAGCGAATTCGTTCACTACAAATTCGTTTCTCAACCAAATTGATTCGTTTAACTTCCGTTGTTTTCATATTTAACTGTATTAACAATATCTAGCAACAATTCATGGATTATAACAATCCTTAGCCATCAATTTTGTGACTCAAATGCTACTTTTTCAAAGAACTTTTCTAGGAATTGAAGAACTTTGAATTTAAGAACATGAATGACAGAAATGTTACCTTCTTAATGCTTGAAATTGTTAACTATCACTCTCTAATCCTCCAATTGCTCTCCAATTATATTAACCATCCATAGCTAATTCCTCAGACACTCAACCAATGTGAAGGAGAAGAAGAAGGCTCTATTTATGGAGAATTCTCTACACAGTCCATAACTTTGCCTCAAAGATTAATCTAATGGAAGAAGGAAGAAGATGTTGGACAAGAAGGAGTTGGTTACCTGCTCTCTCTTCCTCCATTCCCTTAGCCATGATTATCAGTTGTCTAGCCATCATATGCTATATGACTTTGTGAGGAAGGAATATAATAGGCCAATGGCCTATCACACGACAGTTAATTAGAGGGACACTAATATTGGGACAAGTAGCTGATTTTGTTTTGCAGTAGCAAAATAGTTGCTATAACACTTAGTTTTATTTCCCTTTTTACTTACAAAGTGCAACATTAAGGTGTTATTATTATTACCTTGTAATAAGTTGAGGGTACATACACACACACACACACACACACACACACACACATATATATATATATATATATATATATATATATATATATATATATACGTACCTACCCACATGTAAGAAGTATACGTATATACTCCAATATAATTTTATATCCCATGTACATTGGGCTAGTCCAATTAATATAATTCAGTTGGATACTTTCAACCCATTACTCCTTATCACACATAAATATCAGTTAAACCTTCAGTCTGGCTTCACTTTAACACTCGGGTCACACAAGGCTCATTATTTCTAAAATAAAATATTAGGGGTCTAGTCCACGTTTGGCTTTTCCCCAATTCCATATTATTTTAATATTTGTTTAATATAAGAGTTAGGTGTCCCACCTTACCTTAATGCTAAATTATTTAGCTCATCTTACTTGTGTATGCTTACTATGCTTCTATAACTTATCTAATACATTATTTATTAATGTTAAGCATCATTATATTTACTAAGATTCATGTTTTATAACTTAGGACATCATCTTTTATGGTCTGGAGCACTACACATGCATATGTGCATGTCCGACACCCTCCGATTGCCTCTGAAAACACAATAGTCCTAAAAATGACCATTTGTACCTATCCTAATGACCTCAAATTGAAAAACTTAAAGAACGAAAGTTGTAGGTATACTCGTCCTCGTTCCGGATCATCTTGAATCACCTCAATCAGAGTTTGTATGAGGAAGTTATGGCCATTTTACTACAGGAGGTCAAAACTGTCCAAGTCAGACTTCTGTCCCCGCGCTGGGGCACGAGGACTAAGCCAAAAAGTGGCGCTGGGGCGCGAATTTCAGCGCTGGGGCGCCAACTTCTGGCGCTGGGACGCGAATTTTGGCGCCGGGGCGCGATTTTTGGCGCTGGGGCTCAAATTTTGGCGCTGGGGCGCCGAAACTTGCAGAATCCAACCACGAAGAACAAAACAACGCTACTGTCTTTATTTTTAACAGCAATTAACCCCAATTAACATGTATAACTTATATAAATTACACATATACACACTACCCAACATGCATATACTAGTTTAAATTACTAAATAATAATCACAGAAAACTAAATTCCTTGAAAATCATATTTTAAAACAAAACTCCATGTTTGACATTTGTTAAACACAGTGAACACTATAATCTCTAATAACCACAAATTTGATTACTTTTAAACTACAATTCTCTGTAGTTCATATCCAATTAACATAATCACACTTCAATTTCATAACTTCACAATTAACATATACTAATTTTGATATTTCTACAAACCACTTTCACACGTGAATGTTTACTGTAAAAACTAATTTCTCTTTCTCTATGAACGCTAGCATACTTCTCATATATACATATATGTGCTAATATAACAATTATAGTTACAAATACACTTAATATCATACAAAGCTATATATATATATATATATATATATATATATATATATATATATATATATATATATATATATATATATATATATATATCCACAATTCATCTTTTACAATTATTTTACAGAGAACTTTTTGGAATAAGAAAACTAAATTTTAAAATAAAATAAGAGGATTAATATCCTACCTTTGATTTAAGAAGATAATGGTTATCCTTTTGATTATCAAGCCTCTTTTTCCCAATTCCTTTCTTAAAAACCTGTTAGAAATCACTCACTTTCTCTTTAGAGTTTTCTCAAATTTTCTCTGTATTCTTCTTCTTCTCTCCCTTTTCTTCAACTGAGTCTTTCTTTTCTCTTCTAACTTACGTAGAATAGTATAACGTATATAGTAATAATATATATTAATGATATAATATAAATATAGATATAACTTATATCAGTTATGTAAGTTTTTGAAAATCAAAAGCCATAAGGCTTGTTTGGCTAACCACTAAAAAAATAATCAATTAATCCTTATGTCTTGTTTGGTAAAACACAATTAGATTAAAGACTTAATAGGCATTAGGCTTTGTTTGGCAAAACTAAATTAAACACTTTTAATTTATTTTAATAACTCCTTTATAACAAGGTTATTTGTCACACTTCTATTAAAATAAATAAACAATTTAATCAATTCAAATACTACTCTATTAAATTACTTTAACACATAAATTATTAACATATAATTATAATTTCCTTTATAATTATAATTTTATTCAACCAACTAACACTTTATTTTAATTACAAATTCTAATTATAAGTATTATAATTCATTTAATCATTATTAGCTCTCTAACTTAATTATTAAATTAAATTAGTATATAATCTCATAACAATTAATTTTCTTAGCTCCTTAATTATTTATTTAATCATTATAAATTCTCTAACTTAATTATTAAATTAAATTAGATTACTATTTCAAAATAATTACTTTCCTTAACTCATTAATTATTTTTTAAACAAATAAATAATCAAATCACATCAAATCAAATACTTATTCAACAATAAACACATCCATTAAATATTTATATAATTCAATAAATATTTAAATATTATAATAAAAATCTGAATTGTTACATCATTCCCTCCTTACAAGGATTCTGTCCTCAGAATCACAACTCAAGTCACTCATTCGTTACAACTTAACCTTATATTCTCTAACTATAACCTATCTATCTGTTATACATATGAGAAAAGAATCACCTTTTAAACAGATATATAGCAAATAGCGCAACACAGACATTTCACTGATTATCAGTGCCAGAAACTAAGTGATTTTTACACCAAGTACAATTTTCCGTTCATAACAAGGAATCATACAACTCAGCTGCTGACATGGGTCCTCAATTGAAATCTCACCTAACTCTATCTTACACTTAACTTGCTCTTTGCTCGATACGAATTCTTCGTATCTCATCACATACAACTCCTCATGAGTTCACATCGTACCATTTCACAGTACATTCTCTTATAGCATCAAGCTATACACACTTAGTCGTTACAGACTATTTATCACTTCATAGCTCATTCTGATCACGTCCTGATCATTAATTTACGTTAGGGTTCTTTCCCTATTATCAACAAAACTCCACTCGAGTTCATTCTTATTATCTTTGTCATATTCATCTTATAGACATCATCTTATCATTTTTATTACTGGAGTTAGGAAACTCCTGAATTATTATTCCCTTAGATACTTCAAGATTCTTCTTTGAATCTTCACTTATATATTTTAATCTTTATCTCTCTCTCTCTCTCTCTCTCTCTCTCTCAGGTTACAGCTTAAGGTACACTTACCTAAAGTTTATAACCTACAACTTTGATACCAACCTGTGACGCCCCCAAATCTGGGTCCCTTCAAACCTCGAATCTGGTCTGCCACGATACTACTATTATCAAATTATTTATATCTTTTATTCATAACTTAATGAATATAACTTTTCTTATTACAATTTAAAATATAAATTCATTCCATTTCCAGGATCTGTGTAATGACCTCAAAATTTTATAAGTTTCTAATCCTGGTCATTTATTATTCCTGTTTTACATCTTATTCGATGTTATAAAAATATGCGGAATAATTTAAACTTTTTCAATCTCCTTTTGAAAAATAAATCCTTTATTGATTTCTTAACTTGAATCAATTACAAATCCCTGAATCAAATTATTCTATGATTCACTCTATTCAATTTTCGTATAAATCTTTACATCTCGATTCGAATTTTTTTATGTATCACATAGTACAACTTAACATGTATTACACATCATAAACTACTATCATGTACATTTCCTAGAACCTAAACATGGTTCAAGAGTATATATTTAAACAAATGAATCAATCTCCTTTAATATTAATGATCTTTATCAATCAAGTAGCACGTAATCTTTACCGTGTGTCCTTAACCTACAAAAGTGGTTATTTGCAAGGGTGAGCTCGACAGCCCAGCAATTCTAACAGTTTTCATGCAGCACATAGCATATAATAACTTACTTAGTTCATGCATTCATAATCAATTAATATTTACTACGCATGTTACTTCTCACATAACATGTATAGAGATTTACTTTACAAGCATATCATCAAAGATTAACTTTCAACATTCATATATATCTCATATGCATTTCATATATATACATCAACATTTTCATAGCATAATATAGCTCAACTAACAGTTGTCGAATTCATATATCAAATAGGAACTGAAAGACTTGCCTGATTCGTAGTTTACCAACTACGACTTAACTGCTTAAAGCTTATCTGCATTGCATGTGTTCCTACACAGTTATATAATCATGGATTTATTTCCATCAGTCATACATTTCATATGCTCTTAATATAAGAACAATTATTGTTTCCTAACTTGGTTTCATTTTTACTTGAATTTAGGATAACCATGAGACTAGCTCATTCTACTATCATATTTATCTAAACAAACTTGTTTACATGTCTTGTAGTCCTTAAGGATAATATATAACCATAACTTAAGACCTTGCAGTTAACGAACTGCTCTTGGTCACTCTGTAGAAAGGTTGAAGCTTGGGAGTGGCGCGGCCGCGTTACTCCCTGTCAAAACTAGACATGAGCTTTTCATAGCTCAGTTTAGTCCTAACCTACTATGCATTCTGATACATACTATAACATACATCAAGTAGGTTATGATATTTCTTCAAGTTCTCATTTCAAATCATTTAGTTTCGAATTTCATAGCTCTATGTTGAATTATTTCAATCAATAAAGCTTAACAACTTTCTTTAACAAGATTCAAGGTTTATAAGCTTTTAAACTTTATATTGGTACTAACAAGCCTCTAGTAGCATGCTCATACGTATATATCTTATCTATATATGACTAGCATAGTTTATCACTTGAAAACTTTACTTTCAAAACATGCTTTAATGACTTCTAATGTCAAACTAGATAAGTGTACTTATAGGTCATGTTTAAAGACATAAATAGTACTAGCATGCCCTATTACAAGTTCAGAGGTTAGACAACACAATACTCATGAATATTGGTTTCAAAACGTCTAAGTTTTCTTTTCTCTAAATCCATGTTATGCCGACCTTACCATACAAGGCATTCTATTATGAGTAAGGTAATCTTAGATGTCATGTCTAATATCATGCATTGTCATCTTATATCACTTAGAATAACATATTCCATCGTCGGGAGCACTATACTTGCATATGTGCTCGTTTGACGCCCTCCGATCGCCTCTAAATACGTAACAGTCATAAAGATGACTATTTTGACCCTTCTTAACGACCTCAAATTGAAACACTTAAAGAACAAAAGTTGTAGGTCTATTCGTCTTCGTTCTGAGTTACCTTGAATCGCCTTAATCGGAGTTTGTATGAAAAAGTTATTGCCATTTTACTAAAATAGGTCAAATCAGTCACTCTTAACAGACATTAGGCGTGGTTGTGCCCAATTCCTTCACCAATCCAGCGCGTCTGCGTCATTTCCCAGCGCCCAGCTGAGCGCCCACGCCCATGGGCGGCGCGCCCTCGCGTAACTTCGCACAGATCATAGTTTCTGCCATAACTTCTTCATTTTAATTCCGAATTAGTTGGTTTTTAATTCGTTGAACTCGTTAAACTCTTAGCTACTCATCTACAGACTAATTATAACACTTCAAAAACATTAACTAACCCAAATATTAATTCAAAACTCATGTTCATACTAAATTTTTACATTTTGTTAAATTTAGCGAATTCGTTCACTACGAATTCGTTTCTTAACCAAATTGATTCGTTTAACTTCCGTTGTTTTCGTATTTAACTGTATTAACAATATCTAGCAACAATTCATGGATTATAACAATCCTTAGCCATCAATTTTATGACTCAAAAGCTACTTTTTCTAAGAACTTTTCTAGGAATTGAAGAACTTTGAATTCAAGAACATGAATGACAGAAATGTTACCTTCTTAATGCTTGAAATTGTTAACTATCACTCTCAAATCCTCCAATTGCTCTCCAATTATATTAACCTTCTATAGCTAATTCCTCAGACACTCAACCAACGTGAAGGAGAAGAAGAAGGCTCTATTTATAGAGAATTCTCTACACAGTCCATAGCTTTGCCTCAAAGATTAATCTAATGGAAGAAGGAAGAAGATGTTGGACAAGAAGGAGTTGGTTACCTGCTCTCTCTTCCTCCATTCCCTTAGCCATGATTATCAGTTGTCTAGCCATCATATGCTATATGACTTTGTGAGGAAGGAATATAATAGGCCAATGGCCTATCACACGACAGTTAATTAGAGGGACACTAATATTGGGACAAGTAGCTGGTTTTGTTTTGCAGTAGCAAAATAGTTGCTATAACACTTAGGTTTATTTCCCTTTTTACTTACAAAGTGCAACAGTAAGGTGTTATTATTATTACCTTGTAATAAGTTGAGGGTACATACACACACACACACACACACACACACACACACACACACACACACACACACACACATATATATATATATATATATATACGTACCTACCCACATGTAAGAAGTATACATATATACTCCAATATAATTTTATATCCCATGTACATTGGGCTAGTCCAATTAATATAATTCAGTTGGATACTTTCAACCCATTACTCCTTATCACACATAAATATCAGTTAAACCTTCAGTCTGGCTTCACTTTAACACTCGGGTCACACAAGGCTCATTATTTCTAAAATAAAATATTAGGGGTCTAGTCCACGTTTGGCTTTTCCCCAATTCCATATTATTTTAATATTTGTTTAATATAAGAGTTAGTGTCCCACCTTACCTTAATGCTAAATTATTTAGCTCACCTTACTTAAAATAATTAATATATACTCTATTAGTTATTTAAATTATACACTATATGTATAATTATTCGATTGTCCCAAGACAACTTCTTCCATCTTTATATTCAGCCACATCTTAAGTGCTAATGTAATCCCTCCATCTCTAAGAAATATTCATTTATAATTATATTGGTACTTCCTTTTATTAATCACTTATCCATCAAATATTACAATACTATGTAATATATTTAAAATATTAAATTAACATATTTCTTTCATCTTCTTATGTTAAACACATATAATAATTCACTGTCTTATGTAAGTGAATTAATCCTTTCTATTCAGTTTAATATCACACCACTGCCACACAATGCTTTAATACTTCAATTATATTATTCCATAATATAATTTTTCACTTAATTTAAGTTAACTAATATTTATTTTTGTTTAGTTAATTTCCATAACTAACTCTCATTCAATTCATGGTAACTATCTCAATCCCTTCATGGGCACTACTAATATCAAATATGACCCATATGATACCATATTAGCCATTAATATACAATTCCTATAGTTCAGATTACATAAACCCATCATGAACTGTCTACAGACCGGCACGGCCGCGCTGGTCTTAGGCTTGAGAGTGACGCGGTCGCGCCACCTTAAGTTAGGACGTAGACATGTTATGCTTCAACAGAAACATAACTTAACTCGCAAATCCTTTAACATGCTCCATACATGCTAACTCATTATACTAACCAAAATGAATCTCCAATGACTACATTCTTCAATAATTTAGGGATTAAACTTCAAGTTCAACTCTTCTTTCTTTAATCTATACATTTAACCATATCCCAATATTAATCCATAAATCTCTAACCAATATTTATCTAAAGATATTTCGACTTTCTTCTCTCGTCAACAACGTACATGTATACAAGTCCAAACCTAGCACATATCGAGTCTTTTATGGTATTTAATATAGTACACTGAGTGGTTTCTCACAAACAACCAACAAATAAGTTTTCATCTCGTCAACACTGTTTTCACAATGAGTTAGATCAGTTACTAATTCGTATATACCTCCGCTTTCTGAAGGAATCATTTTGCCCAGCTTCTATACATCCACCATTAAAGGGTACAGTTGCACTACCTTAGACTTGATACCTAATCGTACATATAATTAAGGAATTGATGATTATCAAAGATATTTAATGTCACCAACTTTCTATGATAAAATAATTTCACATAAATTATTTAATATCGATAGATAAATTTCTATCCATCTTCTTTACTTCAAATAACTCGACTCTTCAATAAATAACAATTATATAATAATAATATATTTATTAAACTTAGAAATCACTTATTGCATAGTTTATATTAACCCATGCAACATAATACCACATACCCTATAACACATATATATATTCTTGTTCGAACCCATCTCATGCTTTATGAATTTTATCAACTAAATTCTTATTTTAACATTTTCTGAAAATTCGGGTTCTTACAAAATATACGAGTAGAACTGACTTTAATCGATAAAGTTAAGGCTGCTAAAGCCACAGACCTAGAGCTGATGAATATAAAGAAGAAAGTACAAGAATGTGTTATTCCAGAAGTAAGAGTCGATGAAGAGAAGAAATCTCAACCCTCGATTTATTGGTCCATTTGGAAACCTTGACCGTGTAGGAACTGTGGCATATAGACTCGCCTTACCGCCAAGTATGTCTCGTGTTCATAACATTTTACATATATCCATGCTACGTAAATATGTGAAAGACCCGAATCACATTATTGAATTAGAACTAGATGAGATAGCTGAAGATTTAACGTACGAGGAGGTACATGTCAAGATCTTGGATAGAAAGGAGCATGTCCTACGCACAAAGGTTATACCACAAGTCAAAGTTTTGTAGAGGAACCATGCTATGGAGGAAATGACCTGAGAGTTAGAATCAGAAATGAAAGAGAGATATTCTCACCTTTTCGAAACACTAAGTTCGTACGTCAATTTTGAGGACAAAATTTCATAAGGAGGGGAGGTTTAAGACCCCATCTTTTTATAAATAAAATTGATTTTTCTCTATTCATTTTTTTGAAATAGTAAGGGGTGAATTTGATTAATGTGGTTAATTTTGGGTAAAATGTGCAAATATTTTTAACTAAGCAAGTGATTATAAAATACTTATTGTTGTCAGAAAATATTCATTTGGTCGTGGAATATTCTTGCTGTCGGGGAATATTCGTACGATGGCGAAACCATTTGTGGGCCCCATAACAAAAAATTGTCGGATGAAAAAAACGACAAGTATGAGTTTTTTTATAATAACGACGTAGTTGTTACCATTAACACTGTTGGAATACCTGATGGTTAAAGTACAGTAATACGCGTGGTTACACAGAAGCACACGGTATTGCACAGTATTTGTGGATTATTGATTCTTACGTAAGAAGGTACTACTCAATAATTATTAAAATAATTACTGTTCAATATTTTATTTTATTGATTCAATAATTGCTACGTTGATTTTTTATATTATTGTTGTTTCAATAATTATCACTGCACAGTATTTCACATTATTAGATCAATAATTCATATTATTTGAATAATATTATTAGATAGCATTATTGGCAATATCTAAGGAAGTAATGTCTAGAAAAGGGGTTTGGTCACTTAATTGCGCGCCAGTAAGGAGAAATCCTTATCGGAAAGCCCCGTCTTTCCTAGGAACGACCTGGTTGTCATTATTGTGATTCTGTAATATTATTTGTGAATAATTAATTATTAATTTATATGATAAAAAAATATTTATTTTATATGGATATAAATAAAGAAATTAATGCTGAGGTGTTTTATCAGTATTTTGTCGAAATGGAGGTATTAAAAATCATCCGTATATGGATTTCGGTCATTTTCTGATTAGAATTTGGAAAAACTTTCTTCTACAAAGTTGTAGAGAATTAAATTTCTTATGGAATGGACATAAAATTTGTATTTTTCTGATAAAAGTGCTATTTATTATGAATTATTGAAGTTTCAAAAATAGATATTTTTTTATTAAAAACATAAGTGGGCCCCACTTTTGTTTTTATGGTGGAAAAATGCTGAAGTTTCAATGTTGGTGTACGTGAATGGCAGAGGGAAGTGCCACCGGTAGCAGGTTAGTCTATATTAGTGTTCTGGCATTTCCTATAAATAGGGTACTTAGTTAGGAATGAAAATCACACCAGAATTAGAAGTTTCTTTCTTTATATATCGAGCGTATTTTTGTGAGTATTTAGATATTTTGAGAGTTGATAAGTAGTGCATGTTTTCTTTAACATTATATCCGATATTTTAGTCAGAAGTACTTGTCTTTTGAGGTAAGAGATGTTATTTTCTTCGTAAATGATGTTATTTCGTTTAATATCATTATGCCGAAATATTGGTATGAATTTTATTATAAAATTTTTACCTTTTTATTTCGAGGTTACTATTCACGTATGCGATTCTATTCACGAATACAGTACTATTCACGAAGTATAATTTTTCTTATGAAATTGTTACCTTTTGCGTCGGAGTTACTATTCACATATACGACATTATTCACAGAAAAAATTAAACAAGTTATTTATTATGATTACTATCTTTGATTGTATCCATGTTTTGATCTTCATTCTTGAATTTTGCTCCATAATTGATTATTGTGGAGTATTTTTAAACTTGGATAAACCAACGTACGAATTCCTAATCTTTGTCCTTTAATCTCACTGGATTAGTTTCTTAAAAATATTTTCATCATCCTCAGTCCTAAATAGTGATATAACTGAATATCTTTGGCCTATAGTGCAAAGATGGACATGTGTTGAGATGAACATGACCAACTGGTGATACAAATGAATATCTTTGGCCCATAGTGCAAAGATAAATATTTGATTCAGGATGTATATTGATTGATGTTACATGGATAAAATATTGATGATGAACTTTTAAATCATAGAAGATAGTAGACTTCATTCTCTACTTAACTCTTCTAATAAATTGTTATTTTCGCTGTGAATATTGATCTAAAACTTGTTGTCCATTATATTTTATCTGATTTATTGAAGGCTAACAATAATTTGTTCTACATTATCTTAGTCATAGTATTCTTTACTGGGCTAGTTGACCTCATCATTTTCCTTTTTGTTCTATTTTTTTTCTCAAGAGGCGAGAATATAGCGGGAACTAGTCGGGGTGTGGAGTGATGTTTCAAAGTAGTTGTTTTAGTAGTCCTCACTATTTTGTAAAATAGTGTATCAATAATTATAATGAGGACTTATTTGAGTTTGGATATTGTCTAGAAGATAATATTTATATTTAAACTCACAACATATGTGTTGTCGTATTTTGCACGACAATTGTAATAATAAAATTGTAGTTATTTTCTGTACCATGTATTTGGCGACTCAGAATGGGTTGTGTGGACTTATTTTGGGGGCATCACATTGTAGCTCATCAGTTTTCCAAGGGAGTTGGGTTAAGAATTGATGGAGAAGGAGAATACAGATAGCAAGAACTGAAATAAACCTCAGAATCAAGAGGTATTGTCTATTCCATGTCTTGACTATCTAATTAGTTAGAATCATGAATAATAAAATTAGGATTACTGTGACTATGGTTTAACTAATTGGTTGTATATGATTTCTATAAGAAATTTGCTATAAGGTATATACAAAAGTTATGGAAATTGAGACTCTTAAGTAATATTCATAAGGTGTATGTTATAATGCTCAAATGAGAGTGTAACTTTAAAACTTGGAAATCAAAGAAATTTGACTGATGTATGTGGTAATTGGCTATGTGAAAGGAAAGTTAAGAATCAAACTTTTGAAATCTGTAGAAAACTGAGCATGTCTTGGTTTGCAGCTGAAGTGGCGTGCCCGCGCTGATCCCCAGAAACTGAAAACTAATTTCTTAACATTCTAAACTTCTAGGCATGCCTGTTAGGATCTTATATGCTTCCATGTGTGTTTGTTATGATGATTATAATCATCATTCATAAATGGGCCTATTTTAGCATAATTAACATGAGTTTTTAAAAGGAAAACTAAATGGAATTTTGAAAGGTAGGACTTATGGTCGAGCTAGAGTTAAAGCTTGCTAAGTTTTGGTGTATATGATGTATTTACATTTCAGAAAATGTTAGCTCAAAAAACTATTAAACAATCTAAGATTAAGTTATTAATGAAGATTTAAGTAGAATACTAACTTATTTGATAATAAGCTTAGCAGAGACCTAATTCTGATGAAGAACTTATTTGGTATGTGTTATATAATATTAAGAAGGGTCTTAGATTGATCTCAAATGAACAGGTTGAGAAAAATCTCAGTTCTAGGTTGATAAGGGAGTAGCGCAAACACGCCACTCCCAGGCCAAAATGTTGCGCGGTCGCGCTGCATTGCAGAACTGTCAAGATATTTTTGATGAAAACTGAAGCTTGGATCATGTGTATATATGTATCTTAAGTTGTAATAATAGGGTTATGTGATGTTTATTATGGTCAAGCATATTTTGGCTATAACAAACAAGAATTTTAAAAGAGTTTTGAAAATAAGTTAAAGAATTTTCAAATGAAAAAACAAGTATGTGACCTAAAAATATTAGATATAGGGTTGGGTGTATATAAATGACATACATAGCTGAATATGTAAAATGGTTTTGCCATTCAAGTTAGATAAACATGTTTCATAAGAAAACGAATAAAACCAGCTTTGAAAAGATATACACTATTGTTCTATTAAAATGTGTATGACGATATATATATATATATATATATATATATATATATATGTTACTTGATATATGTATCTATGTGTGACTGTTGATATACATATGAAGTACATATAGCTAATGTGTGGCTATATGTGACATAATTGATGTAGGATTTGTGAAGAAAGGTTAAACTAAGCTAAATTGTAAATGTAATCTATGCATGGGGCAAGTATCCTAAACTTGTTTACCTGTGACTCCCCCAAATTCGGGTCTTTTTTAACCCGGCATACGGTGCTCCACGGTGCTACAGTTCACACAAACATTCAATTAAAATACCTCAAAAGAATGAATATGTCTTATATATATTCTAAAATAATACTACCATTCCCCAGGTTCTTTATAACCGTTACATTTGTTCTTGTCATAATATCAAATATTATCATTACAAACCTATACTATTACATAGGTAATCTACAAGTCCGCTTTAGCCTTCTCATTATCCTTGTCGAATCCTTCGGCCCATTCGGTCTAAGCTGTATTCATATGGTTCAAGCAAGAGTAAGCATAACAAGCTCAGCAAGTACAACAATTTCATTTTAAAAGCATGCTTGAAACATAGGAATCGTATATCTTCAATAACTGGATGATAGTAACGAAGTACTATCAATAACTTAAAATAGCTTTTCTTTTCCTTCAAAACATTTTACAATAACAAGATTCAGTAATACATCAATTCTGGTTCAAGACGTTAACATCTTATAGTTTCTTTGAAAAGGACAACCCGACACGAAGTCCGTAAGTCCGGCATATCTTACAAGTAGTTCTAGGTGATAAGCCTATAGTACTCTATGTTGATCAACACTACATCCATTAAACGTATGTACGTTTAAGTTTTGGCAACCTCACGTACCCATCGAATAATCGATGAAAATACATTTGTTTGTTCATAGACAAACTTACCTTTGAATCCGTACCAAATACTTGGCATAGGATAGCGTTAGCATTTCTATATTGAAAGACTTGTAAATCAATCAATCTATCACGATTAGTCTAGCCGAGTTAAAGTTGGCATCGACTCTTTCTTTAAAATCATACATGCATCTCATAACATGAATCATTTTTAAAACCTGGCTAACACGAAGGTTAGACAAGCGTTTAAGAAAAAATTGCCTTCAGCGTCTGCTACAATATAATTACGTTTCCTTTGAGTCTTTACGGTCTCTACAACACATAATCAGATAACATACCACATTAGGTCATGAATGAACATACTTGATTTCTAAAGAATCTTACCCTTCTTCTCAATCTAATCATGTATTAGATTTGTTATTTATTGGTTCCGACTTTCCGTCATTCTTTTACATTGTTCTTACCAACTTCTTTCTTTTCTATTATTTAATGGAATTTATTTCATTATCATAACTCGTTTTCAAGTTAAACATCCTTCCTTACAGCTTACTAACATCCTTACGTTATTAATCGTAACTTGATTGTCATTGGTGAAGTACCATCGTTAAATACCATTCACGGTTTACTTAATTACCCCTCACGTTCTTCGTTTCCGCTCAATTGATTATCTTCGACCTTTAGTGTGTTACTTAAGATTTATAACATTCTTAACGATGCTACATTAAGTTAATTATGGAGTTAATTTATCCTTCATTCAATTCTCCTTTACTTCACATTCAAAAACCTTTCTTCTCTCTCTATATTCTAGTGCTGGCGCTGCGGCACCGCGGCGCCAGCTTTTGTACTGCACCTCGCGCTGCGGAGTCACCCATTAGGGCTTGGAGACCGGACTCGGCGCTGCGGTGCGAGTCTTTGTGTTATCGGCCGCGTTGCGACACCAAACTTCAGTAGCTCATAGCCCTTTGTGGCGCTGCAGTGTGACTTAATTTGCCTTCACTGGCGCTGCGGCACTAGTGCTCAGCACCAGAAAAATTTGACAGTTAATTTTTTATGTGAGATTCCCGGACTCGTAACTTCTTCGTTATAAGTCCGAATTGGTTCGTTCAAGAGCCTACGATTCACAAATCACGTACTCTACGTGGTCATGCAAGAATTTTATCTATTCGACTTCGTTTGCTAAAAATTCACCTATTAGTCCATTTTTAACGAAAACGATAAATATTCGTGAACGTTCAACGCTCGTTTCTTCGTTCTAAGTCGAAATTCGGCCATTTTCGAGTCCACAACTCTATAATGCCAAATAAGACTTGTTTCCATTGAAAACTAACATTTCTAAACTCAATATCAAAATTTGACTCCCATTCCGAGAATTTCACGAATTCGGCGATTATCGTCTAATCGTTTGAATTCCGGCAAAACTTCATTACTTAAGATTTGTTCATCATTCTAAATGGATTCCTTCCAACATACCTACATCTTGACATACATGCTTCATTAACTTATAAACATGATAAATTATTCCTAGTTCATTATGAGTTTATAACTTATACAAATATAAATTACTTATATTTTCAGTACTCATGACTTATGTCTTCCTTTCATATGACTTATTAATGAGTTAAGTCCTTTAATCATTATTCTTACATCTTATTAATCTTACTAATTTTATTAATGTAAACATGTTACAAATTCTAACAAGTTCTTATACTTTCATTATAAGTTCATAACTTATTTACGAATGAATTTCTTATTCATGATTTATTCGGCTTATTAAGACTTAAGCCCTTTGATTCATTATTCCAACCTCTTCTTAGCATGCTTGTTCTACCAATACCCCCTTCTCTAATAATAGAAGAGAAAGAGAAATATGGTTTAAGAACACTTACTCTTTGATGATCTCTTGCTAAGTCTTAATCTTCTTCTTGCCTCTTGAAAATCTAACAAAGGAAGTATAACTTATATGTGTTTATTCTCTCTACAAATTAAGCTCTCAACTTAAGTTGGATGAAAAACTAACAACCAACAAAATGAAAGGCAAGCTTGCTATTTATAGAAAATCCTAGATGAGGGTATAATGGTCATAAGGCCACTCTACGTCCTTACTATTCCTAACTTAGGCAGTAAGTTAACTTGCTCTCCAAATAAATTACTTGTCCATCACAACACTTAACTCTTAAGTCTCTTTGTCATTAAGTCTACTTGTTAATCACACATAAGCACTTTGCTTGTCCACCACACTTAACTATTCAGCCACTTGCTTATTACTTAGCTTATCTCTTACTTAGCACTTAAGATTACTTGCTCGTTACTTCCTTTACTTGGTCATCACATTAATGTCTTGGTCATTACACAAAATGCTTGGTCACCAAGATTATCCACATGATCATGGGTTGCCCCATGGATCACCTTAACTCATTGGATCTTAGCTTGGGCTTAGGTTTAATTAACTTATCTTAATCTTTGGGCTTGCACCTTAAATTACTTTGGGCTTCACATTACAAACACTTAGGTTTGCATATTAATTTCTATTGGACTTTCATATTAAATCATATTGGACTTGTACATCCTACATAATCTACAAGTCCATTTACCAATGGCTTAAAGCCTTATAACGTATTGTCTACGTATTATTATCGTATTCTAACTCATATACTTATTCAATACATACAATATACCATTATTCATACCTACTCTTATAATACCTCGTATCATACTCGTATTCATTACTTCGTATAATACCTACGTATTATACGATCATTGTTTTATTCATTAATCGCATTACATTTCCTTCTCGTAAATCATTTTCTCTAAACGTTAGGTTTTAAGTTCGCAGGCGAAAAACTGCGTTTTTCATAACTGAAATATTATTGGATATTCTATCCCACCTCGATATTCTATCATTACATATTTCTCGGAAGTTCAAAAATAATTTCCGAGCAGAAATGCGTGAATAGTATTTTTCGAAAAATTTCTCGGAAAGCTTTTATTTTCGTCTTGGAAATTCAAACACTTTAATTCTATCACGTAGCCAAAATCCTACGACGTTTCGTTATGTTTAGGTCATATAACGACCTTCAATTAGCTTACTCCCTTAAATAATCAATTAAATTCATTTAATCCTCATAATTAAATAAAATTTAATTCTCCTAAAAAGTCGATTTTCTGAGGCGTTACACTCTTCCCTCCTTATAAGGATTCTGTCCCCAAAATCTCGCTACTAATTATATTAACAAATGAGGAAAAGTTTTCTTCATTTTTAATCTCGAGTTCCCACAATGCTTCCTTCAGCATTGGGGTTCTTACACTCACCTTTACCGAATGTATTATCTTAATTCACTTAACTTATCACTTCCTATCAATAATTTGAGTTGGAAGTTAAACATTTATTAACACATTACGCTATCTTCCTTTTATTAGTCCTTCTTTTAACTCGTAATTATATGGAACTCAAATTCCTCCCTCAAACCAAGATTATACTTAGTCTTCTCTTTATCTTGCATCCTCTTCTTCATTTGTCGGCATTCCTCATTACTTAATTGTACTTACTTAACTCGTTCCATTATCGTGGATTGAGTCTATGTTATGAATAACATTTCTACCCCCTTCATTCCGTAATTTAACTTCTAACTCCATTCTTGCTATCTCCGTTATTAACTCATTCTGAGTTGTTAACTTTGCTAGCTTTTCCCTACCTTTCCTTACTTCACGCGTAGTCTACTACGTTTACCATCCCTGTATGATATAAGATATCACAGTTCTCTCTCTACAGCATATTTAACTCCTTCTGTGTGACGATATATTTCAGACTTCTATAGTCCGGGTATAACTCACACTTCTCCCCGTACAAATACTATCTTCCGATTTTTAATTCAAAACTACAACTGCCTATTCTAGGTCATAAGTAGGATAAACCTTTTCATAATCCTTTAACTGGTGTGATGCATACGCAATGACCTTGCCATGCTACAAGAGAACGCAATCTCGTCATCTATGCAAAACATCGAGATACACTACAAAATTTCTCGTATCATCTGATAAAGACAATATAGGTGACTCACTTATTTTTCCATTCTCACATCTCATTCCCAACATCCCTATCAATTTGCCACTGACTTGCTCAACGCCCCTTACTAAAACCTAACTTCAGTACATCAGTCAACCCAAACGACATAACCAAAAACTTGTCATAACTATAATGAGTTCTGAACGTCATCTTAGGTACCTTCCCTCTTCCTCACTTTCAACTGACGATACCCTATACACAAATCTATCTTTAAAAAAATACTTTACCCCTTACAACTGATCAATTAGATCATTGATCCTAAGCAACGGTTATTTATTCTTAATCGTTAACTTATTAGTTATATATTTGACTTACGCATTGGTTTACTTAACTTTATTTCTTAGGGTTCGCGCTCTTTCAACCTAAGTTTACGCGACCTACATTTATTACCGGCTTACAGCTTCATGACATACGGAGATGCCTTACTTAATACGTTCCTCATCTTTGATGATTTACATTCTTATCTTCTTCTTATTACTTCTCTAGGTCTCAGCACACATCGCTTCTCTGCTAGTAGTCCATATGCTACTCTGAGTGGTTTCCCACAAACAACCAACAAACAAGTTCTCGTCTCGTCTACACTGCCATCACAGTGAGTTAGATCGGTTGCCAGTTTCGTATATACCTTCGCTCTCTGAAGGAATTGTTTAACCCAGCTCCCATATGTCAACTATCAAAGATTACGATTGTACACCAACCTAAACTTGTCTTAACATCCTTCTAGATTGCGTCATAATTAGACAACAAGAAAGTTTCGGTGATTTATCACCGTAAATTACTACTTTGGGTTTCTTAGAAAAATCGAAGATTCAAACTTTTCCTTACACAATTTATTAAAGTTCTATGGTTAATCAACCCGTTCATACCGAGAATTACTTCAAATTCTCTTAACTTTATCGGTACTTATCTACCGATACTTGCTTACCTTTCTTATTCATGAAACAATTTTCACGAATATAATCAATTAAAATTATTTCCTCACTCTCTACCTTAACGTTTAAAGTTATTTATAATCCCTTTCGGGAATGAACTTAATCACTTAGCACATTCTTATGCCATAACAGAACAAGTAGCATTCCAATCAAGCGGCACATAAGCATTCATTGTATTAACTAGAATGATACCCGCTACTAAATCTGCTGATGCAACCGCATCTTGGACCGTCATATTAAAAGTACGGGCCATAGGTCTACTCGACTATAGTGGTTCAGTAATGGTTAACTTACCACTACTAACAACCCTACTCTCTTCCCTCTCCCTAGCTCTTATTCTTCCTCTCTTTTGTGGTATTAGGTCAATGCTTCACTACCACCCTCCGCAATAATCACCTTCTCCGGAATGGTTTCATAGGGAACCCTCTGGAACACCATAATCCTACTATAGGGCCAGGGTTTTAGGCCCTGCTCAAACCTACGAGCCTTCCTCTCCTCAGGGTCCACTTAGCATGGAGCAAATCTTGCCAATTCATTGAATTTGACCGCGTAGTGGGGAACCGTCATGTCCCCTAGTTTAAGTTCTAAGAACTTGATCTCCATCCTTTCTTGCATACTTGTAGGAAAATAATTCTTGAAGAAAACCTTCTTGAATTGTTCCCACATTATCTTATTTGTTCTAGCCCTACCCTGGCGAGCCTTCTATTAAAAGTTGGCTTCTCCTTTCATCATGTAAGTCGTAAAAGAAGTTTTTTGCCCCTCTGCTACGTTTGAAATATCCAACGCCTTCTTTATTTCGTTTACCCCTGTATGGGCCTCTATTGAGTCCGTCGTTCCTCTGAACTCCGGCGGACCTACGCTTTTAAACTCTTTAAAGGTAGTTATTCTGGCTACCCTAGGTTCCGCGGGTACTCTACGTAAGACCCCGAATTTTATGAAATAAAAGTATTCAATTTTTCTATTTAGTAAATGGTTAAATTGATAACAAGTTAAAGTTAAGGGTAATATATGAAAATTTTCAAAATACGCAAGTGGTTATAAAATAATCATTGTTGTCGGGGAATATTCGTTTGGTCGTGGAATATTCTTTCTGTCGGAGAATATTTGTACGACGGTGCAACCATTTGTGGGCCCCATAACAGAATAACTGTCGGATGAAGAAAACGACAAATTTGAGTTTTTATAAATAACGGCGTAGTTGTTACCGTTAACATTGTTAGAATACCTGATGGTTAAAATACAGTAATACGCGTAGTTGCACAGTAGCACACGGTATTGCACAGTATTTTTTTCAATTATTGATTCTTATGTAAGAAGGCACCACTCATTAATTGTTACAGTAGTTACTATTCAATATTTTATTTTATTGATTCAATAACTGCTGCGTTGAAATTTTATATTATTGTTGTTCAATAATTATCACTGCACAGTATCTCCATTATCATATCAATAATTCATATTATTTAAATAATATTATTAGATAACATTATTGGCAATGTCTATAAAGTTCTGTCTAAGGAGAGGTTTGGTCATCTAATTGCGCGCCAGTAAAGAGAAATCCTTATCGGAAAGCTCCCTCTTTCCTGAGAACTGTCTGGTTATCATAATTGGGATTCTGTAATATTATTTGTGAATAATTAATTATTGATCTATACGATAATGAAATATTTATTTGATGTGGATATAAATGATGGATTTATTTATGTGGTTATAAATGAAGGAGTTAATGTTGAGGTGTTTTATCTGTATTTTTGTCGGAACGGAGGTATTGAAAATCAAATTAGGGTTTTTGAGATATTTTACGAGGGTTATAATTTTTAATCCGGCCGTTGGATCGTGATAATATTTGGATATGTTATACATATATAAGTTGAGTATATGTCCACAAATTTTGAACCGTTAAAAATGAACGTATGATTTGTTATGAATTTTACGAGATGACTGGCTCAAAAATTGTTGAATTTTCAGAGTTAATCATTTTGGTAGAAAATTCTAGAATTGGTGAGCCCCACTCTTGGTTGGTGAAGAAATGTGCTGAGATTTTTATTCAAATGTGGTGGGTGGGAATAGTATCAGGTAAAGCTATCAGGTTGCAGGTCAAGTCTGATTCGGAGCGCTAACATTTTCCTATAAATAGAGGGCTAAGTTAGAATTGAAAAACACATCAGAATTTATAAGTTTTCTCTCTTTTTCTCTCTAGATTATTGAGTATATTTTGTGAGTATTTAGATACTTGGTGAGTTGATATTCATCAGTGCAAGTTTCCTTCAGCGTCATATCTGATATCCAGTCAGAAGTGCTGCTCTTTTGAGGTAAGGGATAGTAAGGGATTGTATGGGGTAGTAAGGGATACTATTTTCTTCTTAAATGATATTATTTTCTTCAATATCATTATGCTGAAATATTGATGAGTTTTTTTATCAAATTTGAAACTTTTTGAGTCGGGGTTACTATTCATGTACCGTCACTATTCACGTATACGGCACTATTCATGTATATGACACTATTTACGTATATGACATTATTTACGTATACGGTACTATGTACGAATACGGAGTACTATTCACGAGTTACTATTCATGAGTTACTATTCACGAGTTACTATTCATGAGTTACTATTCACGAGTTACTATTCATGGGTACTATTCACGACAAAAATTGGTTTCTTTTTTTGACCAAATTATCGTTGATTTATGATTGTTGCTCTTGAAAATAAATGCAGTTGTTGATAATATTGTTTTTATTATCATATATAACATTTTTATAACCCTGATGTTGAATTTCTCCTTCACTTGAGTGTAAACATGGGTAAATTATTGGTATGATCGTGACTGAGGAATATCTTTGGCCTGTAGTGCACAGATGAATTGTTAACTGGTATGATCATGACCATTGAATTTATAATTGAATATCTTTAGCTTAAGTGTAAAGATGAATTGATTAACATGGTTATAATTATTGTTTATATAAATTCTAAAATGATTATGTATTTCTTTGAGATATAAATATATTTGGCCAGTAGTGCAAATATGAACTATTGAGGAATATCTTTGGCCTGTAGTGCAAAGATGAATTGTTGATGAATATCTTTAGCCCGTAGTGCAAAGATGACCTGTTGTTGAATATCTTTGGCCAGTAGTGCAAAGATGAACTGTTGACGAATATCGTTGGCCCGTAGTGCAAAGATGAAATTGTTTGTATGATTATAAACAAGAACTGTGATTTGGTATAACCATGATCTTTGATGTTTCAGGTAAAGACAGGTGATGAAAATATTCTTCATCCTGGGTGCGAAGAAAAATTTAGAATCACAATTATGATTATGAGTTATTCATATGATTGTGGAAAGGAACTGTTGAGTGATGTTACAGGGATAAAACATTATTGGTGGATTTTTAACATGGAGAAGATAATAGACTTTATGGTCTATTTGACTCTTCTAATGGATTGCTCGTTCCGCTACAACTATGGTTGAAAATTTTTATCATCTACCATATGTTCTAAATCTCTGATTTATTACTGATGCAGGCTATTGATAATTTAATTATCTTTAGTCATGATATTCTTTACTGAGCTAGTTGTGCTCACCCTTTTGCTTCACAATTCCTTTCAGGTAATACGAGTGTAGTTGGGTCGAGCGGGGGATAACAGGAGAATAGAACGGTGGTCTATAGCTGTTGAGGGTGAGGTGAACTCAATTTTGGAAGGGTGTTTTTGCCACTATCATATAAGATGTCTAATGACATACAACCTCGTGTCATCATAAGACATGGTTGTGCTCATCCACTTGCTCAGTATATCTACGAACACTACCTATATAATCTTGGTGTTTGTTTGGAGTATAATTCTCAATTAGAGACAGTGGAGATAATGATATATCAAGAAAAGACTTACCATTGGGAAGACTATGATAGTAATCTTCTCGTTTTTCTTTGGGGTCTATTGGGTAAACCAAGGATAATTCTATAGCCATATGATATCTATCATAACCTAGACGCATGGCCTCCCATGTACGAAGGTTTCCTTGAGCACTTTCCAAATATTCTAATTTCTAAAATAGTCTTTTACTATACCTTTATGTAAGGTGCCACTGTGAGGTGCTGTCCACGGTTGGGACATGTGTCACATTTTGTATATATTTATATCCAAACTCACAACATATGTGTTGTTATATTTTATACGACAATTGTTGTAATAAAGTTGTAGTTTTTTTCTGTACCATGTATTTGGCGACTCAGAATGGGTTGGATGGAATGGACCTATTTTGGGGTCGTTACACTCTACCCCCGGTTTGATTAAATGCAGCCGTTAATAAATTAACGAACTCTTGCATAGGGTTGTTTTGACCCCATTGATTATCATTATGTGATTCTGCTTCCTGATTACATTGTCCTTTCCGTGGCGGCATTTTCTAATTTAAATAAATAAAATTTCATCATTATCTATTTACTTACTTTGTTATTATTCGCCACATACTAACTCGTACCATAACAAATCATCTCAATGAAAACTTCTTTATATTCATATGCTTCTTCATAGTTTGAAATAATTTACAATTTGTGTTCATAGCCAAAGGCTATTACATTTTCTATCCCGCAATTGAATTTCACAAAAGTTGGGATTCACAAAAAGACCACCCTTTTTATACAAAAGAGGGTTTTACATCACTACATACATATTTATAACTCTAGACTTCTAGTAATGCATAACAGCATCCTCGTGCTTTTCATCCGCTATATTCGCTACAGTATCCCGACTAATCGTATGACGTGTTTGTCCTGACTCATGGGAATAACAAGCAACTTTCAGCTTGAAATCCTTATGAGCACTCTCATGGATGTAAGACATCCGTGCTATCTTCCGATCCTTCTCCCCTAGTTCTTTACGAAGCTCATCGACCTCCTTCTTATAGTCTCTACCCTTATTTATCATGAGCACCTTCTCATCACGCTCTGACTCAAAAGCTGCTTCTGCAGACTCCTTCGCTACATAAAGAGCACTAATCTCTTCATTCTGATTCTACACAATTGCACTTAGTTGCACATTCTTGTCAAGCTCTACCAGATACAATGATCTCATTGCATCTGGAGGTGATGACTCTAGTGAATGTACCACTGCATCAACCGATGTTACCTCTCTTTCCCCCTCCACATCGCTCATCATATTAAGATATGATGCTATATCCATCTCTCCCTCGGAGTAGTCTTCCTTAGAAAAGTACTCATCTGGCTCTGACTCCTCTAAAATCACTATTGGTACCTCCGCCACTGGCATGGGTACAGGCTCTACTCGGTTCACAAGTTCTTCGCTCACCGCGTGTATATCTCTATACATCAAGCTATCGATCGACATCCTACAATAACACATAACATGTTGATTAGTACATAACACAAAATAGTATAAGCACAAATCACATTTAATTTATTTAGGGTTACTTTACATCTTTTAAATTTTTTGGTACTGAGTTTCCTCAATACCTTATTGACTCATTCAACTTAAGTAAAGCTCAAGTTTACTTCCTTCAGACTTCTCTTCCTTAATGAGGTTATTAGCCTAAGGTTCTTCCCCCCTTAAGTTTTATAACCTAATGCTCTGATACCAACCTGTGACGCCCCCAGAAAATCCGGGTCTCTTTCAACCCGACATATGGTGCTCCACGGTGCTACAGTTCACACAAACATTCAATTGAAATACCTCAAAAAAACGAATATGTCTTATATATATTCCAAAACAGTCTACATATAGATTCCTAAAATCTATTCCCATTTGATGATGACAAAAATACTATAACAATTCATTTAATCAATTTAATAAGGTGCATATGCATGAGTATGAATGACTTAAGATGCGGTAAACCACTGTATTTCTAGACCAACATATATGAATAAGATGATGTGCATTTATCATATCATTCATATAAATCATGCATCATAAATTGTTGACTTGGTCTTATTCCAACCTTAGGTTTTGATGATGACTTTTCTATTGTACTAAAATGTTTACTCATACATTTACAGGATATTAATTGGAACACCCCCTTTTCTAAAATAGAAAGAGAGGTTACGCACAAAACATAACAAAATAAAATGAAAGCTTTATGCCACAAAAGAATGGTCTCATAACCAATAACTATCAAATGACAACCCATAATAAATACCAATTTAGTTCAAACCACAATCTAAAATAATTATTACAACTCCAAATTAATGTATCACAACCTAAACAGAACATATCTAAACCATTTGGATAAAAAGGAGCTCTCGTCACACTTGCCCTTGAATTCCCCCGATTACCTTCTGGAAGAAAAATACAATATGAGCCAAATGCCAGTATGAATATAGAGTACAAAATAATGAACTGAAATAACTAACTCAATTTAATGAACTGAACTGAACGAACAAAACTAACACAACAAAATAATAGGCTGAATTAATTAGCTGGGTGTTATTTCATACCGAGCTCAGAAAAAAATAAAAATATACCTTGTCATACATACAAGTCAAAGTAATGCCACACAGGCAAGTCAAAGTAATGCCACACATACATAACATACATCGGACCTGTCGAATCCAGATGCATGTAAATCAAAAGTCGTGTTTGGCACAAACATCACCAATCCGCAGAACAGAACAGAAAATTAGGGTCGACCCATACGCCTCTGACAACAAATCACTAAATGGCCAACTCCCACCGGAGCACAAAACGGAGACGCCGTGGACTGATCACACCGCCACGGAAGGTGTTATGCCTCGGTGCCAAGATGACATGCCTGTGGTACCCCCACAGGTGGTTATACCTCAGGTATATCCTTTGGTATATTATAACAAAATACCATGTCACAACACATGCGACATAATATCAACACAAAGGGGTTCTAATATGTACATGTTAAACTAAAAGATTCATCAACACAAAGTCTCCAAAAATATTAACATGTACTTTCTACAAAGATTGAAATAAATACTAAACATTATAAACAAGTTCAAGGAGTATAAACATTAGTTCGAAGTATCAATGCCAAAATGAAATACTTTCATGAATTTGAGAAAGAACAATCATGTGAAACAATAACTAATTTCTAAACGAAAAATGAAAAAAAAAAATCAGAATTAAAGGATTATCGCTGATGGAGTACATAATCTGTACCTGGATTAAGTAATGTAATGCCCGAAATTATATTCCAAGTGTAACTCTTTAAATTCCCTCCTTTCAAACTAATTACACAAATTAACAAAATAAATTAATAAACTATGCGTTAAATTACTAATTACTAAATAATTTTAATTTTTCTTTGTTCCTTTCAAAACAAGAGTCAAATATTAAATTAAAGTATCTTATATATATATATATATATATATATATATATATATATATATATATATATATATATATGCTTTTACCCCTTCAGTCAGATGCACCAAGGAAGAAACACATTTCGGCAAATATTGTTATCATATTACCATCATAGAGTTAAAACAACCTCACACAATTTGCTAATGTATTCAAAATTCTAGCAATTTGATTATGCCAACATGATCATACTCAACAATTCAACATCTTTCTACCTTACTTGCTTGTAATACTTTATTATTACACATGTCCCATCCACACATGATTTCCATTAACTCATAACAGTACATTCACATGTAATCCAAATCATATAACATATATACATGCCTGCATAATGATCTCAATTAATGACGGCTATAACCAAGGAGACTACAGTCAATACTTACCAGAAAATACTTAGCAACAAAATATAAATCGTTCTCCTTGTGGCTCCCGATCAGTTCTCTCTCAGTCGCTGCCCTTTTTCTTTTTTTCGATTCCTATAAGAAAGTAAGATTAGGTTTTACTTATTATTAATTAATTAATATATTTTAGTAACTCTCCAAATTTTAATAGGATTTAAAATTACACAATATAAATAAGACCCATTTAGTTTTAAGGTCCAAATTAATGTAATTCCTTATTAATTATAGTCCACATAAATAAAATAAAATTTGACCCAAACATAAGAAAAATCCAATTAAAATATTTTAAATATGAAATTAAATGTTATTTATTTATTATTATTTTTTTCCTAGGTATTATATTATCTCCCCCTTAAAAAGGATTCCGTCCCCGGAATCAAAAGAATGAAACATACCTAATTTTCAAAGAGATGCGGATACTTCGCTCAATTAGATTCCTCCATCTCCCATGTAGCTTCTCGCTTCGAAAGGTTCCTCCACAAAACTTAACAAACGAAATTGTTTTCCTCCTCATAATCCGCTATTGACGATCCAAACTCGCCTCGGCTTGTTCCTCACAAGTAAGATCCTCCAGAATTTTATCGAACGGATATTGCACCACATACAACGGATGATGATGATAACTCCTTAACATCGATACATGAAACACATTATGCACATGCTAACTGTGGAGGCAAGGCTAACTGATATGCAACCTCACCAACCCTCTCCAAAATCTCAAATGGCCCGATATAACGTGGACTAAGCTTCCCTTTCACCCAAATCACCGAATTCCCTTCCAAGGAGAAACTTTTAAAAACACATGCTCATCAGGTTCAAACTCTAAAGTCCTCCTATGCTTATCAGCATAACTCTTCTGCCGTGATTGAGCCGACTTTAATTTTTCCTCAGCTACCGCTAACTTCTTCGTAGTGATTTAAAATAACTCTGGCCCTTCTATGGCCTCTCTCGCCAATCTCATCCTAACAAGTTGGTGCCCAACACTTCCTACCATATAACACCTCAAACGAAGCCATCCCGACACTTGTATGCCGGCTGTTGTTAAAAGCAACCTCAACTAGGCTCAAGTAATCATCCCAATTACCCGACCACTCAAGTTCACAAGACCTCAACACGTCTTCCAATGTTTGAATAGTTTGCTCGGATTGTCCATCGGTTTGCGGATGGAAAGAAGTACTAAAGTTGAGCCGAGTGTCCCAAGCTCGTTGAAACCCTTTTCCAAAACTATGAAGTGAACTGTGGGTCCCGATCTAAAATAAAATACACCAGAGTACCATGAAGTCTAATAATCTCTCGCTGAAATATCTGTGCCAACCTATCCACTGAGTAACCCTCATGGATAGCCAAAAAGTGTGCTGATTTGGTCAACTGATCCACCACTGCCCAAATGACATCATTCTTCTTGAAAGTCTTCAGCAAACGAGTCACAAAATCTATCGTGATATCCTCCCACTTCCACACTGAAATGTCAAACTGTTGCAACAAAGCACTAGCTCGTTGATGTTCTATCTTCACTTGTTGACAAATGAGGCACTTCCCAACATATTCAGCCACATCTCGCTTCATCTCATTCCACCAAAAATTCTTTTTCAAATCCATGTATATTTTTGTAGAATCTGGATGAATAGAAAATGGCGAACTATGAACATTCGCCAACACATCCTTCTTAATGATTGAATCTGACGGTACACATAATCGCTCACCCAACCAAATCACATTGTGATCATCAACACGAAACTTAGGTTGCTTGCCCTCCTCCAGATTCTGCGCCATACCTCACAACTCCCCATCTTATTTTTGAGATTCTTTAACTCGCGAGATAAGAGATGACTCCACTCTCATACCTGTTAAATGCCCATCTGAACCTTGCATATACAAGTCCAACTCTAACCGCTCCATATCTAAAATAAGATGAGGTTATATAAGGGTTGCTTCACTCTCTGAACTCTTTTAGCTAAGAGCATCTGCAACCACATTCGCCTTCCCCGGGTGATGCTAAATCCTCACATCATAATCTTTTAGAAGCTCCAAACAAAGCCTCTGCCTCATGTTAAGCACATTTTGAATGAAAATATATTTAAGACTTTTGTGATCGGTGAAGATATCACAAGTCTCTCCATAAAAATAATGCCTCCAAATTTTTAGGATAAAGATTACTACTGCCAACTCAAAATCATGAGTGAGGTAGTTCACCACGTAAGGTTTAAGTTGTCTGGAAGCATAAACAATCACCTTACTGTGTTGCATTAAAACACACCCCAAACCTTTCTTAGAAGCATCACTATAAATCTAGTAACCTCATGTTCCTGAATGCAATGCAAGTATAGGAGTTATCAAAAGCTATTTCTTCAACTCCTCGAAACTCTTCTCACGCTCCTCATTCCACACAAACTCTGTGCCCTTTCTAATCAACTGAGTCAAAGGTAAAGCAAGCAAAGAGAATCCTTCCATAAATCTCCTATAGTACCCTGCCAAACCCAAGAAGCTCCTAATCTCTGTCACCATAGTAGGTCTTAGCCATTTAGTGATAGCCTCGACCTTTGCAAGATCTACCTTAATGCCTTCAGTAGAAACAACGTGGCCTAAAAATGTAACTTGCTCTAACCAAAACTTGCATTTAGAGAATTTAGCATACAAATTCTCTTTCTGCAAAATCCCCAAACTGTGCAAAGATGTTCCTCATACCAGTTCTTAGAGATATTCTCATCTCTCACCCTCAACTGATGATAACTTGACCTCAAGTTTATCTTTGAAAAATACTCTACCCCCTGAAGTTGGTCAAACAAGTCATCAATCCTCAGAAATGGATATCGATTCCTGATGGTAATCTTGTTCAACTTCCTGTAGTCTATGCACAACCTCATAGACCCATCTTTCTTCTTCATAAACAAGACCGGAGCACCCCACGGTGAAACACTCGGTCGAATTACACCACAATCTAACAGTTCCTGCAACTGCTCCTTCAACACCTATAACTCTAACGGTGCCATCCGATACGACGCCTTAGAGATAGGCTCCTCACCAGGAACAAAATCAATAGTAAACTCAACTTCCCGCTGTGGTGGCAACACTAACAACTCTTTAGGAAACATATCGGAAAAATCATGAACAACATGAACATCCTCAATACGAGACTCACCCTTAGAGGTATTCTTCACAAATGCCAAGTACCCCTCACAACCCTTTGCCACCAACTTTTTAGCCTTCAAAGCTGAAATCAACTTCACCACCCTACTTGGTCGTGAACCCTGAAACACGAATTCTGGAGACTTCATATCTCTAGATGTAACCTTCTTCGCTTGAATAAATCAACCTTCTAGTCTACATATAGATTCCTAAAATCTCCTCCCATTTGATGATGACAAAAATACTATAACAACTCATTTAATCAATTTAATAAGGTGCATATGCATGAGTATGAATAACTTAAGATGTAGTAAACCACTGTATTGATAGACCAACATATATGAATAAGATGATGTGCATTTATCATGTCATTCATATAAATCATGCATCATAAATTGTTGACTTGGTCATATTCCAATCTTTGGTTTTGATGATGACTTTTCTATTGTACTAAAATATTTACTCATACATTTACAGGATATTAAAAGAATTCTTGAACCTTTGATTTACTTACAGGATTGAAGACGTGAAGGCTTGAAAAATTGCTCGAGTTATTAGGAAATAAATGTAAGATCTTAACTTTAATTATTTCTCATTCAAGGCTCTAGGATTTGCATTGCATTGCATCATTAATTAATTATAAAATAAATTAAAGTGGTTAATTATTAAATTAAAGTGGTTAATTAATAAATTAAAGTGGTTAATTAATAAATTAAAGTGATTAATTAATTATGAAAATATTTAATTAAGCTTTCAAAATTAATAAGGATCAAAATTAATTGATGGTAATTTTTGAAAAACAAATTTTGAAGCCTTCCCATAATTAAAGGAATTAATTTGAAAAAAGATTTTGATTCTTTATAAAATTTGTTACCATTTATATTGGGATTGAGTTATTCATTATTTAAGTTTTCCATAATTTATTAACTGATTGAGTTTTCCTTAAATTTATTAAGTAAATCAATTTTAATATCTTTAGAATCAATTAGCATGGATCAAATAATTGGAGTATTTTTAGGAAAGATAATTAGTGAGGGGAAATCTAAATATATTGGGATTTCAAAATAAATATGAAAATATTTTTAAATGTTGGTTTTTAGTACTTCCCATAATTGATAGAGTTGATTAATAAATAAGTTTTTTTTCTTCAAAAGATTCATATCTTTAATCAATATTGTTTCCATAAATTTTGGGATATGGTTTTTCTATTATTAGGTTTTCCATAAACATGAAAGTAATAAATTAATTATGGAATAAATTATTTTGGCTTTCAAAATTAATATGGAATAAATATGCATTAAATGGAAATAATTATGGAAGTGTTTTATTTATTATGGAACAAATTTATTGGGCATTAAAATGTGAATGATCTATTATAAACTGCTATTGATATCCATCCGCATGTTTAATCATCAATATATCTTTAAAGTGATATGGACCTTTCTGATCATATCTTGATTGGCTAAAGATAAGTAACATATTTAAATTAGAAAAACAGGATTCATGGGTACTTCCTTATTTGGAAAGAACAAGATGGTCATGTGATTTGTAATTAAAAATGTGTGGGTTAAACATAATATTTAATAAAGCTGATGTTTTTCTACTATTCACAAACACTTCATAATGACTGCTTAAATTTTCTATTGTGAAGAATTATTAAAAGGCTGTTGCGCTACATCAAGCTCTCAATTAATTTCAGCTTTTCTCTTTGCGCTTAAACCAGTGATATCTTTATATTTTACATTGATCATTGCATTTTAGTTGAGCCTTGAATTGTTGATATAATTATTGCTTTGATCATAGTTTATTTAGTTGTCATATCTTTTCTCTAAATAGTTGGTAGACTAAGTTGTTAGTCTAAGGTTTCTAATTCAGGTTGGATTAGGAGTTTTACAAGAAAGTTCAAGGAAGCATAGGTGCTTAAGGGTGCATAGGTGCACAGGGAGAAAAAGTGTTCGGGGAGTATTAATACTCAAAGGTTGTGGGAAATTATCTTGTAAAGGGGTTTAATTAAACTAAGTTAATTAATAAAAAGAGTCTCCAATACTAGTTGGTATTGGACGTGGATTAGGCCACTAGAATAGAGGTTAGGGATTGAACCACGTAAAAATTTATTGTGTTCATGTGCTTGATTGTTTTATCTTTAAAAATTTATTGCTTGCTTCAATTTGAGTTGTAATTCATAATCTTAATACTTTAACATATATACTTCATCAGAAAATTATCCATTTCAACTTAGGTTGTGAATTAGTATAAGGAAATAAATTTACAAAACCGGAATAGTAAACTATTATTCTGATATTGGCTATCCAACATGTGACGTCCCCAAAATAGGTCCACACAACCCATTCTGAGTTGCCAAATACATGGTACAGAAAATAACTATAACTTCATTATTACAATTGTTGTGTAAAATACGACAATGCATATGCTGTGAGTTTAAATATAAATATTGTCTTCTAGACAATATCCAAATTCAAATAAGTCCTCATCACAATTATTGATACATTATTTTATAAAATAGTGAGGACTGCTAAAACAACTGTCTAGAACTATCATTCCATACCCCGACTAGTTCCCGCTATATTCTTGTCTCTTGAGAAGAAAAATGGAACAAAAAGGAAAAGGGTGAGCTCAACTAGCCCAGTAAAGAATATTATGACTAAGATAATGAACAATAAATTATCGTTAGCCTTCAACAAATCAGATAAAATATAATGGACAACAAGTTTTAGATTAACATACGCAGTGGAAATAACAATTCATTGGAAGAATTAAGAAGAGAATGAAATCTACTATCTTCTATTATTTAAAAGTCCATCATCAATATTTTATCCCTGTAACATCAATGAATATACATCTTGAACTAAATATTCATCTTTGCACTACGGGTCAAAGATATTCATTTGTATCACCAGTTGATCATGTCCATCTCAACACCGAAATCCACATACGGATGATTTTTAATACCTCCATTCCGATAAAATATTGATAAAAGACCTCAGCATTAATTCCTTCTTTTATATTCACATAAAATAAATATTTCTTTATCATATAAATCAATAATTAATTATTCATAAATAATATTACAGAATCACAATATGACAACCAGGTCGTTCCTAGAAAAGAGGGGGCTTTCCGATAAGGTTTTCTCCTTACTGACGTGCAATTAGGTGACCAAACCTGTAAGACCCCAACTTTTATAAATAAAAATGAATTTTTCTATAAATATTATTTTTGAATATTATGGCCTGAATTTGTTATAATGTTATAGTTGTGGATAATATTTATAAATTTTTCAAAGTAAGCAAGTTGTTATATAATATTCGATTGGTCGGGGAATATTCGTTGTAACAGGGAATATTCGTACGATGGCACAATCATTGGTGAACCCCACAGCAGAATTATTGTCGGAGTGAGAAAATGACAAAAATATCTTTTTATAAAAATAACGGCGAAAGTTTTACCGTTAGCTGTTGAAATACCCGGTGTTAAAAGTACAGTATTACGCGTGGTTGTATAATAGCACACGGTATTGATTATTGATGCATACGTGAGAAGTCACTCAGTTTTGTTTAATTATTGCTACAGTAATTGCTGCATAGTATCACACGTTATTTGATTCAATTATTGTCGATATTTTATATATTATTAAATTAATAATTAAGACGATGCAGTTTTTCATATTATTATTTACAATATTGACAATGTCTAGAAAGTTCTGTCGAGGAGAGGTTTGGTCACCTAATTACGCGCTAATAGGGAGAAATCCTTATTGGAAAGCCCCCTCTTTCCTGAGAACGATCTGGTTGTTAAATATTGTGAATAATAATAATGATGAATAAATGTTATTGAAAATATTGAGGGGATTTTTATGAAGTGTTTGATGTAAATTTTGCTTATTTTATGGACCCCCATTTACCCATTTTTCAAAATAATCGGTAGAATATTATTTAATATAATAAAGGTGGGGTCACATTTGGGGGCCACATGTGGGGCCCACATGTGGAAGAAAAATGAAAATAATGGGGGGGGAAGTTACGTATCAGGGAGGGAATCATATATATATATATATATATATATATATATATATATATATATATATATATATATATATATATTATAATATTATGTTTTATTTGATTATAAATAGAATATATTATATTTTATTTAAAGTTTTTGTTTTATTAGAATATTTTATTGCACAATAATGAATAGTAAAATCAAAATTTCAAAAGTTTCAGACGAATTCGTTCGCCCGTGAAATCATCGAATATTTACTGTGCAGTCCGTGATTTTCTAAATTCAAATAGTATCCTTTCCATTCTCCTATAAATAAGATGTTTAGTTAGAATTGAAAATCATACCAGAATAATAGAATTTTTTTTCTATAATATTGAGCGTATTTCTTTCGAGTTTTAGAAAGCTTTGAGTTTATAAAATAATGAAAGTTTTCTTCAAGAATATTCTCGCTATACCAGTTGGAATACTCTTCTTTTTAAGGTAAGGAATATTATTTTTATTCAGTATTCATATGAAATAATATTTTCTTCTATACTCTGTAGTATGTAAGTAATATTATTTCGTTTCAGATTCTGAATTCTATACTCATTTTGTTAAAGTTTTGGCTTCTATACTCCATAGAATTAGTAGAATATCCTTGATATTTGCGCTTCATCAAGTATCTTTTCATGGAAATATTATTATGAGTATTCTTGATAAGTTTTAACTTTTTCATGTCGGAGTACTATTCATGGGATTACTATTCACTCGGTTACTATTCACCCGGTGTACTATTCTGACAAAAATTAATTTCTTTTCGGTCCAAATCATTTTTGATATAATATTATTCTTGAATTTTACTTCACAAAGCAGTATCATGTTGACAATTTGGACATTATTGAATTCTTGATAAATTAAATTATAAATCTTTAAAAATTTATCCTTTGCTTTCTTTTAATTGAATTCTTATATCACTGTCATCATCCTCATGCTTATATTGTTATGAAAGTCATATTTGGTCGTAGTGCATAGATGGACTTGGTATGATTATGACCAATAATTATTCGGTATAATCATGACTGTAATATTACAAATGATGTGGTAAAAGTCCTCATTGGCCCGTAGTGCATTGATGGACAGTTGTTGGCATGATCATGGTCATTGATGAAAACACGAATATCCTTGGCCCATAGTGCATGGATAGTTTGTGGTCGTGATACTAATGAATATCCTTGGCCGTAGTGCAGGGATGATTCGATGATGTGGATTATTTATTAAGCTGAGTCTCAGCGATAAAACTGTTGACAAACCTTTTAAATCATAGAAGACAGTAGGTATTATGCTCTACTTGACTCTTCTAATGGATTGGTTGTTCCGCTGCAGTTAAACTTGATGTTTATTATATTTTATCAGTTTAACACTGTTGAAGGCTAACGATAATTTATTCTGCATTATCTTAGTCATAATATTTCTTACTGGGCTAGTTGAACTCACCCTTTACTTTCATTGTTCTCTTCAGGAAATGAAAATATAGCTGGGACTAGTCTGAGAACGGAGTGACGGTCTAGATGGTAACATTAGTAGTCCTCACTATTCTGTAAAATAGGGTGACAATAAATATAATGAGGACTTATTTTCAGTTTGAATACTGTCTAGAAGATAATATTTGTATTAAAACTCACAGCTCATGTTATATAATTAAGTTTGTATTTGTATTCAGTACCATGTATTTGGCGACTCAGAATGGGTGATGTATACCTATTTTGGGGGCATCACAGTTGGTATCAAAACTTAGAGATATGATCCCTCGCTAAGATGTGAGATTAGAACTAGGTAGGAGAGACGGGTAATTCTTTCGCTAGTATGACCTACCTAAGTTTATTTGTTATTTAATTGGTCGGTCAGAATATAGGAATATTATGTTGTGTGTCAATTAACCATTATTTTGTGACAGTATTTAAAAATGACATTCGAGAATGTTGAGAATAACAATGGAGCACAGGAGACCGTTGAGTCACCACAGATCAATACCCAGGATAATGTGGAACAGGAAGACAATAATCCTCAGGTAAACAATAACACCGATCAAATGATGAACGATGAGATGTTCAGAGGCTTTATGCAATTTATGCAACATCAGGCGAGAACGATTCCTGTCCAAAATGCAGGTGGAAACACTGGCAACTCTCGGACGGTTACCGCTAAGAAGTTCAAGGAGCTGGGACCACCAAAGTTTATTGGAGAGCCAAAACCACTTAAGGCGGAGACGTGGATAAAGCAGATCACCAAGATATTTGATGTCTTAAGATACTCTGAGGAGCAAAAGGTTCCCTTTGCCACCTTCATGTTGCGAGGAGAGGCAGATTACTGGTGGGAATATGTAACGTGTATCCAGCCTGCCGCACTCAAAATATCTTAGGGGAAGTTCTAAGAACTGTTCAACGACGAGTACTTTCCCGAAAGTATTTGTCACATGAAGGAGGTAGAGTTCATCAAGCTGGAGCAGGACAATATGACCGTGTCACAATACGAAGCTAAGTTTGCTAAGTTGTCCCGGTTTGCATCCCACTTAGTTGATAACGAGGAGAGAATGACACAGATGTTTCTAAGAGGTTTGAAACACGAGATACGTCAATATCTTATCTCTTACAAACTGTGTTTGTATTCAGATGTTATAAATAGGGCTCAGTTATTGGAGTGCAATAATGAGACATCCCAACCAAGGGAGAGCAGCCGACAAAATGATAATACCAGTGGTAGCAGTTATCGAAGCGACGACAACAAATGTGGAGGGAATCAACATGCTAGAAATCGTAACCATTTCGGTGGTAATCATGGCCAAGACAATAAAAGTGGACATTTCAAGAAGAGGAGATTCAACAATGATGGAAAGACGTCAGCACTAACACCCGTTGTTAAGGAAGGAGAACGACCACCTATCATATGCTTCAAATGCGGAGGGGAGGGACACATCAGTCCAAACTGTGCGCAGCAGTCCAAAACGTGTTACAATTGTGGAAGAGAAGGTCACCTAGCTTGATTTTATCATACAAGAAAGCCAAGTCCAGGTGGAACGGTGACACCAAATGTCGTCCCAGACAAGTCAAAACTAGTAGTTCAAGGGAGAACATTTGTCGTGACCTCCCAGAAAGTAAGGGACCCGAACGAGGTGATCACGGGTAAGCTAATCATAAACTCTAGCGAAGTCTATACCCTATTTGATACCAGTTCTACCCATTCTTTTATTTCTCCTACTTGCGCTCAATGTTTAAATTTGACTCCGGAGAAATTAGACTTTGACTTATCTGTTGAAACTCTGTTAGGAGAAACCTTCATTACATCCACTATTTATAAGTCTTGTTTAGTTCAAATCGGCATCCTCACATTACCTGTCGATCTTATTTCATTGAAAATACTTGCATTTGACGTAATTCTAGGGATTGATTGGTTAACTACTCATCATGCAAAAATTGATTATTTTCGTAAGGTTGTTAGCTTTCATATTCCTAACCAACCTATTATACGAATTCAAGTAACTAAACCATTAAAATCAATCACTGTCATCTCAAGCCATAAAGCTATTCGTTTATTAAAAAACGGATGTCAAGCTTTCTTAGCCCATGTCACATATTTAAACAAAAATACGTCAGATTTGAATGATATTTCTATTGTTAATAAATTTCCTGACATATTCCCTGGAGAACTTCCTGGCCTACCCCCAGAGCGTGAAATTAAATTTTGTATTAACCTTGAACCTGGTACAAAATCCATTTCTAAAGCCCTATATCGAATGACTCCTATTAAACTTCAGGAGTTAAAGACCCAACTACAAGAATTGTTAGACATCAGTTTCATTCATACTAGTACGTCTCCTTGGGGTACTCCTATTCTATTCGTGAAAAAGAAAGATGGGAGCATGCGACTTTGAATTGATTATCGGGAGCTGAACCATGTCACTGTCAAAAATAGATACCCGTTGCCTCGCATTGATGACATGTTTGACCAGTTATAAGGCGCCAAATTCTTTTCAAAGATTAATCTTCGTTCCGGATATCGCCAATTGAAGATTAAAACTGATGACATTCCAAAGACGACTTTCAGAACTTGGTACGGGCATTATGAATTCCTAGTTATGTCTTTTAGATTGACTAATGCTCCTGCTACCTCCATGGATATGATGAACCGAGTATTCAAGGAGTACTTGGATTATTTTGTGGTTATCTTTATTGATGACATCCTCATATACTCTAAATGCCGTGAAGATCATGAGCAACACTTGAGGCTGATACTCCAAAAGCTTTGTGAAAACAAGCTTTATGCCAAGTTAAAGAAATGTGAGTTCTGGCTTGAGGAAGTAGCATTCCTTAAGCACGTAGTATCAAGTCATGGAATATCAGCTGACCCGGCAAAGATTGAAGCAATTCAAAGCTGGGAGCAACCTAAATTAATGATCGAAGTACGTAGCTTTCTCGGCTTAGCTAGTTATTATCGGAGATTCGTAGAAGGGTTTTCTCGAATCGCTACTCCATTAACTCAGCTGACTCAGAAAGATACAAAATTATGTTGGAGCGAGGAATGTGAGAAGAGTTTTCAAGAACTCAAGAGGAGACTCATTTCAGCACCTGTTCTGACAATACCATCTGGCTTGGGCAAAGGGTTAGGATGTGTTCTCATGCAACATGGGAAAGTCATAGCCTATACCTCTCGACCACTCAAAGAATATGAGAGGAATTATCCTACTCATGATCTAGAGTTGGCAGCTGCTTTCTTCGCACTTAAAATTTGGAGGCATTAGCTATATGGAAAGAAAGTGGAGATCTATATGGATCATAAAAGCCTCAAATATTTCTTCACCTAAAAGAAGCTCAACATGCGGCAACGACGTTGGCTTGAGTTGTTGAAATATTATGATCATACAATTTAATACCATCCGGGAAAAGCAAACGTGGTAGCTGACGAATTGAGTAGAAGATCATATGCAGGTATGAGTGCGTTATTATCAACGTAAAGGCCCATTTTGTATGACTTGCAAAGGATGGAGATAGATTTAAAGACTCCAGCGACCCACGTGATGATGGTAAACATACGAGTAGAACTAACTTTAATCAATAAAGTTAAAGTTACTCAAGCTATAGACCTGGAGCTAATGCGCATGAAAAAGAAAGTACTATTCCGGAAGCAAGAATCGATGAAGAAGGAATACTTCGAGTCAACTCTAGACTTTGTGTTCCTAACGATTCTGACTTGAAGTATAAAATTATGATGGAGGCGCACAACACACTGTTTACAATCCATCTCGGGAGTACCAAAATGTATCGTGATCTTCGACATACATATTGGTGGAGCAATATGAAGAGAGAGATCGCAAAGTTTATCTCAAGGTGTCTAACTTGTCAACGAGTCAAGGCGGAGCATCAAGTGCCAAAAGGTCCATTGCAACCACTTGAAATTTCAGAATGAAAGTGGAAGCACATTACCATGGATTTTGTTACTGGTCTTCCCAAGGTTTCTCAAGGCATAGATGCAATTTGGGTCTTTGTTGATAGATTGACCAAGTCGACTCATTTGTTACCTATACGAGAAACTTATACACGTGAACGTCTTGCTCGTATATACATAAATGAGATTGTAAGATTGCATGGTATGCCAGTATTCATAGTTTTTGATCGAGACCCAAGATTCACTTCAAGATTTTGGATTAGTTTACAAAAAACTATGGGTACGAATTTACGATTTAGTTCGGCATATCATCCTTAAACGGACGGATAGTCAGAGAGGACTATTCAAACTCTTGAAGATCTATTAAGACTCTGTGTCCTTGACTTCAAAGGAAGTTGGGACAAGTTCTTACCATTGGTGGAGTTTTCTTTCAACAACAGTTATCAAGCAAGTATCGGCATGTCTCCATTTGAAGCGTTGTATGGAAGAAAGTGTCGTTCTCCAGTATACTGGGACGAGGTGGGTGAAGGAACGTTGTTGGGATCGGAATTGGTACGCATGACTACAGAAAAGATTCAAATGATCTGACAACGTATAAAAACCTCATACGATCATCAAAAGAGTTATGCTGATCTTCATCGGAAGGACGTGGAATTCAATGTTGGAGAACATGTGTTGTTACGTGTTGCTCCATGGAAGGGAGTTACGAGATTTGAAAAGAAAGAAAAGCTCAATCCTTGATTCATTGGTCCATTTGAAATCCTTGACCGAGTAGGAACTGTAGCCTATAGACTCACTTTACCGCCAAGTATGTCTCGTGTTCATAACGTTTTTCACATATTCATGTTACGTAAATATGTGGAAGACCCAAACCACATTATTGAGTTAGAAACGGACGAAATAGCGGAAGATTTAACGTATGAAGAGGTACCTGTTGAAATCTTGGATAAGAAGGAACATATTCTATGCTCCAAGGTTAAACCTCAAGTCAAAGGTTTGTAGAGAAACCACGATGTTGAGGAAATGACCTGGAAGTTAAAATCTGAAATGAAATCAAGGTATCCTCACCTCTTCGTCATACCAAGTATGTACCCTAATTTCGAGGGTGAATTTTCATAAGAAGGGGAGGTTGTAAGATCCCAACTTTTATGAATAAAGATGAATTTTTATATAAATATCATTTTTGAATATTAAGGCGTGAATTTGTTATAATGTTATAGTTGTGGGTAATATTTATAAATTTTTCAAAGTAAGCAAGTTGTTATATAATATTCGATTGGTCGGAAAATATTCGTTTTAACAGGGAATATTCGTACGACGGCACAATCATTGGTGGACCCCACAACGGAATTATTGTCGGAGTGAGAAAACGACAAAAAAATCTTTTTATAAAAATAACGGCGAAAGTTTTACCATTAACTGTTGAAATACCCAATGTTAAAAGTACAGTAATACGCGTGGTTGCATAGTAGCACACGGTATTGATTATTGATGCTTACATGAGAAGTCACTTAGTTTTGTTTAATTATTGCTACAGTAATTGTTGCATAGTATCTCATGCTATTTGATTCAATTATTGTCGATATTTTATATATTATTAAATCAATAATTAAGACGATACAGTTATTCATTTTATTATTTGTAATATTGACGATGTCTAGAAAGTTTTATCGAGAAGGGGTTTAGTTACCTAATTGTACGCCAATATGGAGAAATCCTTATTGGAAAGCCCCCTCTTTCCTGGGAACGATCTGGTTGTTAAATATTGTGAATAATAATAATGATGAATAAATGTTATTGAAAATATTGAGGGAATTTTTATGAAGTATTTGATGTAAATTTTACTTATTTTATGGACCACTATTTACCCATTTTTTAAAATAATTGGTAGAAAATTATTTAATATATTAAAGGTGGGGTCACATGTGGGGCCCACATGTGGAAGAAAAATGAAAATGGGGGGGGGGAGAGGGAGGGAAAGTTACGTATTAGGGAGGGAATCATATATATATATTATAAGTTTTGTTTTATTTGATTATAAATAGAATATATTATATTTTATTTAAAGTTTTGTTTTATGAGAATATTTTATTGCACAATAATGAATAGTAAAATCAAAATTTAAAGGTTTCAAATGATTTCGTTCGCCCGTGAAATCGTCAAATATTTACTGTGCAGTCCGTGATTTTCTAAATTTAAATAGTATCCTTTCTATTCTCTTATAAATAGAATGCTTAGTTTGAATTGAAAATCACACCAGAATCAGAGAATTCTTCTTCTATAATATTGAGCGTATTTCTTTCGAGTTTTAGAAAGCTTTGAGTTTAGAAAATAGTGAAAGTTTTCTTCAAGAATATCACCGCTATACCAATTAGAATACTCTTCTTTTCAAGGTAAGGAATATTATTTTTGTTCAGTATTCATATGAAATAATATTTTCTTCCATATTCTGTAGTATGTAAGTAATATTATTTCGTTTCAGATTCCTAATTCTATACTCATTTTGTTAAAATTTTGGCTTCTATACTCCATGAAATTAGTAGAATATCCTTGATATTTGCGTTTCATCCGGTATCTTTTTATGAAAATATTATTATGAGCATTCTTGATAAGTTTTAACTTTTTCATGCCGTTATACTATTCACGGGGTTACTATTCCCGAAGTTATTATTCACGGGGTACTATTCACTCAATTACTATTCACCTGGTGTACTATTCATGATAAAAATTGATTTCTTTTCGGTCCAAATCATTTTTGATACAATATTATTATTGAATTTTACTCCACAAAACAGTATCATGTTGACAATTTGGACATTATTGAATTCTGGATAAATCAAATTATAAATCTTTAAAAATTTATCATTTGCTTTCTTTTAATTGAATTCTTATATCATTGTCATCATCTTCATGCTTATATTGTTATGAAAGTCATCTTTGGCCGTAGTGCATAGATGGACTTGGAATGATTATGACCAGGGATTATTAGATATAATCATGACCGTAATGTTACAAATGATGTGGTAAAAGTCCTCATTAGCCCGTAGTGCATTGATGGACAGTTGTTGACATGATCATGACCATTGATGAAAACACGAATATCCTTGATCCGTAGTGCATGGATAATTTATGGTCATTGATACTAATGAATATCCTTGGCCATAGTGCAGGGATGATTCGATGATGTGGATTATTTATTAAGTTGAGTCTCAGCTATAAAACTGTTGACAAACCTTTTAAATCATAGAAGACAGTAGATATCATGCTCTACTTGACTCTTCTAATGGATTGCTTGTTCCGCTGCAGTTAAACTTGATGTTTATTATATTTTATCAGTTTTACACTGTTGAAGGCTAACGATAATTTATTTTACATTATCTTAGTCATAATAATTCTTACTGGGCTAGTTGAGCTCACCCTTTACTTTCATTGTTCTCTTCAGGAAATGAGAATATAGCTGGGACTAGTCGGGGAACGGAGTGACGGTCCAGATAGTAGCATTAGCAGTCCTCACTATTCTGTGAAATAGCGTGACAATAAATGTAATGAGGACTTATTTTGAGTTTGAATACTGTCTAGAAGATAATATTTGTATTAAAACTCACAGCTCATGTTGTATAATTAAGTTTGTATTTGTATTCAGTACCATGTATTTGGCCTCAGAATGGGTGATGTTTACCTATTTTGGGGGCGTCACAAAACCCATTTCCTAGACAAAACTTCCTTAGACATTACCAATAATGTTATCTAATATAATTATTCAAATAATATGAATTATTTTTCTAATAATGAAAATACTGTGCGGTGATATTATTGAAACAACAATAATAAAAAATATCAACGTAGCAATTATTGAATCAATAAAATAAAATATTAAAAAGTAATTATTGTAACAATTATTGAGTAGTGCCTTCTTACGTAAGAATCAATAATCTAAAAATACTGTGTAATACCGTGTGCTACTGTGCAACCACGCGTATTACTATATTTTATCTACCGGGTATTCCAGCAGTGTTAACGGTAATAACTCTGCCGTTATTTAAAAAAACTCATGCTTGTCGTTTTTTTCATCCGACAGTTTTCCGTTATGGGTCCCACAAATAGCTGCGCTATCGTACGAATATTCCCCAACAGCAAGAATATTCCACGACCAAACGAATATTCCCCGACAATAATGAATATTTTATAACCACTTGCTTAGTTAAAATATTTGCTCATTTTACCCATAACTAACCACATTAATCAAATCCACCCTTACTATTTCAAAATAATGAATAGAGGAAAATCAATTTTATTTATAAAACGTTGGGGTCTTACAATCTCCCTTCTTTATAAAATTTCGTCCTCGAAATTGACGTACGTACCCGGTGTTTCGAAAAGGTGAGGATAACTCGTTTTCATTTCCGATTCCAACTCCCAGGTCATTTCCTCTATAGCATGGTTCCTCCATAAAACTTTGACTTGTGGTATAACCTTTATGCGTAGGACATGCTCCTTCCTATCCAAGATATTAACAACGTTAAATCTTCGGCTATCTCGTCTTGTTCTAACTCAATAATGTGGTTTAGGTCTTTCACATATTTAAGAAGCACAGATATGTAAAAAATATTATGAACACGAGACATGTTTGAAGGTAATGCGAGTCTATAGGTCACATTTCCTACTCGGTTAAGAATCTCAAATGGACCAACAAATCGTAGATTGAGCTTTCCTCTATTCCCGAATCTTGTAACTCCCTTCCATGGAGCAACACGTAACAATACATGATCCCCAATATTAAATTCCACGCCCTTTCGATAAAGATCCGTATAACTCTTTTATCGATCCTGTACCGTTTGTATACGTTACCGGATCATTTGGATATTTTTCGTAGTCATGCTTATCAATTCTGGTCCCAATAATGTTGCTTCACCCACCTCGTCGCAGCATACTGGAGAGCGACACTTTCATCCATACAACGCTTCGAATGGAGCCATGCCTATACTTGCTTAATAACTATTATTGTAGGAGAATTCCACCAATGGTAGGTACTTATCCCAACTCCCTTTGAAATCTAAGACACAGAGTCTTAATAGATCTTCAAGAGTTTGAATAGTCCTTTCTGATTTCCTGTCCGTTTGAGGATGGTATGCCGAACTGAATCGTAAGTCCGTGCCCATAGCTTTCTGCAAGCTAACCCAAAATCGTGAAGTGAATCTTGGGTCACGATCTGAAACTATGGATGCTGGCATGCTATGTAATCTCACAATCTCATTCACGTACATACGAGCAAGACGTTCAAGGGAATAAGTCTCCCGTATCGATAAGAAATTAGCAGACTTAGTTAATCTATCAACAATAACCCAAATCGCATCTATACTTTGAGAAACCTCGGGAAGACCCGTAACGAAATCCATGGTAATGTGTTCCCACTTCTATTTCAGAATCTCAAGTGGTTGCAATGGATCCTTTGGTACTTGATGCTCTGCCTTTACATGTTGATAAGTTAAATACCTCGAGATAAAATCCGCGATCTCTCTCTTCGTATTGTTCCACCAAAATGTATGTCGAAGGTCATGATACATTTTGGCACTCCCGGGATGGATTGCAAACGGTGTGTTATGTGCCTCCATTATGATTCTACGCTTTAAGTTAGAATCGTTAGGAATGCAAAGTCTGGAGTTGACTCGAAGTATTCCTTCTTCATCGATTATTGCTTCTGGAATAACACCTTCTTGTACTTTCTTCTTCATACGCATCAGCTCTGGGTCAGTGGCTTGAGCAACTTTAACTTTATCGATTAAAGTCGATTTTACTCATATATTTGATATCATCACGTGGGTACTTGGAGCCTTTAACTCTTTCTCCATCCTTTGTAAGTCGTACGAAATGGGTCTTTGTGTTAACGACATCGCACTCGTACCCGCATACGATTTTCTACTCAATGCGTCAGCTACCACGTTTGCTTTTTCAGGATGATATTGAATGGTATGGTCGTAATCTTTCAACAGCTCGAGCCAACGTCGTTGCCGCATGTTGAGTTCCTTTTGGGTAAAGAAATATTTGAGGCTTTTATGATCGGTATAGATCTCCATTTTCTCCCCATACAGGTAGTGTCTCTAGATCTTCAACGCAAAAATGACTGTTGCCAACTCCAGATCATGAGTAGGATAATTCCTCTCATAATCTTTAAGTTATCGCGAGGCATATGCTATGACTTTCCCATGTTGCATGAGAACACATCCTAACCCTTTGCCTGAAGCATCGCTTTAGATAACAAATCCATTCGAACAAGATGATATTGTCAGAACAGGTGCCGAAATGAGTCTCCTCTTGAGGTCTTGAAAACTCTTCTCACATTCCTCTCTCCATACAAATTTTATATCTTTTCGAGTTAGCTGAGTTAACGGAGTAGCGATTCGAGAAAATCCTTCCACGAATCTCTGATAATAATAAGCTAAGCCCAAAAAGCTACGTACTTTGGTCACCGACTTCGGTTGCTCCCAACTTTGTATTGCTTCAATCTTCGCCGGGTCAACAAATACTCCATGTTTTGACATCACATGCCCAAGGAATGCTACTTCCTCAAGCCAGATCTCGCATTTCTTCAGCTTGGAATATAGCTTGTTATCACGAAGCCTTTGAACTACTAGCTTAAAATGGCGCTCATGATCTTCACGACTTTTGGAATAGATGAGGATGTCATCAATAAAGACAACAACGAACTTATCCAAATATTCCTTGAATACTCAGTTCATCATATCCATGAAAGCAGCAGGAGCATTAGTCAATCCAAAAGACATGACTATAAATTCATAATGCTCGTACCGCGTTCTGAAGGCAGTCTTCGAAATATCCTCAGTTTTAATCTTCAACTGATGATATCCAAAATGAGGATTGATCTTTGAAAAGAATTGTGCTCTTTGCAACTGGTCGAACAGGTCATCAATGCGAGGTAGCGGATACCCATTCTTGATGGTGACATGGTTCAATTCCCGGTAGTCAATATAAAGTCGCATACTCTCGTCTTTCTTCTTTACGAATAAAATAGGAGCACTCCAAGGAGATGTACTAGGACGGATGAAACCGATGTCTAACAACTCCTGAAGTTGGACATTTAACTCCTAAAGTTCAATAGGAGCCATTCGATATGGGGTTTTAGAAATGAGTTTTGTACCAGGTTCAAGGTCAATAAAGAATTCAACTTCACGTTCTAGGGGTAGACTAGGAAGTTCTTCAGGAAATACGTCAGGAAATTCACTAACAACAGAAATATTATTCAAATCTGACATATTTTTGTTCAAGTTTGTGACATGGGCTAAGAAAGCTTGACATCCATTTTTCAATAAACGAATGGCTTTATGGCTTGATATGACAGTGATTGACTTTAGTGGTTTGGTTGCTTGAATTCACATAACAGGTTGGTTAGGAATATGAAAACTAACAACCTTACGAAAATAATCAATTCTAGCATGATGAGTGGTTAACCAAATAATCTCTAAAATCACATCAAATTCAAGTATTTTTAAAGAAATAAGATCGACAGGTAATGTGATGGTCCCAACTTGAATCAAGCAAGATTTATAAACCGTGGATGTAACGAAAGTTTCTCCTAACGGAGTTTTAACAGATAAGTCAAAGTCTAATTTCTCCGGGGTCAAGTTCAAACGTTGAGCACACGCAGGAGAAATAAAAGAATGGATAGAACCGGTATCTAATAAGGCATAAACTTCGCAAGAGTTTATGATTAGTTTACCCGTGATCATCTCGTTCGGGTTCCTCGCGTTTTAGACAGCCACGACAAACGCTCTTCTAGGAACCACTGACTTTGACTTGTCCGGGACAACCTTTGGAGTCACCATTCCCGCTGGACTTGGTTTCACTATAAGAAAATCTCTAGCTATATGACCTTCCTTTCCATAGTTATAACACACCTTGGATTGTTGTGGGCAGTTTGGGCTGATATGTCCCTCTTTCCCGCATTTATAACATACGACCGGTGGTTGTTCTCCTCCCCTAGAAATAGTTGATGCTAGTGCTGACGTCTTCACGTTATCATTGTTGTACCTTCTCTTTTTGAAATCTCCCCCCGACTCGCTTCTTCTACCATCATGGCCACGATTACCACCAGAGTGGTTATCGCTTTTGTCCGGATATTTTTCTCCCCGCTGGTTATCATTGCTCCGACAACTGCTGCCACCGGTATGACCCTGGTTATGGTCCCTCGGTTGAACATACTCATTATCTCACTTCTAATAATTGAACCCTATTCACAACATCTGAATATAGAGAAAATTTGTGAGAAATAAGATATTGACGAATTTCAGGTTTTAGACCTCTCAGAAACATACGTGTCATACGTTCCTCATTCTCTACCAAATGAGGTGCAAACCTGGATAACTCTATGAACTTAGCCTCGTACTGGGACACAGTCATGTTGTTCTATTCCAGTCTGATAAACCCTACCTTCTTTATATGACAAAAATACTTTCAGGAAAGTACTTGTCATTGAACAGTTTCTGAAATGTTTTCCAAGACATATTGAGTGCGGCTGGCTGGCTACGCTTCACATATTTCCACCAGTAATCTGCCACACTACGGAACATAAAGTGGCGAATGGAACCTTTTATTCTTCCGTACATCCCAAGACATCAAATATCTTGGTAATTTACTTAACCCACGTTTTTGCCTTGATCGAATCCGGCTTTCCCAAAAATTCTGGTGGTCCAAACTCTTTGAGCTGCTTGGCTGTGACAAGTCGCGCGTTGCTATTATTTCCACCCGTATTTTGTACACGAGTCTCCCTCGTCTATTTTTTCATGAACTGTAAAAAGCTTCTAAACATCACATCATTCATCGTTTGATTGGCGGTGTTGTTTACAGAAGGAACATTGTCGTCATGTTGCACGTTCTCCTGGTTGGTGATTAATGGTGTCTCTATGGTCTCATTCACTCCATTGTTAACATTCTCAGCTGCCATTCTCAAATACTACCATAAAACAAGGGTTAGTTAAAGAAATTGACATTCTATATATTATCCCTATATTCTAACCGACCCATTAAATACCAAATAAGCTTAGGTAGGACACACTAGCAAAAGATTTACTCGTCTCTCCCTTCCTAGTTCTAACCCTAGATCTCCATCGGAGATCATATCCCTAAGCTCTAATACCAATTGTGACTCTCATCCCAACCTTGGATAGCACTTCACAATGATACCTATCAGTTTGCCACCGCAGAACGGCGTCCCCTACGGAGAGTATGGCTTCAGTGCATCCCCATCAATAGGAAGTCACCAGATAGAGGCTCGGGGCTCTTTACTTATGGCTCTGATACCAGCTGTGATGCCCCCAAAATAGGGCCACACAACCCATTTTGAATCGCCAAATACATGGTACAGAAAACAACTACAACTTCATTATTACAATTGTCGTGCAAAATACGACAATACATATGCTGTCAGTTTAAATACAAATATTATCTTCTAAATAATATCCAAACTCAAATAAGTCCTCATTACATTGATACATTATTTTATAAAATAGTGAGTATTGCTAAAACAACTGTCTAGAACCATCATTCCATACCCCGACTAGTTCCCGCTATATTCTCGCCTCCTGAGAAGAAAAATGGAACAAGAAGGAAAAGGGTGAACTTAACTAGCCTAGTAAAGAATATTATGACTAAGATAATGAACAACAAATTATCGTTAGCCTTCAACAAATCAGATAAAATATAATGGACAACAAGTTTTAGATCAATATTCGCAGCGAAAATAACAATTCATTAGAAGAGTTAAGTAGAGAATGAAATCTACTATTTTCTATGATTTAAAAGTCCATCATCAATATTTTATCCCTGTAACATCAATCAATATACATCTTGAACCAAATATTCATCTTTACACTACGGGCCAAAGATATTCATTTGTATCACCAGTTGGTCATGTTCTTGTCAACACCTGTTAATCTTTGCATTACGAGCCAAAGATATTCATCAGGTAATCATTCATCTTTGCACTACAGGCCAAAGATATTCATCAAGTATAACCATTTAAGACTACAGATGATAAAAAATATTTTAAAGAAACGAATCCAGTGAGATTAAAGGACAAAGATTAGGGATTCATACTTTGGCTTATCCAAGTTCAAAAATACTCCATAATAATCAATTGTGGAGCAAAATTCAAAAATGAAGATCAAAACATGGATACAATCAAAGATAGTAACCAAAATAGATAACTTGGACAAAGAAAAGAAAATTTAATTTTTTTGTGAATAGTGCCGTATTCGTGAATAGTAACCCCGACACAAAAAGATAAAAATTTCACAAGAAAAATTATTCTTCGTGAATAGTACTCGTGAATAGTGTCGTATTCGTAAATAGTGCCGTATACGTGAATAGTAATCTCGACATAAAAAGATAAAAATTTCATAACAAAATTCATACCAATATTTAATCATGATGATATTGAACTAAATAACATCATTTATGAAAAAAAAAATAACATCTCTTACCTCAAAAGAACAGTACTTCCGACTGAAATATCGGATATAATGTTGAAAGAAACTTGCACTGAATAACAACTCTCAAAGTATCTAAATACTCACAAAGATACGCTCGATATTATAGAGAGAGAAAACTTCTGATTCTGGTGTGATTTTCAATTCTAATTAAGCACCATATTTATAAAAAAATGTCAAACGCCAAAGCTGACTAAAATTTAATAAATTAATATTTTAATAAAAATATTCACGCACATCACTTGACCAAACTCAGCACACCACAAGTGGGGCCCACCTATATTTTTAATAAAAATATTTATTTCTGAAACTTCAATAATTCATAATAAATAGCCCTTTTATCAGAAAAATACGAATTTTATGTTCATTCCATAGGAAATTTAATTCTCTACAACTTTGTGGAAGAAATTCTTTTCAAATGCTAAATAGAAAATTACCGAAATCCACATACGGATGATTTTTAATACCTCTATTCTGACAAAATAATGATAAAACACCTCAGCATTAATTCCTTCATTTATATCCACATAAAATAAATATTTTCTTATCATATAAATTAATAAATAATTATTCATAAATAATATTACAGAATCACAATAATAACAACCAGGTCGTTCCCATGAAATAGGAAGCTTTCCGATAAGGATTTCTCCTTACTGGCGCGCAATTAGGTGACTAAACCCCTTTTTTAGACAGAACTTCCTTAGACATTGCCAATAATTCTATCTAATAACATTATTCAAATAATATGAATTATTAATCTGATAATTAGAAATAGTGTGCAGTGACAATGATTGAAATAATAAAAATATAAAATATCAATGTAGCAATTATTAAATAAATAAAATAAAATATTGAACAGTAACTACTATAACAATTATTGAGTAGTGTCTTCTTACGTAAGAATCAATAATCCAAAAATATTGTGCAATACCGTGTGCTACTGTGCAACCACGCGTATTACTGTATTTTAACCACCAGGTATTCCAACAGTGTTAACGGTAATAACTACTCCGTTATTTAAAAAACTCATACTTGTCGTTTTCTTCATCCGATAATTTAACGTTATGGGTCCCACAAATGGCTGCGCCATCGTACGAATATTCTTCGACAGCAAGAATATTCCACGACCAAATGTGTGACGCCCCCAAAATAGGTATACAACACCCATTCTGAGTCGCCAAATACATGGTACAAAAAGCAAACTACAACTTCAATAATACAATTGTCGTACAAAATATGACAACACATACTGTGAGTTTAAATACAAATATTGTTTTCTAGATAATATCCACACTCAAATAAGTCCTCATTATAATTATTCAAATACTATTTTATAGAAATAGTGAGGACTGCTAAAACATCTTTCTAGACCTATCACTCCATACCCCGAGTAGATCCTGTTATGTTCTCACCTCCTAAGAAGAAAAATGGAACAAAAAGGAAAAGGGTGAGCTCAACTAGCCCAGTAATGAATATTATGACTAAGATAATATACAACAAATTATCATTAGTATTCAACAGGAAAAAATCTGATAGAATATAATCGACAACAAGTTTTAGATCAACAACTACAGCGGAAACAGCAAACCATTAGAAGAGTCAAGTAGAGAAAGAATTCTACTATCTTCTAAGATTTAAAAGTCCATCATCAATATTTTATCCCTGTAGCATCAATTAATATACATCTTGAATCAAATATTCATCTTTGCACTACAGGCCAAAGATATTCATTTGTAACACCAGTCGGTCATGTTCATCTCAACACCTGTTCATCTTTGCACTATAGGCCAAAGATATTCATCAGGTAATCATACATCTTTACACTACAGGCCAAAGATATTCAGTAATATCATCATTTAGGACTGAGGATGATGAAAAATATCTTAAAGAAAATGAATCCAGTGAGACAGAAGGACAAATAGTAGGGATTCATATAACAGTTTATCCAAGATCAATAATATTTCATAATATTCAATTGTGAAGCAGAATTCAAAAATAAAGATCAAAACATGGATACAATCAAAGATAGTAACCATAATAGATATCTTGGACAAAAAGAGAAAATTTTATTTTTCGGTGAATAGTGCCGTATTCGTGAATAGTACCGTATACGTGAATAGTACCGTATACGTGAATAGTAACCCCGACATAAAAAATTCCAAATTTGATAAAAAGTTCATATCAATATTTCAGCATAATGATATTGAAGAAAATAATATCATTTAAGAAGAAAATAATATCCCTTACCTCAAAATAACCGTACTTCTGACTGAATATCGGATATGAGGCTGAATGAAACTTGCTCTAATGAATAGAAACTCTCAAAGTATCTAAATACTCACAAAATACACTCAATAATCTAGAGAGAGAAAGGGAGAAAACTTATGAATTCTGGTGTGATTTTCAATTCTAACTTAGCCCTCTATTTATAGGAAAATGTTAGCACGCCGAAGCAGACTTAACCTGCAACCTGATGGCTTTACCTGCTACTATTCCCCCCCACCACATTTGAATAAAAATCTCAGCACATTTCTTCACCAACCAAGAGTGGGGCCCACCAATTCTAGAATTTTCCACCAAAATGATTAACTCTAAAAATTCAACAATTTCTGAACCAGTCATCTAGTAAAATTCATAACAAATCATACGTTCATTTTTAACGGTTCAAAATTTGTGAACATATACTCAACTTATATATGAATAACATATCCAAAAATTATCACGATCCAACGGTCGGATTAAAAATTATAACCCCCGCAATATTTCTTAAAAAATCCTGATTTGATTTTTAATACCTCCATTCCGATAAAAATACTGATAAAACACCTCAACATTAACTCCTTCATTTTTAACCACAATAAATATATCCAAAATTTATATCCACATAGAATAAATATTTTCTTATCATATGAATCAATAATTAATTATTCACAAATAATATTACAGAATCACATTTATGACAACCAGGCCGTTCCCAGGAAAGAGGGGGCTTTCCTAAGGATTTCTCCTTACTAGCGCGCAATTAGATGACCAAACCTCTCCTTAGACTGAACTTTCTAGACATTACCAATAATGCTATCTAATAATATTAGTTAAATAATATGAATTATTGATCTGATAATGAAAAATACTGTGCCGCAACAATTATTGAAACAATAATAATATAAAATATCAACGCAGCAATTATTGAATCAATAAAATAAAATATTGAACAGTAACTACTGTAACAATTATTGAGTAGTGTCTTCCTTCGTAAGAATTAATAATTCTAAAATACTGTGCAATCCGTGTGCTACTGTGCAACCACGCGTATTACTGTATTTTAACCACCGGATATTTCAACAGTGTTAACGGTAACAACTACGCCGTTATTTATAAAAACTCAATTTTTGTCGTTATCTTCATCCAATCGTTTTCCGTTATGGGGCCCACAAATAGCTGCGTCGTCGTACGAATATTCCCCGACAGAAAGAATATTTCACAACTACACGAATATTCACCGACCAAAAATGAATATTTTATAACCACTTGCTTATTTGAAATACTTGCACATTTTACCCATAACTAACCACATTAATCAAATCAACCCTTTCTATTTCAAAATAATAAATAGAGGAAATTTAATTTCTTTTATTTATAAGTTGGGGTCTTACAACCTCCCATCCTTATAAAATTTCGTCCTCGAAATTGACGTACGTACCTGGTGTTCGAAAAGGTGAGGATACCTTGCTTTCATTTCTGATTCCAACTCCCAAGTCAATTCTTCAATAGCATGGTTTCTCCATAAAACTTTAACTTGTGGTATAACCTTCGTGCATAGGACATGTTCTTTTCTATCCAATATCTTAACAGGTACCTCCTCGTACGTTAAATCTTCGGCTATCTCGTCTGGTTCTAACGCAATAATATTATTCGGGTCGTCCACATATTTACGTAACATCGATACATGAAAAACATTATGAACACGCGACATACTTAGCGTTAAGGCGAGTCTATAGGCCACAGTTCCTACTCTAAATCAAAGGCTTGAGCTTTCTTCTCTTCATCGACTCTTACTTCTATAATAACACATTCTTGCACCTTCTTCTTTATATTCATCAGCTCCAGGTCTGTAGCTTGAGCGGCTTTAACGTTATCGATTAAAGTCGATTTTACTCGTATATCATCACGTGGGTCCCTAGAGTCATTAACTCTATCTCTATCATTTATAAATTATACAAAATAGGTCTTTGTGTTCAACAATATCGCACTCGTACTCGCGTACAATCTTCTACTCAACGCGTCAGCTATCACGTTCGCTTTTCTAGGATGGTATGGTCAGAACAGGTTCCGAATGAGTCGCCTCTTGAGCTATTGGAAAATCTTCTCGCATTCCTCGCTCCATATGAATTTTGTATCTTTCTGAGTCAGCTAAGTTAACGGAGTAGCTATTCGAGAAAATCCTTCCACGAATCTCCGATAGTAACCAGCTAAGCCCAGAAAGCTACGTACTTTGGTCACCGACTTCGGTTGCTCTCAATTGTGATTCATATCCCAATCTTAGATAGCACGTCACAATGGCACCTATTATTTTACCACCACACAAATATAGAGTCCCCTACGGAGAGTCTGGCTTTGGTGCATTCCACAAAGGAAGTCACCAGATAGAGGCTCGGGTACCAACTTCTATAGTTGGATTTTTAACTCCTGAAGTTCAATAGGAGCTATTCAATATGAGATTTTAGAAATGGGTTTTGTATCGGGTTGAAGATCAATACAAAAATTCAATATCACGCTCTGGGTTAGGCCAGGAAATTCTTCAGGAAATACGTCAGGAAATTCACTAACAACAGAAATATCATTCAAATCTGACGTATTTTTATTCAAGTCCATGACATGGGCTAAGAAAGTTTGACATCCGTTTTTCAATAAACGAATGGCTTTATGGCTTGGTATGACAGCGATTGATTTTAGTGGTTTGGTTGCTTGAATTCACATAACAGGTTGGTTAGGAATATAAAAACTAACAACCTTACGAAAACAATCAATTTTGGCATGATGAGTAGTTAACCAATCAATTCCTAAAATCACATCAAAAGTAAGTATCTTTAAAGAGATAAGGTCAACAGGTAAAGTGATTGTGCCAACTTGGATTAAGCAAGATTTATAAACTGTAGATGTAATGAAAGTTTCTCTTAACAGAGTCTCCACAGATAGGTCAAAGTCTAATTTCTCCGGAGTCAAGTTTAAACATTGAACACAAGCAGGAGAGATAAAAGAATGGGTAGAACCGGTATCTAGTAAGGTATAAACTTCGCAAGAATTTATAATTAACTAACCCGTTATACCTTCGTTCAGGTTCCTCGCGTTTTGGGCAGTCACGACAAACGCTCTTCCAAAAACCGCCGACTTTATTTTGTCCGTATCCGCCTTTGGTGTCACCGTCCCAGCTGGACTTGGTTTCGCTATAGTACAATCTCGAGCAATATGTCCTTTCTTTCCACAATTATAACATACATTGAACTGTTGTGGGCAATTTGGACTTATATATCCCTCATCTCCGCATCTGTAACATCTAACTGGCGGTCGTTCTCCTCCCCTAGAATTTGTTCCTGGTGCTGGTGCTGCTGTCGACGTCTTCCTGTCATCGTTAAATCTTCTCTTCTTGAAATTTCCACTTGACTCACCTCTCCTATTATCATGACCACGATGATCACCCGAGTGGTTACCACTTTTGTCTGTATTTTTCCCTCCTCGCTGGTTATCATCGCTCCGATGACTGCTGTCACCAGTATGACCCTGGTTGTGGTCCCTCGGTTGAACATACTCATTATCTCGCTCTAATAATTGAGCCCTGTTTACAACATCTTAATATAAAAAAAATTTATGAGAGATAAGATATTGCCGAATCTCGGGTTTTAAACCTCTCAGAAACATCCTTGTCATTCGTTCCTCATTCTCGACCAAATGAGGTGCAAACTTGGATAACTCCGCAAACTTCGCCTCGTACTGAGACACCGTCATGTTGTTTTCTTCCAGTCTAATAAACTCTACCTCCTTTATATGACGAATACTTTCAGGAAAGTACTTGTCATTAAACAGTTTCTGAAACGTTTCCCAGGACATGTTGAGTGCGTCAGGCTGGGTACGCTTCACAGACTCCCACCAGTAGTCTGCCTCACCGCGAAACATAAAGGTGGCGAATAGAGCCTTCTGTTCCTCCGTGCATCCCAAGACATCGAATATCTTGGTAATTTATTTGACCCACGTTTCCGCCATGATCGGATCCGGCTTTCCCTTAAATTCTGGTGGTCCCAATTCTTTGAACTGCTTGGCTGTGACAAACCGCGCGTTGTTATCATTTCCACCCGTATTCTGCACACGAGTCTCCCTCGTCTGATTTTGCATGAATTGCAAAAAGCTCCTAAACATTCCATCATTCATCGTTTGCTCGGTAGTGTTGTTTACAGGAGGAATATTATCTTCCTGTTGCATGTTCCCCTGGGTGGTGATTAAAGGTGTCTCCACAGTCTCATTCACTCCATTGTTAACGTTCTCTGCTGCCATTCTCAAATACTACCACAAAAAAAGGGTTAATTGACATGTCACATATTATCCCTACATCTGACCGACCAAATAATTACCAAATAAACTTATTCAGGTCATACTAGCGAAGGAATACCCCGTCTCTCCCCTCCTAGTTCTTGTCTCACATCTCAGTCAGGGATCATATCCCTAAGCTCTGATACCAACTGTGACGCCCCCAAAATAGGTATACAACACCTATTCTGAGTCGCCAAATATATGGTACAAAAAGCAAACTACAACTTCAATAATACAATTATCGTGCAAAATATGACAACACATACTATGAGTTTAAATACAAATATTGTCTTCTAGACAATATCCACACTCAAATAAGTCCTCATTACAATTATTCAAATACTATTTTACAGAAATTGTGAGGACTGCTAAAACATCTTTCTAGAACTATCACTCCATACCCCGACTAGATCCTGCTATGTTCTCACCTCCTAAGAAGAAAAATGGAACAAAAAGGAAAAGGGTGAGCTCAACTAGCCCAGTAAAGAATATTATGACTAAGATAATATACAACAAATTATCATTAGTATTCAACAAGAAAAAATCTGATAGAATATAATCGACAACAAGTTTTAGATCAACAACTGCTGCGGAAACAGCAAACCATTAGAAGAGTAAAGTAGAGAAAGAATTCTACTATCTTCTAAGATTTAAAAGTCCATCATCAATATTTTATCCCTGTAACATCAATCAATATACATCTTGAATCAAATATTCATCTTTGCACTACAGGCCAAAGATATTCATTTGTAACACCAGTCGGTCATGTTCATTTCAACACCTGTTCATCTTTGCACTACAGGCCAAAGATATTCATCAGGTAATCATACATCTTTGCACTACATGCCAAAGATATTCAGTAATATCATCATTTAGGACTGAGGATGATGAAAAATATCTTTAAAAAAATGAATCCAGTGAGACAGAAGGACAAATAGTAGGATTCATATAACATTTTATCCAAGATCAATAATACTTCATAATAATCAATTGTGAAGCAGAATTCAAAAATAAAGATCAAAATATGGATACAATCAAAGATAATAACCATAATAGACATCTTGGACAAAAAAGGAAAATTTTATTTTTCTGTGAATAGTGCCGTATTCGTGAATAGTGCCGTATACGTGAATAGTACCGTATACGTGAATAGTAACTCCAACACAAAAAATTCCAAATTTGATAAAAAATTCATTTCAATATTTCAGTATAATGATATTGAAGAAAATAATATCATTTAAGAAGAAAATAATATCCCTTACCTCAAAATAACCGTACTTCTGACTGAATATCGGATATGACGCTGAATGAAACTTGCTCTAATGAATAGAAACTCTCAAAGTATCTAAATACTCACAAAATACACTCAATAATCTAGAGAGAGAAAGAGAGAAACCTTATGAATTCTGGTGTGATTTTCAATTCTAACTTAGCCCTCTATTTATAGGAAAATGTTAGCACGCCGAAGCAGACTTAACCTGCAACCTGATGGCTTTACCTGCTACTATTCCCGCCCACCATATTTGAATAAAAATCTTAGCACATTTCTTCACCAACCAAGAGTGGGGCCCACCAATTCTAGAATTTTCTACCAAAATGATTAACTCCGAAAATTCAACAATTTCTGAACCAGTCATCTCGTAAAATTCATAACAAATCATACGTTCATTTTTAACGGTTCAAAATTTGTGGACATATACTCAACTTATATATGAATAACATATCCAAAAATTACCACGATCCAACGGTCGGATTAAAAATTATAACCCCCACAATATTTCTCAAAAATTCCTGATTTGATTTTTAATACCTCAATTCCGATAAAAATACTGATAAAACACCTCAACATTAACTCCTTCATTTTTAACCACAATAAATATATCCAACATTTATATCCACATAGAATAAATATTTTCTTATCATATGAATCAATAATTAATTATTCATAAATAATATTACAGAATCATATTTATGACAACCAGGCCGTTCCCAGGAAAGAGAGGGCTTTCCAATAAGGATTTCTCCTTACTAGCGCGCAATTAGATGACCAAACCTCTCCTTAGACAGAATTTTCTAGACATTGCCAATAATGCTATATAATAATATTATTTAAATAATATGAATTATTGATCTGATAATGAAAAATACTGTGTAGCAACAATTATTGAAACAACAATAATATAAAATATCAACGCAGCAATTATTGAATCAATAAAATATAATATTGAACAGTAACTACTATAACAATTATTGAGTAGTGCCTTCCTTCGTAAGAATCAATAATTCTAAAATACTGTACAATCCGTGTGCTACTGTGCAACCACGCGTATTACTGTATTTTAACCACCGGGTATTTCAACAGTGTTAACAGTAACAACTACGCTTTTATTTATAAAAACTCAATTTTTGTCATTATCTTCATCCAATCGTTTTCCGTTATGGGGCCCACAAATAGCTGCGCCGTCGTACGAATATTCTCCGACAGAAAGAATATTCCACAACCACACGAATATTCACCGACCAAAAATGAATATTTTATAACCACTTGCTTATTTAAAATATTTGCACATTTTACCCATAACTAACCACATTAATCAAATCAACCCTTTCTATTTCAAAATAATAAATAGAGGAAATTTAATTTCATTTATTTATAAGTTGGGATCTTAAAAAACGAATATTCCCTGACAACAATGAATATTTTATAACCACTTGCTTAGTTAAAATATTTGTGCATTTTACTCATAACTAACCACATTAATCAAATCCACCCCTTACTATTCCAAAATAATGAATAGAGGAAAATTAATTTTATTTATAAAAAGTAGGGGTCTTACACAGCAAGAATGTATCCATGATATAAAAATCTGAATTTGTGAATATGGTAGACTGCATTATTAACAAAATCTTATATTAAAAAAAATTGAATATCATTTGCTCCACACTTATTCAACCTCCCTTCTAAGTGTGAATATCTGAATTTCATTTGGTATTAGAGCTTGGCTCTACTTATCTTGGTCTTAAAGGTGACTGCTAGGGAAAGATTCTGTAATAACATAACTTTGGAACATCATTCAAGAAGGTCAATCAATTGTTAGACCTCCACTATGTGGAACTGAAAATTACAACTTCTGAAAGTTTCGAATGAGGATATTTCTTAAAAGATACCCTTGGGAATGGTGGGTCGTGGAGAATGGTCCTGTTATTCCAAGAAAAAAAGATAGTACTCTAAAGACCTTGATGAAGATGGACTCAACCGAAACTCACATGGTCTCTTATGATTCAAAAGCAATGAACACACTTCTTAGTGGCTTGGTGCAATCCAAAATTGAAAAGTTTCCTCATGCAACACAGCTAAGGAAATATGGGATACTTTAAAAGTAAACCATGAAGGTACTTTAAAAGTGAGGGAAGTTAAGCTTAGTATGTTCATGCATGATTATGAAATGTTCAAGCTTGGGAAAGATGAAACTATCAACGAGGCACGAGCAAAGTTCCTAGTACTCTTGAATTCCTTAAAGCTACTTGATAAATCGATTCCAAAAAGTGAGATCAACCATAAGTTACTTCGGGCTATGCCCAAGATGTTTGCTTCTAAAATTATAACTCTTCAAGATTTTCATAATATTTCTTCTATGAATACATTAACTCTATTTGGTGAATTAGAAGAATTTGAACATCAATTAAAGAGATATGATGATGAGGATGATATTCCTCGAAAGAAAGTTGTAGCTCTTATTGCAGGTGATAAAGAAGAGTTAGAGGATGATTCGGATGAGGAAATTACAAGAATTTCAAGAAAATTTAAAGTGTTGTTATAAAGAAATATTAAAAAAAGAATGTAATCACTTCAAATAAGTTCAAGTGAAAGCAAAATGAAGACACTTGCTTTGAATGCGGACTCCTGGGTCACTTCAGAAAGGATTGCTTCAAACTAACGAATAAAGGAAAACCAAGCTACAAGGATAACAAAAGGAACAAAGTAATTGTTACTTGGAGTGATGATGAGTCTAATGTGGAAGTTGATAAAATTGCTCAAGCGTGCTTCATGGGAGTTGATAATGAATCAAGTGATGAATCGAGTGAGGTAACCATTTCTGATTATAATATTTTGAAATAAGAAAATGAAAAAATAAGAGAAAAGAATATATACTTAAAAGACTTGGTAAATACTTTAATGAACGAGATTGATACATTGATTGATGAAAAGAAAGAAATTGAACAAGATATATCATCTCAAGAAGAAAAGATTTTAATGGCAAGAAATGATTTTTTAGAAAATTATAACAAAACTCTTTTATGATTATTACAACACCATTTTTCATACCAATTACGGCTTACATTCACTTAAACATGAAAATTCATATTTATACTATATTTTTATTGCACTATTTATGTCCGAAAGGAAGTTTCATGGAATAAACTATCCCATACTATCAAAACTCATCCCTTGGGACTTTATTAGTCTTAACATATGTTAAAATTTAGCTCAATTGCGATTCAGAATGTCAAACATCAAAACAACCCGTAATGGCTACGTTCGGCGTCGCTAAATTTTTAAGTTCTGATATACCTTTTCGCTTATTTTTAATTTTTAAACCATAAATCGGATCACACCGAAATTTTGGAATGTTATAGACATCATGTCATAGTATTTTTAAAAAGTTTCTAAACGCAAAAAAATTCACGAAAACCCATTAAAACAACGCTTAAAAAGAACGTCAACCAGTTGCATAGCAGCGCAGCGCCGCTCGGCAGGCGCGTGGGCGCTAGCTGCTACTCTACTATCCTGCTGCTGTACGTATTAAGTCAGCTAATTTGCAAATTTCGTACGCGTTGCTCGATAATCGGATTAATCCCAAATTTGGATATGTTATACATGGTATATCAAAGTATTTTTAAAAAATATCACCACTGAAATTCAGGTATCTTAAGCTATCTAAACAATGTGTTCAAAATGACTGTTCGCACTGATAGGTTTCTAAATTGATTTATTTTATTTTAATGATAATAAATTTAGTAAATATGTTTAAAATTAAAATAGGTAGAATCCTCTCCATAGGATTTTATATAAATGTTTTTAAATATCCTATTTTATTCCAATCAAAAATATTTTTCATCTTAAAAATGAATTTATTTTTCTTGACCTTGACAAATTAATTATCAAGTGTTAATTAAATTAATTCAAAAATTTAAATTTCCTAAAGCAAGGAGATTCCTATTCAAAAATGATTTTCTAATATACGCCCCCAAAATAGGTCCACACAACCCACTCTGAGTCTCCAAATACATGGTACATAATTCAAATATAAACTTCAATTATACAACTATTAATTATCGTGTAAAATATGACAAAGCATAAACTGTGAGTTTCAATACAAATATTGTCTCGTAGACAATATTCAAACTTAAATAAAGTCCTTATTACAATTATTGTCATACTATTTTACAAAATAGTGAGGACGACTATAATAACCATCTTGGACCATTACTCCACTCCCCGACTAGTCCCAACTATATTCTCGTCTCCTGAGAAGAATAATGGAACAAAAAGGAAAATAGTAAGCTCAACTAGCCCAGTAAAGAATATTATGACTAAGATAATGTAGAACAAATTATCCTTAGTCCTCAATAGGGAAAAATCTTATAGAATACAATAGACAACAAGTTTTAGATCAACAACTGCAGTGGAAACAACAATCCATTAGAAGAGTCAAGTAGAGCATGATGTCTACTATCTTCTATGATTTAAAAGTCCATCATCAATATTTTATCTATGTAACACCAATCAATAATTATTTCTAATCAACGAATTATCTATGCACTACGGGCCAAAGATAATCGTTTGTATCACCAGTGGTCATGATTATGCCAAACAATTGTCCATCTATGCACTACGGGCCAAAGAGAAATTTCACCACAAACATTATATGTAACATTAAAGGTTATGATTATACTAATACACAATTCCTGATTATAATCATACCAATCAACAATCCATATTTGCACTACAGACCAAAGATGACTTTCAATACAATATAAACATGAGGATAATGACAATGATATAAAGAATCAATCAAGGATAAATAATAGATATTTATAATTCAATTTTTCCAGAGTTCAAAAATGTCCAAATTGTCAACATGATAACTATTTGTGAAGTAAAATTCAAGAATGACATGAATGTTTAAGAAATTCAAGCGCAAACTTTAACGTATTTCTAATCATTTCAGAAATTATAGAAGCAATACTTACTATAGTAAGTTTAAATTTAGGAATATAAAATGAAATAATATCACTTACATAATATGGAGTATGAAAAAAAATGATATCCCTTACGAGTATGGAAGAAAATAATATCATTTACGAGTATTGAAAGAAAATTACATCTTTTACCTTAGTAGGAAAGTAGTTCTGACTGAAATAACGGAGATTATGTTGAGAAAATCTTGCACTGTTATCAACACTCAAAATATCCTTATACTCGCAAGAAATACACTCAATATTATAGAGAGAGATTTTTTTGATTTTGGTGTGAGTTTCATTGTTTAACTAAGCAATATAGTTATAGGAAAATGCTAGCACACCAGGATTGACAAAATTTACATATACGCACATTAGTTTTGAAAATGCAGCACAACTATTTGAAAAAAAGGAAAGTTCAAACTCAAAATGAGAACTCCCACCTTTATTCACATGTTTATTTGAAATAAAAGAATTCAAATTACATTTTGAAAACTAATTCAAATTCAATTTTATCATCTTCACTCCAGTTAATTCACATACCAAAAAAATATAATAATATTTCCATTTAAATTACTATTATATTATCACATTATACTATGATAATGTAATATTATAATAATATATTTGAATGAATATTTTATTAGAGAAGATAAATATGGTCTCATAGAATAATATATCAAACTTTCAACAAATGTCTCATGCTAAAATTCCTCCATTTATATCAAAATTGAAGAAATATTTACTTACCATATTCATCAATTATTTATAATTTTTCAATAATTATTTCTAATTAATATTATAGATTCACAATACTGACAACCAGACCATTCCCAAGAAAGATGGGGCTTTCCAATAAGGATTTCTCTTTATTGGCGCGTAATTATATAACCTAACAACTTTTCTCGATAGAGACATTATCAATAATGTTATCAAATAATATCATTTCAATAATATGAGTTACTGTGTCGTGATAATTATTGAATTAATAATATAAAATACTATTCAATTATCACTGTAGTAATTATTGCATCAATAATATGAAAGACAGTTCAATTTTTATTGTATCAATTATTGAGTGACTTCTTACGTAAGAATTAATAAACAGAGATACTGTGCAATACTGTGTGCTACTGTGCAACAATGCGTATTACTCTACTTTTATCACCGGGTATTTCAATAGTTAGCGATAAAAGTTTTGCCGTTATTCTTTATAAAAGGTTATTTCTATCGCTTTCTATGTCCGACAATTATTCTGTTATGTGGTCCACCAATGATTGCGCCGTCGTACGAATATTTCCCGACAAAAAGAATATTCCCCGACCAAACAAATATTTTATGACAACTTGCTTACTTTGCAAATTTTCACATATCACTCATAACTATAACATTATATCAAATCAACACCTTATTATTCAAAATAATATTTAGAGAAAATTAAATCTTTATTCATAAAAAGTTTGGGTCTTATAACCTCCCCTCCTTATGAAATTTCGTCCTCGAAATTGATATACGTACCTGGTATGTCGAAAAGGTGAGGATACCTTATTTTCATTTCAGATTCTAGCTCCCAGGTCATTTTCTCAATATCATGATTTCTCCATAAAACTTTGACTTGAGGTATAACCTTTGAGCGTAGAATCTGCTCCTTCTTATCCAAGATCTTGACAAGTACCTCTTCATACGTTAAATCTTCCTCTATCTCATCTGGTTCTAATTCAATAATGTGATTTGGGTCTTCCACATATTTACGTAGCATGGATATGTGAAAAATGTTATGAACACTAGATATACTTGTTGGTAAGGCGAGTCTATAAGCCCCAGTTCCTACTCGGTCGAGGATTTCAAATGGACCAATAAATCGAGAGTTGAGTTTTCCTCTCTATCCAAATCTCGTAACTCCTTTCCATAGAGCAACACGTAACAATACATGATCTCCAATATTGAATTTTACGTCCCTTCGATGAATATCAACATAACTCTTTTGTCAATCTTGTGAGGTTTATATACGTTGCCGGATCATTTGAATCTTTTTCGTAGTCATGCATACTATTTCTGGTCCCAACAACATTGTTTCACCCACCTCGTCCCAGCATACTAAAGAACGACACTTTCGTCCATAAAACGCCTCGAATGGAGCCATGCTTATACTTGCTTGATAATTGTAGTTGTAGGAGAATTCCATTAATGGCAAGTTCTTGTCCCAACTTCCTCTGAAGTCTAGTACGCAGAGTCTCAATAGATCTTCAAGAGTTTGAATAGTCCTTTCTGATTACCCGTCCGTCTTGGAATGATATTTAGAACTAAATCATAAATCAGTGCACATAGCTTTTTGTAAGCTGACCCAAAATCGTGAAGTGAATCTTGGGTCTCGATAAGAAACTATGGATACTGGCATACCATGCAATCTCACAATCTCATCGATGTACATACGACCAAGACGTTCAAGTGAATAAATTTCTTGTATAGACAAGAAATGAGCAGACTTGGTTAATCTATCGACAATGACCCAAATTGCATCTATGCCTTGAGAAACCTTGGGAAGACCATTAACGAAATCCACGTTGATGTGCTCCTACTTCCATTCAAGAATTTCAAGTGGTTGCAATGGAACTGTTGGTACTTGATGCTCCGCCTTGACACGTTGACAAGTTAAACACCTAGATATAAACTCCACAATTTCTCTCTTCATATTGCTCCACCAAAATGTATGTCGAAGATCACGATACATTTGGGTACTTCTAGGATGGATTGCAAACGGTGTGTTGTGTGTCTCCATCATCATTTTATACTTCAAATCAAAGTCGTTAGGAATACAAAGTCTAGAGTTGACTCGAAGTATTCCTTTCTCATCTATCCTTGCTTCTAGAATAACACATTCTTCTTCATAAGCACCAGCTTCGGGTCTATAGCTTAAGCAGCTTTAACGTTATTGATTAAAGTCAGTTCTACTCGTATATTTGTCATCTTTACGTGGGTCCTTGGAGTCTTTAACTCTATCTTCATCCTTTGTAAGTCATACAAAATGGGTCTTTACGTTAACAACATCGCACTAGTACCCCCATATGATCTTCTACTCAACGCGTCAGCTACCACATTCGCTTTTCCGGGAAGGTATTGAATGATATGGTCATAATCTTTCAACAGCTCGAGCCAACGTCATTACCGCATGTTGAGTTCCTTTTGGGTGAAGAAATATTTTAGGCTTTTATGATCTGTATAGATCTCCACTTTCTCTCCATATAGGTAGTGTCTCCAGATCTGTAGCGTGAAAATGACTGCTGCCAACTCTAGATCATGAGTAGGATAATTCCTCTCATATTCTTTGAGTTATCGTGAGGCATAGGCTATGACTTTCCCATGTTGTATGAGAACACAACCTAAACCTCTGCCTGAAGCATCGTTGTAGATGACAAATCCCTTCGAACCTGATGGTATTATCAGAACAGGTGCTGAAATGAGTCTCCTCTTGAGTTCTTAGAAGCTCTTCTCACATTCCTCGCTCCATCCAAATTTTGTATCTTTTCAGGTCAGCTGAGTTAATGGAGTGGCGATTCGAGAAAATCCATCCACGAATCTCTGATAATAACCAGCTAAGCCTTAATAGCTACGTACTTCGGTTACTGACTTAGGTTACTCCCAACTTTGTATTGCTTCAATCTTTGTCGGGTCAACTGATATTTCATATTTTGATATCACGTGCCCAAGGAATGCCACTTCCTCAAGCTAGAACTCGCATTTCTTCAACTTGACATATAGCTTGTTTTCACGAAGCTTTTGTAGTATCAGCCTCAAGTGTTGCTCATGATTTTCATGGCTTTTAGAGTAAATGAGGATGTCATCAATAAAGACAATCACAAAATGATCCAAATATTCCTTGAATAATCGATTCATCATATCCATGAAGGCAGCGTGAGCATTAGTCAATCCAAAAGATATGACTAGGAATTCGTAATGCCCGTACCGAGTTCTGAAAGTAGTCTTTAGAATGTCATCAGTTTTAATCTTTAACTAATGATATCCGGAACGAAGATCGATCTTTGAGAAGTATTTAGCACCTTGCAACTGGTCAAACATGTCATTAATGCGAGGTAATGAGTACCTATTTTTGATGGTGTCATGGTTCAACTCCCGATAGTCAATTCAAAGTCGCATACTCCCATCTTTCTTCTTTATGAATAAAACAGGAGCACCCCAAGGAGATATACAAGGACAAATGAAACCAATGTCTAACAGTTCCTATAGTTGGGTTTTTCAACTCTTGAAGTTCAATAGGAGCCATTCGATATGGGGTTTTAGAAATGGGTTTTGTACCGGGTTCAAAGTTAATACAAAATTTGACTTCACGCTCTGGGGGTAGGCCAGGAAGTTCTTCAGGAAATATGTCAGGAAATTCATTAACAACAGAAATATCATTCAAATCTGACATATTTTTGTTTAAATCCATGACATGGGCTAAGAAAGCTTGACAATCATTTTTTTAATAAATGAATGACTTTATGGCTTGATATGACAGTGATTGACTTTAGTGGTTTGGTTGCTTGAATTCGCATAACAGGTTGGTTTAGAATATGAAAACTAACGACCTTACGAAAATAATCAATTTTAGCATGATGAGTAGTTAACCAATCAATCCCTAAAATCACATCAAATGCAAGTATTTTCAAAGAGATGAGATCAACAGGTAATCTGAGGGTGCTGATTTGAATCAAACAAGATTTATAAACAGTGGATGTAATGAAGGTTTCTCTTAACGGAGTTTTAACAGATAAGTCAAAGTCTAATTTCTCAGTAGTCCAGTTTAAACGTTGAGCACAAGAAGGTGAAATAAAAGAATGGGTAGAACTAATATCTAATAAGGTATAGACATCGCAAGAGTTTATGATTCGCTTACCTGTGATAACTTCATTTGGGTTCCTCGCTTTTTGGGAAGTTAAGACAAAAGCTCTCCCTTGAACCACTGACTTTGTCTTGTTCGTAGCCACCTTTGGTGCCACCATCCCAGCTGGACTTGACTTCGTTACAGGACAAAATCAAGCTATGTGAGCGTCCTTTCCATAACTGAAACATACCTTAGAAGGCTGTGTATAGTTTGGACTGATGTGTCCCTCCTCTCGACATCTGTAGCATCTAACCAGCGGTCGTTCTCCTCCTCTAGAAATGGTTTCTGCTGCTGCTGCCGATGTCTTTCCGTCATTGTCGAATCTTCTCTTTTTGAAATTTCCACTTGACTCATTTCTTCTATTAACTTGGCCAGGATTACCACCAAAGTGGCTACCATTTATGGCATGATAATTTCCTCCACATTGGTTATCACTACTCCGATGACTGTTGCCACTTGTACGACTATTATTGTGTTGCCGGTTGTTATCTTATGGTTGAACCATCTCATTATCTCACTCCAATAATTGAGTCATATTCACAACATCTGAATACAAACAAAGTTTATGCGAAATGAGGTATTGACAAATTTCAAGCTTCAAACTTCGCAGAAACATTCGTGCCATTCGGTCCTTATTATCCACCAAATGGGATGCGAACCGGGATAACTCTACAAACTTGGCCTTGTATTGTGATACAGTCATATTGTTTTGTTCCAATTTGATGAATTTCACCTCCTTCATATGACGAATACTTTCTGAAAAATACTTGTCATTGAATAATTTCTGGAATTTCTCCCAAGACATCTTAAGTGCGGAAAGATGAGTACGTTTTACAGATTTTCACCAGTAATCTACTGTGACGCCCCCAAAATAGGTATACACAACCCATTATGAGTCGCCAAATACATGGTACATAATTCAAATACAAACTTAATTATACAACTGTCGTGTAACATAAGCTGAGAGTTTAAACACAAATATTATCTAGTAGACAATACTCAAATTCAAATGGAGTCCTCATTATAATTATAATCATACTATTTTATAAAATAATGAGGACTACTACAGCCACCATCTCGGACCGTCACTCTATTCCCCGACTTGTCCCAACTATGTTCTCATTTTTTGAAGAGAACAATGAAAGCAAAGGGTGAGCTCAACTAGCTCAGTAAAGAATATTATGGCTAAGATAATACAGAATAAATTATCGTTAGCCTTCAACAGTGTTAAACTGATATAATACAATAGACAACAATTTTAACTACAGCAAAACAAACTGAAAGTAATATGCACACAAGCCAATCATGTTTGATAATAAAGCATATACTTTGTAACAATCTTATTCATTTATTAATAAAAAGTATTAATTTATCAAAGGCTTTTAATTATCTACATGATGCTGCTTTATAATATGTGATAAACCTATAGTTTTAAACAATGCTTTTAGAATAATGATGATGATCAGTCTAATGAGATCTAAATTCTTAGAAAGCTTAAAACTAAAATAGTTCCCAATCGTTGGATTACTAAATTGGGGATTAGTGAATCTGGATAGATTGGTACATACGTTGCTTGCTCATTGGATGAGGATGATTGATCTCATGATCATTTGTGTGGAGACACTAAAGTAAGTATGTAGGTGCTTATTGGAGAATAAGTACACTGAACGTGGCTCGCTAAGAAATACCTAATGGAGTTTTACTTGCTTGTCAATAGGAATTCCTGTAGTGATAGTAGTACAAGTGATCCTTGGACTTGAGATCATCATTGTATTTTGTGTATGATGAATTATACTTTGACTTATTCCTTAAAACCCTTCGGGTATATCAAAGGGTATGCTTGGGTATAATAAGTTGTACATGGAGATAATATATGATCAATAAAGAATCTACCGCTTCTAGTAAAAGAAGTGAAATGTCCTATGTGATTTGATAAATGACAACCCAGTAGTCCTTGGCCAATCCAGAATAAAATTAGAAAGGAGTTTCTAATTTGTATTATATGGAGTTGTGCATTTAAGAGTCGAAATACATATAATTAAATAAATTAAGACTTGACAGTAATTCTAAGTCTTATATTTAATTGGGACATTGTATGGTGGAATGATTGAATTGTACGATAGCTATTTACTCAAAGGTTCTTTTATGATTAATGTTGAAATTTATATTATCTGAAAAGTCGTTAATCGCTAGGGAGGCTTATCCCTATTATAGAATAAATATTATTTATTTAAATAAATTAATATTTTAATTTATTTATATAAATAAGATTAGAATTGTTCTAATTAATTTATTCACAACTGGTTTAATATGGAGAACCTAAAGGGTCACACCATAAAAGGAAAAATAATTATTTAAGAAGTTAATAGCATAATCGTAATAATAAGTTAAGTATATTTAATTTAATCTATGGTGATAGAATAAATTAAATAGCTTAATATTTATTATTTAATTTTTTGAAAATATTAAATATATATTAATAAGAGGAGTCTTATTATTATTATTACTATTATTATTATTTAATTCCTAAAGGAGTTTGGGAATTAATTAATAAAATTACTCTCATATATCCTAATAAGATTAGGAGACTAATTAATTAAAAGAGTTTAATTAATTAATCCTAATAAGATTAGGAGCCTAATTAATTAAAAGAGTTTAATTAATTAAAATAAAACTCAATTTTCTTAATTGTTAAGGAGGGTTGCCCACATCTATAAATAAGAGAAGTCTTATTATGGGTGAGATTGGTTGACACTTTCATAATACACGTGAATACGTAATTCTAATAGTTGGGAGAGTACACCCTTTTCAATGAGAGATAAAAAAACTAGGGTTTTGTCAAACACCTATCTTCTTGAATCTTTCTTCTTCCTTGGTGGATCACCACTAGAGGCCAAACACTTGGGTGGCTAACATTGATCAAAGAAAGGAACCAAACCCGGTGGATTCAAGTTGAACGCGAAAAAGATTAGAGGTGAACTTGTACCTGAGGAAGCTCAAATCTTCAAGGGTATGATTCTTGTTCTTCATTTTTTTCGTTTAATTAATAATTGTGCATAAAGGGTGATCCGGGTATATGATTTATAAAATTTTAAAACTATGATTTTCTACGTTTCTGCTTATTTTGTGCAATTTGATTGCGTTCATGAATATTACAAACCTAACAGTGGAACCAGAGCCAAACCTTTATGCGAATTATTAATTGTTTTAATTTGATATGCATATTGATATATGTTCAGAACAATTTAATTGGGCATAATTTCGTTGTATAAAATTTTTAAAAAGAAAAATACCCGAAAGATTCCGTGGCTGTTTTTTTTTTCAAGAGCTAATCCGGTATCATGTACCTTCGGTTTAGATATTTATATGATTCATGTACTATCAAAGCTTCAGTCTTCCGTGACTTTGGTTATTATATTATATTATATTATATATATATATATATATATATATATATATATATATATAATAATTTTAATCTTAAAATAAAAAGTTTATTTTAATTTCAAAATTGGATTTCAAGTTAACTAATTAGAGTTGGAATTGAATTCCATGATAACTATAATTGGAGTTGAAATTGGATTCCATATTTACTTAAATAAAGGAGTTTATTTAGATATGAAATAAGATTTCATATTCTTCAAAATAAAAGAGTTTATTTGTGAATAGGAAAGAGAATCCATATTTCCTTAAATAAAGGAGTTTATTTAGATATAGAATAAAATTTCATATTATTCAAAATGAAGGAGTTTATTTGTGAATAGGAAAGAGAATCCATGTTTTCTTTAATAAAGGAGTTTTTTTTACTTCGAATTGGATTCCATAATTAATTAAAATAGAGGAGTTTACTTTGATTAAAGAATTTGATTAAAATAAAATAGTTTATTTTATTCAAAATAGGATAAATTAAAATAAAAAAGATTTATTTTGATTTAAATTTGGATTAAAATAAAGGAGTTTATTTTGATTCAAAATTAGATTTTATACTAACTAAATTTGCCCATTAAATGATATCAATATATATATTGAATGTTTATTATTCATGAGATGAATGTTATTTATTGATGCATATGGTGATGTGTATGATAATAAATGGGATTGATTATAGACTATTGACCAATGTGATTGGATTTTATTTTAGTTGGATGCATGAATGTATGAGTTTTATTAAATGGGGTCTGCGTACCTTGTCTTCTCTAATTTTTTCTTAATGTAAATTTTAACTCCCTCCTATGTACTTTCCCTTGACTGCTGATCAAGGTTTCTATTTATTTTAAATAGTTTTGTAATAGGAATAATTAGAATTAATTTTGAAGAATTGGAGATCAAGAAGCAAGGAGCGCGTGAAGACCCGTTTGTAATGGAGCCCGAGTTTAAATGTAATAGTTATATTTAAATATTAATTCTTACACTCCTAGGGTTTGACCTTTTGGTTCACTTGATGGCTTTAGTGAACCAAACTAGAATAAAAGTCCATAATCAATCCAGGTAGAATATAGTATTCTATATGTGCATGCTTATACTATATATATTATATATTATGCAAACATGATTCTCTTGTTAATTAATATAACACGTATTATATATATATATATATATATATATATATATATATGTGTGTGTGTGTGTGTGTGTGTGTGTGTGTGTGTGTGTGTGTGTGTGTGTGCATGCGCGCTAAACAAGATGAGACAAATTAATAACAAACCCCTCAAATATTTTATATTAAGTTGTAACGTTCAAAGATATTTAGAATATCGAACGTCGCCTTCTAGCATGGTAGAAACAATAGAGTATTGAATATTTAATATGAGTTTATTGTGCACACACAAGGCAAGTATTAAATATTTAAGATGTTATTTTTATTAGATATGATGTTTATAAGGAATTGAACATTACTGCTTTGTTGTGCACACACAAGGGCTGTAGTTTTCTCTTCACTTATATGGAAATGTTGGGTCTAACTTAACTTAGATCATTTTAGTTCGGATGTACACACACTTGACCATTATAATCTAAGAGGCAAAATACAAGGAGTTGCATAGTTGATGTAATTGACAAGAGTTGTCTACCTATTTATTTATATATAGTTTGTTGTGCACACACAAGATTATATACATTTGAAATGGGATCCTTATTCTCACTAGCATATCTTTAATTAGATATTGTCGAATTATATATATTGAGGGTAATATAGTTTGAAAAAAATAGTGGGAGATACCAATTTAAAACAAGACCAAATTTATTTTGGTAATTAATAAAAGAATGTATGCTAAAATGTTGTTAATTATAAATTCATTTACAGAATTTTATAATGTCTAAAATTATTATCACTACGTAGCATATTAGATGCTAAATTAACCAGACCGAATTAAACAGATTGGTTAACGAATTTGAGAATAGTTCTCATGGCTAAAAAGCTATCTTATGTCCTTAATACGCCTATCCCTGCAATGGTTGCAGACAATGCATATGAGGAAGAGATTGCTACTTTTAAAAAGTGGCAAGATGATGCACAGTTGGCTCAATGCATCATTCTCGCATCCATGAGTACGTGCTTTAGCATTAGCATGAAACTATGGATGCTCCTACTATATTCATGCACATCAAGTAGTTGATAGTGAGGAAAGTAGGACTGATAGATATTAGATATCTAAGGAGCTCTTCTGATCTAAAATGACCGATGACACTACAGTGCAGATAAAAGTCCTTAACATAATCAATTTGATTGATCAATTAGGACAACGGGTTTTATCATGGATGGAGAGTTGAGCCAAAATTTGATTTTACACTCACTCCCGGACTCCTTTAACAATTGTTGTGAATTTTTCATATGAACAAGCTAGATATCAGCTTCGCTGATTTGCTTAACATGTTGAAAAATATTGAGAGTCACTTTCCAATCAAGAAAGACAAAGTGTTACTGGTAAAGGTCAAAGGATCTCCTAAAAAGAAGAACGATTCTAAGAAGGTAAATAGAAAAGGCAAAAACAAAGGATAATAAGAACAAAACTGATATGGATTGCAAAGGAGTTTGCTTCCACTGTAATAAGCCTGAACACTAGAAAAGAAACTGCGAGAAGTATCTTGTAGAGGCTAACCAGAAGAAGCTTAGTGAAGCTTCGGTTACAAATATAGTTTTTATTCATGATTGAAATAAAAAAAATTTTAAGTCAAGGTTCTACTTGGATATTGGATACCGACTTTGGTTATCATAAATATAGATTTATGAAGGGACTAAGCAGAAGTAGAAAGCTAAACAAAGATAAGTAATCTTATGTGTGACGCCCCCAAAATTAGGTATACATCACCCATCTTGGCTCGTCAGATACATGGTACAGAATTCAAATACAACTTAATAATACAACTATCGTGTACAATATGACAAAGCATAAACTGTGAGTTTGAATACAAATATTGTCTACTAGAGAGTATCCATACTCAAAAGGAGTCCTCATTACGTTTATTAACACACTATTACATAGAATAGTGAGGACTACTAACTAATACCATCATTTGGACCATCACTCCGTTTCTCGACTTGCCCCAGCTACGTTCTCATTTCTTGAAGAGAACAGTGAAAGAAAGGGTGAGCTCAACTAGCCCAGTAAGAAATATTATGACTAAGATAATGCAGAATAAATTATCATTAGTTTTCAACAATGTTAAACTGATAAAATATAATAGACATCAAGTTTAACTGCAGCGGAATAAGCAATCCATTAAAAGAGTCAAGTAGAAAATAAACTCTACTATCTTTTATGATTTAAAAGGTTTTTCAACACTGATATCGCTGGGACTCAGCTTAATAAAATAATTCACATCATCGAATCACCCCTGCACTATGGCCAAGGATATTCGTGTATTCATTAATGGTCATGATCATGCCAACAACTGTCCATCAATGCACTACGGGCCAATGAGGACTTTTACCACATCATTTGTAACATTACGGTCATTATTATACCGAATAATCCCTAGTCATAATCATACCAAGTCCATCTATGCATTACAGGCCACAGATGACTTTCAACATTTTATAAACATGAGGATGATGACAATGATATAAGAATTCAATAAAACAAGTTCAAGAATTAATTTATCCAAGAATTAACAACGTCCAAATTGTCAACATGATACTACTTTGTGGAGTAAAATTCAAGAATACTTAGAAGAATATTTTCATGAAAAGATACTGGATGAACCGCAATTATCAAGGATATTCCACTAATTTCATGGAGTATAGAAGTCAAAACTTAACCAATTGAGTATAATAAAGAATGAAATAACAAAAGAAATCACCCGGCATGTGATAGACCGCACAGACAGGTTATTCCAACAGAATAATAAATAATAGAACCAGGTCCGGCGTAAATGCACAGACAGGATATTCCGACAGAATAATAAATAATGGAACCAGGTGCGGTGTAAAACACACTGACAGGATGTTCCAACAGAATAATAACAAAACGGAACCAGGTCCGGTGTAAAACACACAGACAGGATGCTCCAACAGAATAATAACAAGACGGAACCAGGTCCGGTGTAAAACACACAGACAGGATGTTCCAACAGAATAATAATAAAAATGGAACCAGGTCCGGTGTAAAACACATAGACAGGATGTTCCAACAGAATAATAATAAAAACGGAACCAGGTCCGGTGTAAAACACACAGACAGGATGTTCCAGCAGAATAATAGAAGAATGTCACCAAGTATAGGGTAGACCGCGTATACAGGTTATTCCAACAAAGTAATAAAAAATGGAATAACAACAGTTCTCTTCATGAATAAGAAAGAATAACACCCCTTACCGTTTTAAAGAAGAACTGAAATAAGGAAGTAGTTAAGTAGCAGAATACTTTTCTTTTCTCTCTCTATAGTTTCTCTCTATAGTTTCTCTCTCTAGAGTTCTGTGAATTCGTAAGAAATAATGAAGGAATGAGCTGCAATTTATAGAAAATGGAATGCATAGTAACTAATCCATGAACGGTCCAAATTGATTACTTTAATCTGACGGTCCATATTTAAAGAAAATTTTTTTAAATAAAATATAATATATTCTATTTATAGAATAACTTTAATAAAGTATTCTGTTTTATATAAAAATATATTTCTGTTTTATGACGTTAATAATACGAATAAAACAAAACTTCATTATCGCTAAATAATTCATATTATTAACTGACAATAATTGAATCAAACTGAGTGACTTCTTACATAAGCATTAATAATCAATACCGTGTGTTACTATGCAACCACACGTATTACTGTACTTTTACTACCGAGTAGTTTAACAGTAACAATGGTAAAACTTCCGCCGTTATTTTTAATAAAATATTTTTGTCATTTTCTCAATCCGATAATAATTCTGTTGTGGGGTCCACCAATGATTGTGCCATTGTACGAATATTCCCTGTTAAAACGAATATTCCCCGACCAATCGAATATTATATAACAACTTGCGTACTTTGTAAAATTTATAAATATTACCCACAACTATAACATTATATCAAATTATTTCCATAATATTCAAAAATGATATTTATAGAAAATTCATCTTTATTTATAAAAGTTGGGGTCTTACAACCTCCCCTTCTTATGAAATTTCGCCCTCGAAATTAGGGTACGTACCTGGTATGTCGAAGAGGTAAGGATACCTTGATTTCATTTCAGATTCTAACTCCCAAGTCATTTCTTCAACAACGTAGTTTCTCCACAAAACTTTGACTTGAGGTATAACCTTGGAGCGTAGAATATGTTCCTTCTTATCCAAGATTTGAACAGGAACTTCTTCATACGTCAAATCTTCTGCTATTTCGTCTGGTTCTAACTCAATAATGTGGTTCGGGTCTTCCACATATTTACGTAACATAGATATGTGAAAAACGTTATGAACACGAGACATACTTGGCGGTAAAGCGAGTCTATAAGCCACAGTTCCTACTCGATCGAGGATTAAAAATGGACCGATGAATCGAGGATTGAGCTTTCCTCTCTTTCCAAATCTCGTAACTCCTTTCCATGGAGCAACACGTAAGAACACATGATCTCCTATATCAAATTCCACGTCCTTTTGATGAAGATCAGCATAACTCTTTTGTCGATCTTGTGAGGTTTTTATACGTTGTCGAATCGTTTGAATCTTTTCTGTAGTCATACGTACCAACTCCGGTCCCAACAGCGTTGCTTCACCCACCTCATCCCAACATACTGGAGAACGACATTTTCTTCCATATAATACTTCGAATGGAGCCATGCCAATACTTATTTGATAACTGTTGTTGTAGAAAAACTCCATCAATTGTAAGAACTTGTCCCAACTTCCCTTAAAATCAAGGACACAGAGTCTTAATAGATCTTCAAGTATTTGAATAGTCTTCTCTGATTGTCCGTCCGTCTAAGGATGATATACTGAACTAAATCGTAAATCCGTGCCCATAGCTTTTTGTAAACTAACCCAAAATCGTGAAGTGAATCTTGGGTCTCGGTCAGAAACTATGGATACTGGCATACCATGCAGTCTTACAATCTCATTTATGTACATACGAGCAAGACGATCAAGTGTATAAGTTTCTCGTATCGATAAGAAATGAGCAGACTTGGTCAATCTATCAACAATGACCCAAATCGCATCAATACCTTGAGAAACCTTAGGAAGACCGGTAACGAAATCCATGGTAATGTGATCCCACTTCCATTCTGGAATTTCAAGTGGTTGCAATGGACCTTTTGGTACTTGATGCTCCGCTTTGACTCGTTGACAAGTTAGACACCTTGAGATAAATAGCGCTATCTCTCTCTTCATATTGCTCCACTAAAATGTATGACGAAGATCATGATACATTTTGGTACTTCCAGGATGGATTGCGAACGGTATGTTGTGCGCCTCCATCATAATTTCATACTTTAAATCAGGGTTGTTAGGAACACAAAGTCTGGAGTTGACTCGAAGTATTCCTTCTTCATCGATTCTTGCTTTCGGCATAGCACCTTCTTGCACTTTCTTCCTCATACGCATCAGCTCCAGGTCTGTAGTTTGAGCAGCTTTAACTTTATCGATTAAAGTTGGTTCTACTTGTATATTCGTCATCATCATATGGGTCCCTAGAGTCTTTAACTCTATCTCCATCCTTTGTAAATCACACAAAATGGGCCTTTGCGTTGACAATATCGCACTCGTACTTGTATATGATCTTCTACTCAATGCGTCAGCTACCACGTTCGCTTTTCCATGATGGTATTGAATGGTATGATCATAATCTTTCAACAGTTCAAGCCAACGTCGTTGTCGCATGTTGAGTTCCTTTTGAGTGAAGAAATATTTGAGGCTTTTATGATCCGTAAAGATCTCCACATTCTCCCCATACAAGTAATGCCTCCAAATTTTAAGTGCAAAGACAACAGCTGCCAACTCTAGATCATGAGTAGGATAATTCCTCTCATATTCCTTGAGTTGTCTTGATGCATAGACTATGACTTTTCCATGTTGCATAAGAACGCATCCCAACCCTTTGCTCGAAGCATCACTGTAGATGACAAATCCCTCCGAGCCAGATGGTATTGTTAGAACAAGTGCTGAAATGAGTCTCCTCTTGAGTTCTTGAAAACTCTTCTCACATTCTTCGCTCCAACCGAACTTTGTATCTTTTCGAGTCAGCTGTGTTAATGGAGTAGCGATTCGAGAAAATCCTTCCACGAATCTCCGATAATAACCAGCTAAACCAAGAAAGCTACGTACTTCGGTCACTGATTTAGGTTGCTCCCAGCTTTGAATAGCTTCAATCTTTGTCGGGTCAACAGATATTCCATGTCTTGATACCACGTGCCCAAGGAATGCTACTTCCTCAAGCCAGAACTCGCATTTCTTCAACTTGGCATAAAGCTTGTATTCACGAAGCTTTTGGAGTACCAACCTCAAGTGTTGCTCATGATCTTCACGACTTTTGGAATAAATAAGGATGTCATCAATAAAGACGACCACAAAGTGATCCAAATATTCTTTGAATACCCGGTTCATCATATCCATGAAGGCAGCAGGAGCATTAGTCAATCCAAAGGACATGACTAGGAATTCATAATGCTCGTACCGAGTTCTGAAAGCCGTCTTTGGAATATCCTCAGTTCTAACCTTCAGCTGATGATATCCAGAACGAAGATCGATCTTTGAAAAGAATTGTGCTCCTTGCAATTGGTCAAACAGGTCATCAATACGTGGCAATAGGTACCTGTTTTTTATGGTGACATGATTCAAATCCCGATAATCAATACAAAGTCGCATACTTCCATCTTTCTTTTTCACGAATAGCACAGGAGCACCCCAAGGAGAAGTACTAGGACGAATAAAGCCAATGTCTAACAATTCCTGCAGTTGGATCTTTAACTCCTGAAGTTCAATAGGAGCCATTCGATATGGGACTTTGGAAATGGGTTTTGTACCGGGTTCAAGGTCGATACAAAATTTAATTTCACGCTCTGGGGGTAGGCCAGGAAGTTCTTCAGGGAATACGTCAGGGAATTTATTAACAATAGAAATATCATTCAAAACTGACGTATTTTTATTTAGATCCGTGACATGTGCTAAGAAAGCTTGACATCCGTTTTTCAATAAACGAATAGCTTTATGGCTTGAGATGACAGCGATTGATTTTAATGGTTTGGTTGCTTAAATTCGCATAATAGGTCGATTAGGAATATGAAAGCTAACAACCTTACGAAAGCAATCAATTTTTGCATGATGAGTAGTTAACCAATCAATCCCTAGAATCACGTCAAATGCAAGTATTTTTAATGAAATAAGATCGACAGGTAATGTGTGGGTACCAACTTGAACCAAACAGGACTTATAAACTGTGGATGTAATGAAGGCTTCTCCCAATAGAGTTTCAATAGATAAGTCAAAGTCTAATTTCTCCGGAGTCAAATTTAATCGATGAGCGCAAGTTGGAGAAATAAAAGAATAGGTAGAACCGGTATCAAATAAAGTATAGACTTCGTTAGAGTTTATGATAAGCTTACCCGTGATGACCTCATTCGGGTTCCTTGCTTTCTGGGAGGTCACAACAAACGCTCTCCCTTGCACTACCGGTTTTGACTTTTCTGGAACGGCCTTTGGTGTCTCCATCTTGGCTGAACTTGTTTTTGGTAAACGACAAAATCGAGCTAAATGACCTTCTCTTCCACAATTATAGCATGCTTTAGTCGGCATCGCGCAGTTTGGACTGATGTGCCCCTCCCCTCCGCATTTGAAACATATGATAGGTGGTCGTTCTCCTTCCTTAACAACGAGTGATGGTGCTGACGTCTTTCCATCATTGTTGAATCTCCTCTTCTTGAAATGACCATTCTTATTATTTTGGTCCTGATTACAACCGAAGTGGTTACCATTTCTGGCCTGTTGATTCCCTCCACGCTTGTTGTCACCGCTTCGATGACTGCTCTCACTGGTATTATCATTTTGTCGACTGCTCTCTTTTGGTTGCGTTGACTCGTTATCGCGCTCCACTAACTGAACCCTATTCACAACATCTGAATACAAACACAGTTTATGAGAAATAAGATGTTGACGTATCTCAGGTTTCAAACCTCGCAAAAATATTCGCGTCATTCGCTCTTCATTATCCACCAAGTGGGACGCAAACCGGGACAACTCAGCAAATTTAGCCTCATACTACGACACGGTCATATTATTCTGCTCCAATTTGATGAACTCCACCTCCTTCATGTGACGAACACTTTCAGGAAAGTATTTGTCATTGAACAGCTCTTGGAACTTCTCCCAAGACATCTTCAGTGCAGCAGGTTGAGTACGCTTAATCGATTCCCACCAGCAATCTGCCTCTCCTCGCAACATAAAGGCGGCAAAGGGAACCTTTTGCTCCTCGGAGCATCCCAAGACATCAAATATCTTGGTGATCTGTTTTATCCATGTTTCCGCTATAAGTGGTTTTGGCTCTCCCTTAAACTCCGATGATCCCAGCTCCTTGAACTGTTTAGCGGTGACCGTCCGAGAGTTTTCAGTATTTCCACCTATATTTTGAACAGGAGCCGATCTCGCCTGCTGTTGCACGAACTGCATAAAGCTTTTGAACATTTCATCATTCATCATTTGGTCAGTATTGTTGTTTGTATGAGGATTGTCGCCTTCCTGATGCACATTATCCCGATTATTGATATGTGGTGAATCCACAGTCGCCTGTGCTCCATTGCTATTCTCAACATTCTCGGATGCCATTTTCAGATACTGCCACAAAATAAAAGTTAATTGATATGTAACAATCTTATTCATTTATTAATAAAAAGTATTAATTTATCAAAGGCTTTTAATTATCTACATGATGCTGCTTTATAATATGTGATAAACCCATAGTTAAGCAATGCTTTTAGAATAATGATGATGATCAGTCTAATGAGATCTAAATTCTTAGAAAGCTTAAAACTAAAATAGTTTCCAATCGTTGGATTACTAAATTGGTGATTAGTGAATCCGGATAGATTGGTACATACATTGCTTACTCATTGGATGAGGATGATTGATCTCATGATCATTTATGTGGAGACACTAAAGCAAGCATGTAGGTGCTTATTGGAGAATAAGTACACTAAACGTGGCTCGCTAAGGAATACCTAATGGAGTTTTACTTGCTTGTCAATAGGAATTTCTGTAGTGATAGTTGTACAAGTGATCATTAGACCTAAGATCATCATAGTATTTTGTGTATGATGAATTAAACTTTGACTTATTTCTTAAGACCCTTATGGTATATCAATGGGTATGCTTGGGTATACTAAGTTGTACATGGAGATAATGTATGATCAATAAAGAATCTACCGCTTCTAGTAAAAGAAGTGAAATATCCTATGTGATTCGATAAATGACAACCCAGTAGTCCTTGGCCAAGGCAGAATGAAATTAGAAAGGAGTTTCTAATTTGTATTATATGGAGTTGTGCATTTAAAAGTCGAAATATATATAATTAAATAAATTAAGACTTGACAGTAATTCCATGTCTTATATTTAATTGGAAAATTGTATGGTAGAAGGATTGAATTGTACGGTAACTATTTACTCAAAGGTTCTTTTATGATTAATATTGAAATCTATATTATCTGGAAAGTTGTTAATCGCTAGGGAGGCTTATCCCTATTGTAGAATAAATATTATTTATTTAAATAAATTAATATTTTAATTTATTTATTTAAATAAGATTAGAATTGTTCTAATTGATTTATTCACAACCGGTTTAATATAGAGAACCTAAAGGGTCACACCATAAAAGGAAGAATAATTATTTAAGAAATTAATGGCATAATCGTAATAATAACTTAAATATATTTAATTTAATCTATGGTGATAGAATAAATTAAATAGCTTAATATTTATTATTTAATATTTTAAAAATATTAAATATAAATTAATAAGAGGAGTCTTATTATTATTATTATTACTATTATTATTATTTAATTCCTAAAGGAGTTTGGAAATTAATTAATAAAATTACTCTCATATATCCTAATAAGATTAGGAGGCTAATTAATTAAAAGAGTTTAATTAATTAATCTTAATAAGATTAGGAGCCTAATTAATTAAAATAGTTTAATTAATTAAAATAAAACTCAATTCCTTAATTGTTAAGGAGGGTTGCCTACATCTATAAATAAGAGGAGTCTTATTATGGGTGAGGTTGGTTGACACTTTCACAATACACGTGAATACGTAATTCCAATAGTTGGGAGAGTACACCATTTTCTATGAGAGATAGAAAAATTAGGATTTTGCCAAATACCCATTTTCTTTAACCTTTCTTCTTCCTTGGTGGATCACCTCTAGAGGCCAAACACTTGGGTGGCTAACATTGATCAAAGAAAGGAACCAAACCTGGTGGATTCAAGTTGAATGCGAAAAAGATTGGAGGTGAACTTGTACTAAAGGAAGCTCAAATCTTCAAGGGTATGATTCTTGTTCTTTATTTTTTCGTTTAATTAATAATTGTGCATAAAAGGTGATCCGGGTATATGGTTTGTAAAATTTTAAAACTCTGATTTTCCACGTTTTCGCTTATTTTGTGCAATTTGATTGCGTTCATGAATATTACAAACCTAACACAAACAATCCATTATAAGTGTCAAGTAGAGCATGATATCTACTATTTTCTATGATTTAAACACTACTACAAAACAGTAAATGGATAACGCGTAAAAAACGTTGTAGAAGGTCTTACATAAACATCATATTTAAGGGTGTTATCTATTTAACACCTTTATACAATGTTTTTAAAACGTTGTAGTTTGTCACATTACACAACGGCTTTTTTTAAACGTTGTATATTTATTTTTCATAAATTCTTAGATGCTTGAAAACGTTGTAGATGATATGATTTCACAACGTTTTCTGGCTTAAAATGTTGTGATTTGGTACATCAGACAACGTTTAGACTCATTTATACAACGTTTATAAAGTGTCATCTATTTAGACTACTTTATACAATGTTTTTAAAATATTATAGTTTAACTTTAAAATGTTATAATACATGATGTTGTAATAATTGTAGTTCACCTATATTTGAGTTTAAACTAATAACTCCAATGCATACTTTAATTTCTAATTCAAAAAATTCATCATGCCAATTTTAATAGGTATAATCACAATGTCTTCAATACTATACTATAATATGTTTGATAAAAAGAACTATACTATAATATCAAAATATTCTAGGATCATTCAAATAGACTACAGTTCATTCTCCTTTCATATTTTCAATAAACAATTCAAAGAAGGTCAACACCTACTTATTTTATACAAGAACAGAAATTTTAATGTTATTCAAAATTCTTGTGTGGGTGCAAGTGCAAGGTAGGACATATTAAACTTCTGCTATGAAGAAATCAACTGCTTTTAACAACTAACTAGTTCAACATCCTATAGATCCATATAAAGTGATAGCACTATGATTGAGCTTACGCAAGGTCGCCCCCAATAATGAGCAGGTTCCCAAGTGGCAGAGTGAGCTCGAAATCACTACAACGGATACGAATCAAAGGTTGAGCAAGAAGACGTGCCACACTGTAGGATGAGTTTCCACCATCACCAGTATCAGCTACAAAGTCGAACCACAGATCATCCTTTTCACTAAACTGGTCATATAATAAATCATCCTGTTTATCTCCATCTTGAACCCTGCTCATTGCCGCCTAATGGTATGGTGCCAGAAGAAAAGAAAAAGAATTCATTGTAACAATAACACAATTTAATCAATGTGTTATCAATAAATTATTCAGAAGGAACATTTGACTAAAAAAATCATTTTCAGAATCAAATATCAAAACAAGATTCTTTACGCTAATGATTAGCTATCAAGGAAAACATTTACCAATAAAGGTTTAGTTTACCAATAAATCAAATAACCACAAGTTAACTACATATCCAAAGCATGGCTCACACTCATAGAGATAAAATCAGCTTACGCAATCCCCCCTAGTTTTTCCAAAAATTCCATAACATGCAATCTCTTTAATGGAGTTGCAGAAATTCAATGTTTATGTCTGAATATCTTTAGGTGGCCTATAGTTATCAAACGGTTGTTTTGAGATGTCATTTTATTCAAGTAGTTACTACTAATTAGTCTTAGAATGCACTAAAATCTGACTAAAAGTACCTCTTCTTATTTCAAATTATCAGGTTCTAAAAGTCTAAATAGATAATGAAAAATCAAAGAATATAGTGCTTTTTGCAGTTATGTACCCACATGCGCACATTGCATACAAATGGCAGCAGAAAACATTAGAGAAATTAGCACTAGGATACTTCTTGTTTCTTCAAGCCTTGCAGAGTGTGGAGAAGGATTCCTGTCCATGGTGCCCTGTTTAGGTGTTTTGGGTAGGTTTATGCCTTTAGCTATACTGCTTGTATATGGGAGCCACTTCTGGTGATTTTCATTTATTTAAATGAATACTTACTAAGGGAAAAAGAAGCCTTGACAAAATACCTTATAGAATTTTGAAATTTTACAGAGAATGTCAAATGTCAGAAAGAATTTTTGTACCTGCATCATGCGCATATCAGAACGTCCAACAAATAGGGCTACTGACACAAGGAGGTCAAATACTATCTTGAATAGATCAACTGATGTCCTGCAACATAGGATCATCATATGCTAAAAGATGTAACAGCTTAACCCAGTAATAAAGTTGGGGGAATAAAGAGATATAGAAAATATACCCTGAATACCAAGGAACCATGTCCAAGAAATCTGGCTTCATTTGTTTTTCCTTCAGCTTTTCATACTCTTTGACTGACAGAGGGTGAGTAAGAGCCCATCTATTAATCATCCAACATCAGCAAAGTAGGAAACAAAGCATAGTACAACAAGCATGAAATTTTTATAAGAGAGTGAAATATTATTTTGATATTACGAGAAAAATAGTTTTATAATTCTTCACTTGAGGGAATGGAATACACTCAACCATCACATAAATAAATTACTACTTCATGGACCTTTAAGTTGGGAAAAAAATTGATAGCATGGTGAATTTATCAGAAAGAGTAATCAAGTCCTTGTTCCGCTGTTGTGTATGTATATTAATTAACATTAAATACAATGCAAAAATTCTTTAGGAAGGATTATTTAGTGGATGCAACAGAAAATACAAGTTACAAGCCATTTTATCTACCTAAATGGCACTCACTGAAAATTGTCAACTTACCCTGTTGATCTTTCCACTACATAGTTGGCAATGTAGAGACCGATAAAGGTATCCCATAATGAATATATAGGAGAAATTCCATCAGATGATCCCGAACATGAGCCGTTGAAACCTAACTACAAATGAAAATGAAAATGAAAATAAGGAAGAATGGTAGAAACTGCATAAGATCCTCCAAAGCATTTATAAAATTATATCAGATTGTGGAAATGGGCAAAAACCATACCTCTCCATATATAACCCACTTGGACAGAAGTGGATGATCACTAGCTGACCCAACTAGAGTAAACCAAGATGAGCATACATGGTCTTTTAACTCATTCATTCGGATAAAGTTCGTAAGCCATGTGTTGCGCTCTTCCTTGTTCCACAACGAAAACCAACTAAAAAGTTTTCGTCCAAATGTTTTTTCTTTTAGAACTGAGCGGTTGCCACAATGGCTATAAAATACACAACAGGCTATACTTAAGACCTACACATAATAAATGGTATCATAATACTGACCAGAATTTGCATACACAAAAAAGTTTAGATTTTGTTTAGTACGACTTACAACACAATTTTGGAAAATTATAAGGATCTCAGGCCTACATTTCCATCCCCTGACATTTACCTTCTATTTATATGCCAATGAATTAGGGGTGTAGAGTAAGAGTATTGTTCAGAAAAATACCGATCTCCAGAAATTGGAATTAAACACTGATATTCCGCAACATTGAATGAAGAAAAAATTAACATTTGAAAAATTATAGTGCCTATATAAATTACATATATCTTAAACTAGAATTCATCGCCAATTTGACTTCATATCTAATATTTTAGCACTAAACAACAACAAAAATTCAAAATTTCAGTTTAAGTAAAGCAAATGAAATTTACCATAAGTTTTAGGGTCCGAGGCAACTCTAGAGCATTTGACAATCGAAGGAACATAAGTTACCAAATCAGACATAGGAGTCTCAGGTACGAACAATGGCGTGGTGGCGGAACCCGACGACTTGTGAGGCGTTAGGTCATCGTCGATGACAAAGACTATTGTAGGGTTCGAATCGAATTCTGTTCTTTGTCTTGGGTATGAATTGCAAGCGGAGTTGAAATGACATGTTTTAGGTTCAAATCAGACGTACCTTAGGTTTGGAGACAAATTACAATGAAGAATAGTTAATACTCTTGAAAGTACCGGATCAGCGAATGCTATGTTCGATGTAGGCACTAACGAGTAAAATGGCATATGACGTGGAGTTAGGGTTTTAGGACTTCGAAAAGAGGAAGGGAATAAATTTACATACTCGACTCCCGACTCCCAGTCCTTTGCAGTCTCTTTGACGATGTCTTCTCCAATTTTTTTTAGGAGATAGACCGAGTGGTCCGATTTTGGGGGCCAAGGAACTCGCCGCCCCCACTTTGACACCGGTTACCTGGATGTACGTAGACGTTGATGACTTGAGATGGGTCAAACTTTGGCGGCATTGCAGCAGAGATCGATAACTAGGGATTTGGTTTTGTGATCGAAAGAGAGCAAAGAAAGACATAGTTCCGCTCCGTGTTTTAATTTTAAATTTTCGTTTAAGCGCGACTTTTTACTCCATGTTTTTTACATAGATAAAAACGTTATCTATTTAAAATTAAAAATTGCCCTTATAAATAAATAACATTTTTTCATATGTATCTACAATATTTTGTTAAAAAACGTTGTGAAAAAAAATACTGTAACATTTTTTGTAAAAACATCATCTTTTAAGTAATGTCTTTTTATGGTTTTGTACTAGTAAAAGTTCATCATCAATATTTGATTGCTGGAACACAGCTCAATAAATAATCCACATCACTGAATTATCCATGCATTACGTGCCAAGGATATTTATTAATATCGCATCCACGAATTATACATGCACTACGGGCCAAGGATATTCGTTATTATCACCAATGGTCATGACCATGCCAACAACTGTCCATCAATGCACTACAGACCAATGAGAACTTTTACCACATCATTTGTAACATTACAGGTCATGATTATACCGATACATAATTCCTAGTCATAATCATACTAATCAACAGTCCATCTATGCACTACAGGCCAAAGATGGCTTTCATCACAATATAAGCATGAGGATGATGACAATGATATAAGTGTCGACGTCATGATTTTTATTTTGTCCCTTTCTATTCTTGTCTTTTGGTGTTCTCATGTTAGGTGAGATTTGTTTGAAAAAACAAGTTGTGAAAAGGTCCGACATGTATATGTCGACGATTGGACTGTAAGAGTCGCCAATTAGTTTTTTAAATGGTTGTACCAACATAACTGAGAAAAGATTTACACATTGACCCAGAGATGTGACACTGCTTAACGGGTATGTGAAACCGAGATTCGTTAGGGTATGGGGACTTGGTTATGCGGAGGGAAGGTGTTAGGCAACCCCCGACATCCGTGTTGCCACGGTGACTGTCACTTTTTAATTAAACTGTTATATCAATATGTGTGTATGTGTGGATCAATGTGCAATTATTTGGAAGTAGTACTATGCCTCGTTCGCACCTATATACAAAGGGTTTGAATTTTATATAAAATTCAGTTTTAATAAGATATAGTAGTGATGTTTTGTAAAAAGAGGTTTTTTCAAACCCTTGTGCTCAATAGTAATTGAGGCCTTCGATACTTCCATTTTTATTATGTGTTCAGCTTGATTGCTTTTATTTTCGAGATGCGAAGCATCTTCGAGAAGATAATATGCATAGCAGTGCCGAACTCCTTGTGAGCATTGTTGCCTCCTTTTTTGTCTAATAAAAAGGACTCTAACTCATGCAAGCATACACGGGTTAACAAGTAGTACAGAGTAAGAAAAGTATCGATCCACGGAGAAAGGTTTTAAATTTTAATTATCATACATCAATTATGTCACTATTTTCTTATGCTCTAACGAATAACTCACAATAATAATTAATTCTAAATTCAATTAATGAATAAAAATAGGATACTAAAATACTATAATCAAATTTGGAAATAATGGGATTCTAACTTCATTTCATACTTCATCTAAATTGTAACCATCATGTAATGCTTATATATTTATCATGGAAAACTAGTCAAGAGCACAAAGGTGGACATAACCATATCTCAATGAACTATGACCTATTTATATAACCTCCACATATGATAGAAATCATGTAAGCAACACTATTACCAAAATCACTATATGTCTATGTGATATTGCAGCAATAATGAATTAAAGCACAGTCTCTTTCAGTACTACACACGATGAAACGGTATATTTCTATCCGGTTCACGAATTACAAAGCTAAACAACTCAGCCTCATAAACATATGCTATTATGATTATGTCCATACTCGTATTTCATTTTTCAATTCCATATAAGCATACAAAGTAAATGGTGATCAAACATTCATTCATTACGCTCAATCATAATAGGTAATCCAATGATAAACATACAATCAGCTACATAAATTTAGACTACATATCAAAATCCATTAGAATCCCATAATGGAATTTAGTTCATTTCTGAACTAAAAGCCATTATGGGATTGAAGCAACACATGGAATTAAACAATGCAAATAAGAGATGAAAGAGAAATGATTAAACCCAGTTGCAGAATCTGCTCCAATGTGTGTTCCAAAGTACCAATAATATCCAGAAAATGAAATTAATGATTATTCAATAACTAAAGTGAAGAGAGGATATAGAATGTATCAAAAATTGATCAAATCCTCTCTCGACTAGTTAAAACATAAGAACTCTAATTACTTGATATGAAAAACTGATAAAAGACCCAATACAAAAAAAAACAAAAAAAAACAAATTACAAAATTCAATACAAAAAAAACAAACAGACTAACAATACAAAAAATTCAACAAAAACGCTTAAAATACAATACAAAAAACAAAAATACTAATACAATACAAACAAATCAGCCTTAAGCCTCAAAAATACAATACTAATACTAATTAGTAATACAAATACAAATACTAATACTAATAGTAATACTAATTCTAATTAGTATTAGTATTGTGTTCCAATACAATACTAATTACCAGTATTGTTTAGATCAGCCTCAAGCGCTTAAAATTTAAATTACAAAAAAGTCAACAAATAGACTGCAGAGGACTCGCGCGGCCGCGCGTGATCCTAGTGTAAAACGGGCGCGGGCGCGCGATATGTGTGTCTGCCGAAGCTTTAGCGCGGGTGCGCGAGTTTTGGCTTGTTTAGCAGCGCGACCGCGCTACTTCTGTATTTTGTCCTCTGAAGTTTTGCTGCTACTGCTCCTTGTTCGTTATCATTCGTTCTGCTCATGTTCCTCTTGCCATCATTTGCTAGCTCCATGTCATCATGTCAATGCCAATCCTTGCCATTTCTTGCTTTCCTATGCCATAGGAGTTCCAATACAAGTACTGCAAAATAACATAAAATGCAACTAAAACATAGTAAAAACTACTTGAGATGAGCATAATTCTCGTGAATTGACATCCAATAAGTAGGTATAAAACCTACTTATCAAATACCCCCAAACTTGAACTTTTGCTTGCCCTCTCTCAAGCAACGCATATGACAGTAAACAATGAAATGCAACTACATGCTATGCAAACTAAACTATGATACAAATGAGTCCCAAGTTTTTCCAGCTAAAATGGAATTCTAATCCAATGTGCCTCAGCGAATTATCTAGATTCAAGAATAAACTTTCAAACTAAGCTATAGATATAATATCATACAATCAAATAACCCATACTCGCTATAAAGATGTTGTGTGTGTGTGTTGTGTTCAACAAAAACTTGACAAAGGCAAAGAATACACATGTTAAACTGCTTAAAACAGAAAATTGTAGTCTAAATCAAGATCCATGTATACTAATGCAACAAAAACTAATCCAACATATCAATACAAACTAAGGTTCAACAATGGGTTTAAATTGCTTTATTTTTACTCACGAGGGTGATTTTTGCGCTTTCCCGTGGTGTTTATTGCTATTTTTTTTATGCAGCGAGTGCATTTTACGCTCCATCTCGCCCCTTCCAAGGATTCAATAATTTAGATCAGGAAGGTTTCAAGATGGATTTTTCTTTTTCTCTTTTTCTTTTTTTTATACACAATAAGCATACCCATGTGTTCCCAAAGTTTGATTATCAATGTTTTCATGGCCTAAGTCCATTTTCTACACAATTCTCTTTTCAAAAACCACATTTCCTACTAAGCAATAAAAATACATTACTCTTATACCAACAAGCATATGTGAACACGTATGTGCTAACCGAAAGCATCTAAACAACATGCATAGATTACATCATGTAAAATATTATAGCTAACTCATGTTATCCAGTAAATTCAAAAATCCTTCAAAATTCAATTTCATCGTTGGCTAGACTCAAACTCCATTAAGCTAGACATTTGGGGCATTCAACTAAACACATAACTAAAACATATAATAACTACTAAAAATAGAAAAAAATTCTGCAATTACTAACTAACACATAAACATGAAAAATTTAAACTAAACATGCAAAAATATGCAAATTAACTACATGCAAATACCCTACTACCCAATACCCCCAAACTTAATATATTCATTGTCCCAATAAATGAAGGTATAGGGTTAGAAGAACTCCCCTACTAATCAGCTGCACCACCCTCTTCGGGTGGTAAATTCGGCGGTGAAAATTGCACGGCTATCCCAAATTATGGCCACTCGAGCATGGTACACTGCTGCGCAAATGCCTCCGCTAGCGACCTCGTCAAACCCGTAGAAAACGCTGCAAAATTGTCGTACATAGCATCAACCTTCCATTCCAACCTTTAGAGCTGTTGATCGTCAGTAGCAGCAGTGGCTTGAGTTGATATGTCTGCTTCATTCCCCTTTGAGGGTTGTGATGATGGCGTAGATGATGCAGGACGAAGGATGAAACCCTTACCCCTTGGGTGTGGGGTACCTCCTGCCCAATCTTCGAATCTTACAATCGTGGCATGAGTGATATCCTGGCTTGGGTACTGTAACTGTTCATTTGTCCACCTAACTCTTACTTTAGCACACAAATGAGCCACGATCGAGGCATGTGGTATACTTCCCGTAGTACTTCCCCGCATGTATCGCAACATGTTCTGATTAAGAAGGTGACCAACGTCGATATATTTTCCCACAATAATCCCCCAAAGAATAATTGCTCGCTCAGTTATAATTTCATGTTGATGGGATGATGGCTTGAGTTTTGCACAAATAAAGAGATTCCAAGCCTTAGCATAACGGTTGAGAGCTGAAGCTGGGAAGGTCTTAGGCTGATTAGTGTCGGGCGTGCAAGTCCATTGTGTTCCTGGGATACACAAATCAGCGATGACTTTATTGAGGTTTGTCTCCATTCGCTCTGCCTCAACCCAATTCATACGTCCAGTTGGAGGGTCGGGTAAATTGAATTCGCCACGAATTGCCCTTGGTCGATAGTCCACTTGAACCCCTCGGATGAAAGAAAAGCCACTCATTATCTCCCTTGCATTCGCATAAAATTCCCTCATAATGGCCATAGGTACATCTATTGGAGTAGAGCAAACTCCATGCCAACATTTTTCTTTGATCATCTACACCAATTGCCCATCTTGTGCATTTAGCTTCCCTCTTTCTCAAACAAATGAGTTCGCTACAATACGGTAATACTCTATTTGTGCATCCAGGCTGACAAATTTAGAAAAGTCCACATTGTCACCACTTTGGCTACTGTCAGAGGATGACTCAGGAGTGCGAGAGCGAGCACGCTTTGGTCCCATTGTTACCAATGAAGAAGGAGAAGAACTGTATTCTTGGACAAAGGTAGTATTTTTTGATAAACACTGAACACCCTCAAACTTGTTGTATATCCACCCACCCTCTGAAAACCCTAGCTTTATCAGTTGAAGAATTTGAATATGGATATGAAACGGATGCGAGATACGCGTAATGGGGTGAGGAGTTATAATTTTTTTGAAATAGAACGGTTGGGAGAGAAGAGTCGTGCACTTTTTGAGAGAAAGGGATACACACACTTCTATTAGAACTGTGCATGAGAAATGGACAAAGTCACGTCTTTAAGAACTTAAAATTTTTTCAAAATCCAGTTTCGGGCGCGGCCGTGCGTGTTTTGAACTAAAAATCTGCACGGGCGCGCGAGTGGTTTTGCTGCATAGACATATGGCGCGAGCGCGCCATTTTACACTGAAGTACTTGCGCGGCCGCATTACCCTGCATCCTGCAATACTAATCTGCATTTCAAACATACCAAAACTGTGACAAACCATCTCCATTACACCTGCACAAACAACAAATATCAGTATCAAAGCATGAACTAATGACTATGCATAAATGACTATCTTAAAACCATACTTTCTATGCTACGCTCAAGCATCATCATATTCACATTTAACTCCCATAATACTTATGTCACACTAGTTAGGCAATAACAATTAATCATGAAAATGAAATAATAAATACGATCTAAAACAGAATTAACAAGAGGTAAGGATATAAATAATGGGGTGCCTCCTATCAAGCGCTAAGTTATAGTCAATTAGCTTGACTATCTCTGACTCTGTCATGTTGAAGAAAGAATGGAGGTTACTTTCTGCTTGTCAATGTGACGCCCCCAAAAAAAGTATACATCACCTATCTTGGGTCGCCAGATATATGGTACAAAATTCAAATACAACTTAATTATACAACAGTCGTGTAAAATACGACAAAACATAATCTAAGAGTTTTAATACGAATATTGTCTTCTAGACAGTATTCAAACTCAAATGGAGTCCTCATTACATTTATTGTCACACTATTTTATAGAATAGCGAGGACTACAAAAACAACCACCTGGACCATCAATCCGTTCCCCGACCAGTCCCAGCTATATTCTCATTTCCTGAAGAGAAAAGTGAAAGAAAGGGTGAGCTCAACTAGCCCAGTAAGAAATATTATGACTAAGATAATGCAGAATAAATTATTCTTAGCCTTCAACAGTATAACAACTGATAGAATACAATAGACAATAAGTATTAGATCAACAACTGCAGCGGAATAAGCAATCCATTAAAAGAGTCAAGTAGAGCATAAAATCTACTATCTTCTATGATTTAAAAAGTTTTTCATCAACTTTATCGCTGAGACTCGACTTAATAAATAAACCACATCATCAAATCATCCCTGCACCACGGCTAAGGATATTCATGTAATCATCAATGGTCATGATTATACCGAATAATCCCTGGTCATAATCATACCAACAACTGTCCATCAATGAACTACAGGTCAATGAGGACTTTTACCACATCATTTGTTACATTACGGTCATGATTATACCGAATAATCCTTGATCATAATCATATGAAGTCCATCTATGCATGTAAGCCAAAGATGACTTTCATCACAATATAAGCATGAGAATGATGACAATGACATAATAATTCAATAAAACAAGTTCAAGAATAAATTTTAAAGATTTATAATTTAATTTATCCAGAAATCAATAAAGTTCAAATTGTCAACATGATACTGCTTTGTGGAGTAAAATTTAAGAATAATATTCATGTGCCAAAAATAATTTGGACAGAAAAGAAATATATTTTTCGGGAAAATAGTACCCCGTGAATAGTACCCTGTGAATAGTACCTCAAGAATAGTATCTTGTGAATAGTATCCCGATATGAAAAGTACCCCAAATACCCGAGTGAATAATATTTAGGTGAATAGTAATTTGGGTTAATTGTAACTCGTGCATAGTACTTCGACACAAAAAGTACCCCGAATGCCCGAGTGAATAATATTAGAGTGAATAGTAACTGGGTGAATAGTAACTCGAAAAAAATACCCAAAAAAATGATATTCCATAACAAGTACAAAAGAAATGATATCTCATATGAGTATAATAGATTATACGAAACTGCAAATACATTTTTATCCGCCATGCGGTAATCCACGAAGACAGATCATTTCCACAATTTAATAAAGAATGAATACGAAAGGCCATTCACCATGCATGCGGTAATCCACATAGACATGTTATTCCAATAGAATAATAAAGAATGGAATAACAGAAGAATGCACCAGGCATGCGATAGACCGCACAGACAGGTTATTCCAACAGAATAATAAATAATGGAACCAGGTCATGCGTAATACGCACAAACAGGATATTCCAACAAAATAATAAAGAATGGAACCAAGTCATGAGTAATCCGCATAGACAGAATATTCCAACGTAATAATAAAGAATGGAATAACAAAAGAATTTCATCATGTATGCGGTACTTCACATAGACAGGTTATTCCAATATAATAAAGAATGGAATAACAGAAGCTCTCTTCATGAATACGAAAGAATAATACCCCTTACGAATATTAAACGAAAATAATATTCATACGAATATGAAAAATAATTTCTCTTCAGAATATGAAATAAATAATACCCCTTACTTCAGAAGAAACTGGATACTAGAATAGTGAGGTAGCAGACTTCTCTTCTTTTTTCTCTCTATAATTTCCCTCTATAATAATTTCCCTATAGCTTTAGTGAATTGGTGAGAAATGAAGGAAGAATGAGCTTCTATTTATAGAAAAATATAATTTCGATAATTACACGTTTTGGGGCTCAAAATATTACAGTATAATACCTTTCTCTTTTTCTTCATTTTTAATTTAGTCCTGCAAGTATTATCAAACTTGCACCACCTCCCCTAATAGTAAATCATGTGAATCAATAGTAAATCATGTGACTCAATAGTTCTAAATATGTGAAAAAATTAATTACAGTATAGTACCTTCATCTATACCTCTCCATTTTTAATTTAGTCATGCAAGTATTATCAATCTTGCACCAACTCCCCTAATAGTAAATCATGTGAATCAATAGTACACACATGTGAACACATAGTTATAAGCATGTGAACACATAGTAATTAATTACTCATTTATCCGATTAATCACCCGATTGGTTAATATAACCTCCAAACATCAATTATTATTAAAATAGATGTCGATTTCCACTAACACTAATAATTCCAACACAATGAAAATATCAATTTCATCTTTAATCAACACGAACTAATTCATCATTAATATTATAACTCACAATATTTAACAACCAGGTCGTTCTCAGGAAAGAGGGGGCTTTTCGATAAGGATTTCTCCTTATTGGCGTGCAATTAAATTATCTAACCTCTCCTTGACAGAACTTCTAGACATTGTCAATATTGCAAATAATAATATGAATAACTTTGTCGTCTCAATTATTGATTTAATAATATAACATATTATGCAGATAATACTGTGACAATAATTAAATCAATAATATGAGAGATATGATGCAGCAATTACTGTAGCAATAATTGAGTATAAGTGAGTGACTTCTTACGTATGCATCAATAATCAATACCGTGTGCTACTATGAGACCACGCGTATTACTGAACTTTTACTACCTAGTATTTTATGACAACTTGCTTACTTTGAAAAAAAATTCAAATATCACCCTTAACTTTAACCTTTTATCAATTTAACAATTTACTAAATAGAATAATTATATAAAAATTGAATACTTTCATTTCATAAAATTTGGGGTCTCACAATCTCCCCTCCTTATGAAATTTCGCCCTCAAAATTTATGTACCTGGTAGTTCGAAGAGATGAGAATACCTTGCTTTCTTTTTGGATTGTACCTTCCCGGTTATTTCCTCACTATCATGATTTTCCCATTTCTCACCTCCTGTATTTCAGATATCATTCTAGATTATAGTTTCAAAATAAGGGTTAATTGACATGCCACATATTATCCCTATACTCTGACCGACCAATTAAATACCAAATAACTTAGGTAGGTCATACTAGCAAAGGAATTATCCGTCTCTCCCCTCCTAGTTCTTGTTTCACATCTCAGCCAGGGATCATATCCCTAAGCTTTGATACCAACTGTGACGCCCCCAAAACAGGTATACATCACCCATCTTGGGTTGCTAGATATATGGTATAAAATTCAAATACAACTTAATTATACAACAGTCGTGTACAATACGACAAAACATAATCTAAGAGCTTTAATACGAATATTGTCTTCTAGGCTGTATTCAAACTCAAATTGAGTCCTCATTATATTTATTGTCACACTATTTTATAGAATAGTGAGGACTACTAAGACAACCACCTGGGCCGTCAATCCCTTCCCCGACCAGTCCAGCTATATTTTCATTTTCTGAAGAGAACAGTGAAAGAAAAGGGTGAGCTCAACTAGCTCAGTAAGAAATATTATGACTAAGATAATGCAGAATAAATTATCCTTAGCCTTCAACAGTATAACAACTGATAGAATACAATAGACAACAAGTTTTAGATCAACAACTGCAGCGGAATAAGCAATCCATTAAAAGAGTTAAGTAGATCATAAAATTTACTATCTTCTATGATTTAAAAAGTTTTTCATCAACTTTATCGCTGAGACTCAACTTAATAAATAAACCACATTATCGATTCATCCATGCACCACGGCCAAGGATATTCATATAATCCTCAATGGTCATGATTATACCGAATAATTCCTGGTCATAATCATACCAACAACTGTCCATTAATGAACTGCAGGCCAATGAGGACTTTTACCATATCATTCGTTACATTACGGTCATGATTATACCGAATAATCCTTGGTCATAATCATACCAAGTCGATCTATGCACATAAGCCAAAGATGACTTTCATCACAATATAAGCATGATGATGATGACAATGACATAATAATTTAATACAATAAGTTCAAGGATAAATTTTAAAGATTTATAATTTAATTTATCCAGAAATTAATAACGTCCAAATTGTCAACATAATACTGCTTTGTGGAGTAAAATTCAAGAATAATATTCATGTACCAAAAATAATTTGAACAGAAAAAAAATATATTTTTCGGGTAAATAGTACCCCGTGAATAGTACTTCGAGAATAGTACCTCATGAATAGTACTCCGACATAAAAAGTACTCCAAATACCCGAGTGAATAATATTTGGGTGAATAGTAACCCGTGAATAGTAACCCGTGAATAGTACTCCGACACGAAAAGTGCCCCGAATACCCGATTGAATAATACTAGAGTGAATAGTAACTGGATGAATAGTAACCCATGAATAGTATCTCGAAAAAAATATCAAAGAAAATGATATTCCATGACGAGTACAAAGGAAATGATATCTCATACGAGTATAATAGAATATACGCAACTGCAAATAGATTTTTATCCGCCATGCGGTAATCCACGAAAACAGATTATTTCTACAATTTAATAAAGAATAAATACGAAAGGTCATTCACCATGCATGCGGTAATCCACATAGACAGGTTATTCCAATAGAATAATAAAGAATGAAATAATAGAAGAATTCACAAAGCATACGATAGACCACACAGACAGGTTATTTCAATAGAATAATAAATAATGGAACCAGGTCATGCGTAATACGCACAGACAGGATATTCCAATAGAATAATAAAGAATGGAACTAGGTCATGCGTAATCCGCACAGACAGGATATTCCAATAGAATAATAAAGAATAGAATAACAGAAGAATTTCACCATGTATGTGGTACTTCGCATAGATAAGTTATTCCAACATAATAATAAAAAAATAGAATAACAGAAGAATTTCACCATGTATGCGGTACTTCGCATAGACAAATTATTCCAATATAATAATAAAGAATGGAATAACAGAAGCTCTCTTCATGAATACGAAAGAATAATACCCCTTACGAATATTAAACAAAAATAATATTCATACGAATACAAAAAATAATTTCTCTTCAGAATATGAAATAAATAATACCCCTTACTTCAGAAGAAACTAGATACTGGAATAGTGAGGTAGCAGACTTCTTTTCTTCTTTCTCTCTATAATTTTTCTCTATAATAATTGCTCTATAGCTTTAGTGAATTGGTGAGAAATGAAGGAAGAATGAGCTTCTATTTATAGGAAAATACAGTTTCGATAATTGCACGTTTTGGGGCTCGAAATATTAGAGTATAATACCTTCCTCTTTTTTTTTTTTTTTTTTTAATTTAGTCCTGCAAGTATTATCAAACTTACACCACCTCCCCTAATAGTAAATCATGTGAATAAATAGTAAATCATGTGACTCAATAGTTCTAAACATGTGAAAAAATTAATTACAGTATAGTACCTTTATTTATACCTCCATTTTTAATTTAGTCATGCAAGTATTATCAATCTTGCACCAACTCCCCTAATAGTAAATCATGTGAATCAATAGTACACACATGTGAACACATAGTTATAAGTATGTGAATTAATAGCAATTAATTGCTCATTTATCCGATTAATTACCCGATTGGTCAATATAACCTCCAGACATCAATTGTTATCAGAATAGATGTCGATTTCCACTAACACTAATAATCTCAACACAATGGAAATATCAATTTCATCTTTAATCAACACGAACTAATTTATCATTAATATTATAACTCACAATATTTAACAACCAAGTCGTTCCCAAGAAAGAGGGGGCTTTCCGATAAGGATTTCTCCTTGTTGGCGCGCAATTAAATTATCTAACCTCTCCTTGACAGAACTTTTAGACATTGTCAATATTGTATATAATAATATGAATAACTTTGTCGTCTCAATTATTGATTTAATAATATAACATATTATGCAGATGATACTGTGACAATAATTGAATCAATAATATAAGAGATATGATGCAGCTGTAGGGTTTCGGCACAGAAACGCACAGCGGAAATTAAAATTTTAAAGCAATTTCCGAAACCCTATAACAGGATCCATGCGAAAAATCAATTAATTAAGAGGTTTAGAGATTATACCGAATATGAAAACGAGAGTCTGAAATCGACTGCGCCTCGAATCTCCAACGCAATACAAACCTACTGCGTCTCTACGGTATCCACACGAACGCTCCGCGAATCGTCTTACGATCTGCAGAAGAAGGAATCGCGGTACTAGCCACCAAGGATGAGGATTTTCGGAACTGTTTTCTCTAGTCTCTCTCTAAGAGCGGCTAGGGTTTTTTTTTGACGTAAAAACCTAAAGTCTGATATACATCATATATATAGCAGTCAGGAGGAATTAATCAAAACCTAATATTATTAAAATCCGAATTTATATATATCTTAATTAAGTCTTACTTAATTAATATACCTATATATAAATTATCCTATTAATTTAAATTCGTAATTTAAAATTATATCAATCATATTGACATATTTAAATCTTTACAATTTAAATTAATTTCCTTTTAATTACGTTCTTTGTGTGTGACCCTATAGGTTATTATTACGTTGGCAATAACCTTAAAATCATATTATAAAGTTATAAATAGTGAGCGGCATCTAGTAATGCATCACTGCTACCCAAGTAATAATAAGATCGATGATTCGATGCAACCTTTTCGTGACCAATGTTTCAATGTAATTTAATCCTTTTAACCTTAATATCCTAGATTAAACTCGAGTCATGGAATGTGTCATACTCTTCATAATTTAATCTGAGTTTTCTTGATCAATGAGTAGACTATATGAAACAAATCACTATTTGAGCATGGCCATGCATTTCATAGTCCTACTCAATCAAGAGGCCTATGGATATCACCTATAAAATATAGGATGGTTAAATTCCATCTAGATCACTCATATTACTCACACGATTCATAATGAACCCAATAATCACCTTTATAGTCCACCCTATTAAAGGTGACATTTGATGATATCAAAGTACATATATTCTCGTGTAGTAATATAGCGGTTTCAGGTCGGAGGACCATTACATCATTGTCACTATGAGAATTACTAATGACACTTCGCATAATGCTCCATATAGAATTCTCATGGTGGGTCTGTCCAGTACATTGTTCTCTAACATGTACCTATGCATTGACTTAATATCTCATATATTTATGACCAATGAGATTTGGTCATCAGTCAATCCACATACTAGTCTCAATGCATCATTGTTGTCCCATCAACAATGATACTCGACTAGGGACATTTAAGAACAATGATACTAATTATAATTATATAATCTCATGTTCAAGTCACATACTTGAAACTATATAATTTGTATCACTATTCTAAGGAATTTTATTATGTTAACAATTATATTACGCAGTAATTAAAACCATAATAAAATCATTTATTTATTCAATCAACAATAATATCAAATGTTAAGCAATTACATCAAATAATTGGCCTCTAGGGCATAAACTCTAACAGCAGCAATTACTATAACAATAATTGAGTAACTTCTTACGTATGCATCAATAATCAATACTGTGTGCTACTATGCGACCACGCGTATTACTATACTTTTAATACCGGGTATTTTATGACAACTTGCTTACTATGAATTTTTTTTCAAATATCACCCTTAACTTTAACCTTTTATCAATTTAACCATTTACTAAATAGAATAATTATAAGAAAATTGAATATTTTCATTTCATAAAATTTGGGGTCTCACAGTCAACCTCTCCACCAAAATAATGCTTTAGCCGCTGTCCATTCACTTTGAATGGCTTATCTGAGAATTTGTCGAATACCTCTACTGTACCATGTGGAAAAACTGTCTTTACTATGAATGGCCCTGGCCACCTTGATTTAAGCTTCCCAGGAAAAAGTTGAAGTCTTGAATCAAACAACAGAACTCTTTGTCCCGGCTCGAATACTCTCTCTATAATCTTACGATCATGTCATCTTTTCACTTTTTTCTTTATACAGCTTGGAGTTTTCATACGCCTGTAATCTGAATTCATCCAACTCATTGAGTTGGAGTAGACGTTTTTCACCTGCAGCCTTCAAATCAAAATTGAGCTTCCTAATTGCCCAATATGCCTTATGCTCAAGCTCCATAGGAAGGTGACAAGTCTTTCCATAAACTAGCTGAAAAGGTGACATGCCCAACGGAGTCTTGTAAGCAGTCCTATACGCCCAAACAGCCTCATCAAGCTTTAATGACCAATCCTTTCTTGTGGGGTTCACAACTTTCTCCAAAATTCTCTTTACTTCACAATTTGAGACCTCTACTTGGGTATTGGTTTGAGGATGGTAAGCTGTAGCAATGAGATGATTTACCCCATACTTAGCCAACAAAGCTGTGAACTGCCGATTACAGAAATGACTGCCTTCATCACTAATAATAGCCCTTGGAGTCCCAAACCTTGTAAAAATACTTCTTTGCAAAAATCATTGGATTACCTTGGCATCATTAGTTAGAAGATCTGCCATTTCCACCTCCTTCAAAACATAGTTGACTGCTAACAAGATGTATAAGTTTCCACGTGAAGAAATGAAACGACCCATGAAATCTATCCCCGAAACATAAAAAATTTTAACCTCGAGGATCGTGTTCAATGGCATCTCATTCCTTTTTGATATATTCCCAACTCTTTGACATCAGTCACATTTCTAGACAAAATTGTAAGCATCCTTAAAAATCGTCGGCCAGTAGAATCCAGCTTGTAACACTCGGGCCGCTGTCCTCTCTCCACCATAGTGACCGCCATATAATGAAGCGTGGCAATCCTGCAAAATCCCCTCTGTCTCACTATATGGGATACATCTCCTTATCATCTGATCCACACATTGTTTGAATAAAAATGGTTCATCCCATATAAACCACTTCACGTCATGCAAAAATTTCTTCTTTTGATGTCCAACTAAATTAGAAGGGATCATCCTGCTCACAAAATAGTTTGCATAGTCTGCAAACTATGGCACTTCCCCTTTCACCATAAATAACTGTTCGTTTGGAAAGAACTCATTAATCACAATCTTGTCATCTACTCTTCTTCCCAAATTTTCCAGTCGAGATAAGTGGTCCGCCACTTGGTTCTTAGTTCCTTTTCTGTCCTTAATCTCCAAATCAAATTCTTGCAACAGAAGTATCCACCTGATCAAACGAGGCTTTGCATCCTTCTTTGCCACCAAATATCGAAATGCCGCATGATTCGTGTATACTATCACCCTTGTCCCGATCAGATATGCCCGGAATTTGTCAAAAGCATACACAACTGCCAATAATTCCTTCTCTGTGGTGGTGTAGTTCAATTGAGCATCACTAAGGGTCTTGCTCGCATAGTATATCACATGAAAAACCTTTTCCCTTCTCTGGCCCAAAACAGCCCCACAGCATAATCACTGGCATCACACATAATCACTGGCATCACACATCAACTCAAATGGTAGATCCCAATTCGATGCTGTAATCACTGGTGCTGAAGTTAACCGCTTCTTTAAATGCTCAAATACAGTTAAACAGTCCTCATCAAACTTGAATTGTGCATCTTTCTCCAAAAAACTACAAAGTGGCTTTGTTATCATGGAGAAATCTTTAATGAATCTGCAGTAGAAACCTGCATGTCCTAGAAAACTTCGAACACCTTTTACTGAAGTTGGAGGCGACAAGTTCTCCATGGTCTCTAATTTGGCCCTGTCCACCTTAAGTCCTTTCTTTGACACCTTATGTCCCAGAATTATTCCTTCCTGTACCATAAAATGGCACCTTTCCCAATTCAACACCAAGTTCGTCTCAACACATCTTCTCAATACCATCACTAAATTTTCCATACATAAATCAAAAGAATCCCCAAATACTGAAAAATCATTCATAAACACCTCCATATTATGCTCCACCATGTCCAAAAAGATAGCCATCATACATCTCTAAAAAGTGGCTGGGGCATTGCACAGACCAAAAGACATCTTTCTGAAAGCAAAAGTACCATATGGGCATATAAAGGTTGTCTTTTCCTGATCTTTTGAAGCTATAACAATCTGGTTGTAACCTGAATAACCATCTAGAAGGCAATAAAACTCATGACCTGCTAGTCTATCCAACATCTGATCGATAAACGGTAGTGGGAAGTGATCTTTCCTTGTAGCTTTGTTAAGTCTGCGATAATCCATGCAGACTCTCCACCCCGTTACTGTTCTTGTCAGAATCAACTCATTGTTTTCATTAGAGACTACGGTCATACCACCCTTCTTCGGTACACACTGTACCGACTCACCCACGAGCTATCTAAAATCGGATAAATAATACCTGCATCCAGCCATTTCAACACTTTCTTCTTGACCACTTCCTTCATGATTGGATTAAGTCTTCTTTGTTGTTCCACTGAAGGCTTGCTATCATCCTCCAGGAGGATTTTGTGCATACAAAAGGATGGGTTGATCCCTATTATATCTGTTATAGTCCACCCAATTGCTGACTTGAACTCCCTGAGAACTTTTAATAGTTTTTCTTCCTAAAAAGATGTTAGTGCAGAAGAAATAATCACAGGTAATTTTGAATTTTTATTTAAAAATGCATACCTCAAATGGTCTGGAAGTGGTTTCAACTCAAGTTCTGGAGGTGTTTCAAGAGATGGCTTTAATTTCATTGATGACTCTTCAGCTTTCTTTAATGGCTCAACATGAGTCTTGAACTTCCTGAACTGTGGAGTTGTGTCAAGTATATGAATAATTTCTTTAGTCTCCTCATCATCTATTTCTGAATTTCCCACAATAGCATTTCTCAAAGGTTCATGATCCACCAAGTTCTCTACTTCATCATTTAGTACCTTTTCCACCAAATCCACCCTGAAGCATTCCTCTTCATCTGTCGAAAATTTCATTACCTCGAATACATTGAAAGTAACTTCTTGATCATGTACTCATATTGTTAGTTCCCCTTTCTGCACGTCTATCAAGGTTCTTCTTGTGGCTAGGAATGGCCTTCCAAGAATGATCGAGATACTTCTGTCTTCTTCATAGTCTAATATGATGAAATCTACCAAAAAGATGAATTTATCCACTTTAACTAGTACATCTTCCACAATCCCCCGTGGATAAGTGATAGACCTGTCAGCTAGCTATAAAGAAATATTTGTCAGCCTTGGAGCCGGCAATCCCAACTAATTGAATACTGATAACGGCATCAAATTGATACTTGCCCAAGATCGCATAAGCATTTGTTGAAGCTCATCTTTCCAATTGTACAAGGTATTGTGAAGCTACCTGGATCCTTCAGCTTTGGAGGTAATTTACGTTGCAGGACTGCACTACATTCTTCCGTCAAGGCTACTATTTTAAAGTCTTCTAATTTCTTCTTCCTTGACAAGATCCCCTTCATAAACTTTTCATAACTAGGCATCTGTTCCGATGCCTCAGTGAAGGGTATGTTGATCTGTAGCTTTTTAAATACCTCTAAAAACTTAATGAACTACTTGTCTTCCCTCTGCTTATGTAATCTCTGTGGATAAGGTACAGGAGGGTGAACGACTGGTATCTTATTCACGGGCTTCTCAAAAGAATCTTTTTTATTCTTCTTCTCTTTGCTACTATTCTGAACCTGTTTTATTCAAACAATCCTCAGAAAAATTTTCATTACTGCGCGGCCGCGCAGTTTCCCCTTGCAAAAGTGGCGTGGGCGCGCCATGCTGATTTTCTGCAGTTTGCTTCCCAGACCAAAGTGTAATTGCCTAACATTGTTCTTTACCTTCCGTCCTTGGATTAGCTTCTGTTGTACTTGGCAATGAACCCTGAGGTCTGTTGTTAAGCATGCTAGCCATCTGACCCATTTGAGTTTCCATGTTTTTGATGGCCACTGCTTGGCTTTTAATCATCACTTCAGTATTTGCCATATATTTTATCATCATCTCCTCCATCTCTGACTTCTTCTCTTGTTGAGGTACATGTGGTGGATGATGTTATTGTTGTTGAGAATATCCAGGTGGATAGGGTGGTCTTGGTACAAACTGTTGCTAAGATGGTTGTGCCTGAAACTGTTGTTGTGGTTGAAACTGACTTTATTGATTGTTTTGATTGTTGGACTAACTAAAATTTGGATGATTGCGGTTGTTGGAGTTATATGTATTCTGAAATTGGCTTTAATTCTTCTGGTAGTTGCTCACATACTGTACAGACTCTGAACTGATAACACATTGGTCGGTTGAATGCGACCCTGCACATATCTCACACACAAAAGCAACTGACTTCGCTTTACTTTCTGCCAACGAGTCAATCTTCTTCGCCATGGATGCCATCTGAGTTGACAACTGAGTGATAGCATCCACCTCTAACAATCCTGCAACTTTGGGTTATGGCATTCTGGCTGTAGGATTTTGGAAATTATTCACTGCCATAGTTTCAATAAGGTTGTAGGCCTCTTCATAGCTTTTTGCCCACAAAACTCCTCTTGCAGCTGCATCTACAATTAGCCTTGACTACCATCCCAATCCATTATAGAATGTATTTATCACCATCCAATCCAGCATACCATGGTGTGGACACTTCCTTAGCATTTCCTTGTATCTTTCCCAGGCTTCATACAGGGATTCACCCTGTTGCTGCTCGAACTGAGAGATTGATGTCCTAATTTTAGCGGTTTTAGCCATTGGGAAAAATTTAGCTAAGAACTTTTGTGCTAGGTCCTCCCATGTTGTAATAGATCTTGAAGGTAAAGAGTGAAGCCAACTTCTTTCCTTGTCCCGTAGAGAGAATGGAAATAGTCTGAGTCTGATTGCATCTTCTGTCACCCCGTTATATTTAAAGGTGTCACATATCTCTATGAAATTCAACAGATGCTCATTCGGGTCCTCTGTAGCAGCACCCCCAAACTGTACCGAATTCTGCACCATTTGAATAGTGTTCGACTTTATCTCAAAAGTATTGGTTGCTACAGCTGGTCTGACTATTCTCGACTGTAATCCATTGATATTTGGCATTGAATAATCTCTCAAGGCCCTGTGTTCCTCTCTTGGCTCTTCTGCTGCGATGTTGAATGTTGTGGTCTCTAACTCTGCTTGTATATTTCTACGCACTCTCGATTTCCAACCTCTGCCGTTGATGTTGTCCTGTGCAGGTGTCAACTCGGAATTGGATGATCGAGTGTGCATATACTATGCACAAGTACCTGAAACTCAACAAAAACAAAAATAGAAATAAGATAAGATAAGATTTGTCTAAGTCATACAAATTTAGCTTAAAACTGATGACGATAATATTAAAAATAAACGCCTTTCCCCGGCAGCGGCGCCAAAAACTTATTGCCTCCTTTTTAGTATAACAAAAAGGACTCTAACTCATGCAAGCATACACGGGTCAACAAGTAGTACATAGTAAGAAAAGTATCGATCCATGGAGAAAGGTTTTAAATTTTAATTATCATACATCAATTATGTCACTATTTTCATATGCTCTAACGAATAACTCACTATTATAATTAATTCTAAATTCAATTAATGAATAAAAATATGATACTAAAATACTATAATCAAATTTGGAAATAATGAAATTCTAACTTCATTTCATACTTCATCTAAATTGTAACCATCATGTAATCCTTATATACTTATCATAGAAAACTAGTCAAGAGCACAAAGGTGGACATAACTATTTCTCAATGAACTATGACCTATTTACATAACCTCCACATATGATAGAAATCATGTAAGCAACACTATTACCAAAATCACTATATGTCTATGTGATATTGCAGTAATAATGAATTAAAGCACAGGCTCTTTTAGTACTACACACGGTGAAACGGTATATTTCTATCCGGTTCACGAATTACAAAGCAAAACAACTCAGCCTCATAAACATATGCAATTATGATTATGTCCATACTCATATTTCATTTTTCAAGTCCCTATAAGCATACAAGGTAAATGGTGATCAAACATTCATTCATTACGCTCAATCATAATAGGTAATCCAATGATAAACATACAATCATACAATCAGCTACATAAGTTTAGACTATATATCAAAATCTATTAGAATCCCATAATGGAATTTAGTTCATTTTTGAACCAAAAGCCATTATGGGAATAAAGCAACACATGGAATTAAATAATGCAAATAAGAGATGAAAGAGAAATGATTAAACCTAGTTGCAGAATCTGCTCCAATGTGTGTTCCAAAGTACCGATAATATCCAGAAAATGAAATTAACTATTATTCAATAACCAAAGTGAAGAGAGGATATAGAATGTATCAAAAATTGATTAAATCCTCTCTCAACTAGTTAAAACATAAGAACCCTAATTACATGATATGAAACACTGATAAAAGACCCAATAACACACGTCTGGTACCAACCAGTATTGTTCAGATCAGCCTCAAGCGCTTAAAATTCAAATTACAAAAAATTCAACAAACAGAATGTAAAGGACTCGCGCGGCCGCGCGTGATCCTAGTGTAAAATGGGCGCGGGCGCACGATATGTGTGTCTGCAAAAGCTTTGGCGCGGGTGCGTAAGTTTTGGCTTGTTTAGCAGCGCAGCCGCGCTGCTTCTGTATTTTGTCCTCTGATGTTTTGCTGCTGCTCCTCCTTTTTCGTTATCATTCGTTATGCATCCTTTCTCTTCTTCACTGCATTCATTCTCCATCTGCTCATGTTCCTCTTGCCATCATTTTCTAGCTCCATGTCATCATGTCAATGCCAATCCTTGCCCTTTCTTACTTTCCCACGCTATAGGTGTTCCAATACAAGTACTGCAAAATAACATAAAATGCAACTAAAACATAGTAAAAACTACTTGAGATGAGCATAATTCTCATGAGTTGACATCCAATAAGTAGGTATAAAACCTACTTATCAGGCATGAGAGTCATCTAAGGAAATTCGAACAATGTGAATAATTTACAAGCCGTGTACAGCTGAAAATGTCCGTCACGGGAACCGAATCTAGATTCAGTAGACTGAATCTGTGATCACATGATTCCTAAGCTCACATGATGTAGCAATTTGTATGAAAGCTGTAAACAGTTATATATAAAAGTAGTAAATATATATATGTGCAGACAATCAACCACCATGAAGCACCTCCATGGGGGATTGCAAATGTAAATAAAGCAATAAAAATCAATCAACCACCACGAAGCACCTCCATGGGGGATTGAGAAAATATAAATAAAGCAATAAAGTGATCAACCGTCTCGAAGTAAACTCCAGGCAGGACAAAATATAAATAAAGCTGTAAAAGGCCACGAAGTAAACTCCAGACCTGACAGAAATATAAATAAAATGATAAAAGGCCATGAAGTAAACTCTAGGCCAAACTGAAATATATATATATATATATATATATATATATATATATATATATATATATATAAACCATGGTCGAACTCTATTCAATGAGCCTGGATTTACATCCAGAGCGTTTATTGCTTTTATATATATATAAATACTTATATATATATATATATATATGTATATGTAAGACCCTAAATTATTAATAAATGAAATTTAATTTTCTCTATTTATTATTTGAAATAGTAAGGGTTAAATTGATTAATGAGGTTAGTTATGGGTAAAATGCGCAAATATTTCAAATAAGCATGTGGTTATAAAATATTCATTGTTATCGGGGAATATTCGTTTGGTCGTGGAATATTCTTCCTGTCGGGGAATATTCGTACGACGGCGCAGTCTTTTGTGAGTCCCATAACGGAAAGCGATTGGATGAAAAAAACGTATAAGTTGTTTATTAATAACGGCGTAGTTGTTACCGTTAATACTATTGGAATACCCGGTGGTTAAAACGCAGTAATACGCGTTGTTGCATAGTAGCACACTGTATTGCACCAATTATTGATTCTTACGTAAGAAGGCACTACTCAATAATAGTTACAGTAATTAATGTTCAGTATTTTATTTTATTGATTCAATAATTGCTGCGTTGATATTTTATATTACTGTTGTTTCAATAATTGTCACTACACAGTTTTTTCTATTATCGGAGCAATAATTCATATTATCTGAATAATATTATTAGATAACATTATTGGCAATGTCTAGAAAGTTCTGTCTAAGGAGAGGTTTGGTCACCTAATTGCGCGCCAGTAAGGAGAAATCCTTATTGGAAAACACCCTCTTTCCTGGGAACGACCTGGCTGCCAGTATTGTGATTCTGTAATATTATTTGTGAATAATTAATTATTAATTTATATGATGAGAAAAATATTTATTTTATGTGGATATAGATGGAGAAAATTTTTAAAGTGACAATTATTAAAAATCGATATTTTATCTTTTCTGATAAAATAATATTTTATTACATTATTATAATATAATAATGATGATATTTTTACGAGGAATGTAAGATATATGAGTATATGAGAAGAAAGAGTATTTTTGTTGCAAAAGTGGTTTAAAACATGTTAAACATGTCTGTGGGCCCATTTCTTGATTGAAATTTGATTATAGCCTGTAAAATCGTCCGTTTATGGATTTCGGTCAATTTCTGTTTGGAATTTGGAAAAACTTTCTTTTGCAAAGTTGTAGAGAATTGAATTTCCTATAAAAATTGGCGAAATTCGAATTTTCTGATAAAAGGACTATTTATTATGAATTATTGAAGTTCTGAAGTTCCGAAATAATTGATTTTTGGGAGTTTTAGTTAATTATTTTAAGAAAAACGTTTTTTGTATTTTTTTTGGACATCATTAACATGTGTGGCTGGTGTTTTTGACCAAAAGGTGGGCTAAAGAAAATTTGTATAATTATATTAATAATTTATTAAATTTTCTGCTTTGGTGTTCTAAGCATTTTTCTATAAATAGGGTGCTTAGGTTAGAATTAAAAAATACACCAGAAACTGAAATCTTCTCTCTCTTTCTCTCTTTATATTAGTGAGCGTATTCTTGTGAGTATTTTAATACTTTGAGTATTTCTATACGGTGCAAGTTCAAGTCATAGCCTATATCCGGTTTTTCAACTAGAAGTATTGTTTTTACGAGGTAAGGGATGTTATTTTATTCGAAAATGATATTATTTCTTCAATATTATTATGCCGAAATATTGGTTGGAAATTTTTATCAAATTTAGAACTTTTCATGTCGAGGTTACTATTCATGAGTTACTATTCACGAGTTACTATTCACGAGTTACTATTCACCGAAAAATAAAATTTTTTTCTTTTTGTCCAAAATATCTATTCTAGATACTAGCTTTGATTGTATCCATGTTTTGATCATTCTTGAATTTTACTTCACTATGATTATTTACAAGGTATTTTTGAACATGGATAAATCGAAATACGAATCCTGAATATTTGTTATTTTGTTTCACTGGATTCGTTTCCTTTAAAGTATTTTTCATCATCCTCAATCCTAAGTGATGATATAACTGAATATCTTTGGCCTGTAGTGCAAAGGTGAATGATTTTTGATGAATATCTTTGGCCCGTAGTGCAAAGATGAACAAGTGTTGAGATGAACATGACCAACTGATGAATATCTTTGGCTTGTAGTGCAAAGATGAATATTGGTTGATGTTGCAGGGATTAAATATTGATGATGGACTTTTAAATTCATAGATAATAGTAGATTTCATTCTCTACGTAACTCTTCTATGAATTATTATTTTTCGCTGCGAATATTGATTTAAAACTTGTTGTCTATTGTATTGTATTAGATTTTTCCCTGTTGAAGACTAATGATAATTTGTTCTGTATTATCTTAGTCATAATGTTCTTTACTTGGCTAGTTGAGCTCACCATTTTCCTTTTTGTTCCATTTTTCTCAGGAGGCGAGAATGTATCGAGTACTAGTCGGGGTATGGAATGATGGTTCTAGAAGTTATTTTAGTAGTCCTCACCATTTTTGTGAAATAATGTATCAATAATTGTAATAAGGACTTATTTGAGTGTGGATATTGTCTAGATGACAATATTTGTATTTAAACTCACAATTCTTATGTTGTAATAATAAAGATGTTGTTATTTCTGTACTATGTATTTTGGCGACTCAGAATGGGTGTTGTATACCTATTTTGGGGGCGTCACAATATATATATATATATATATATATATATATATATATATATATATATATATATATATAAGCAATAAACGCTCTGGATGTAAAATCCAGGCTCAATCGAGGCATAACTCGATAATGTTAGTATATATATAATATATAAATATATATACAAAAAGAAATAAAAGCCACGGACCGAAGTCCGGACATACACACGTAACACGACTCTCAACGTGCAGAACTGTGTGTGCACAGTAGTGGAGAAAGGCTTTAAAAAGTGTAAGAAGGCTTATAGTGGACTGCCAAAGAAGATTTCAATGACTTTAAATGGATGAACACTCGGCTACCGCTGGTAAAAATATAACAATATAGAAGCTCACAAGTGTTTAAAATGAGAAAGCACTCAGTTTATAGTGTGTAATGAGCAAATTGGACAGGGCTTCCTCGCCTTTTCTCTAGGCAAAATGGCTGCCCCAAGCCCTCTATTTATAGAGGGGGGAGCCGTAGGTGTACCTGTGGTAGCCGCAGATGCACCTACGACTGCCCAGGGTGCCCTAAGTTCTGCAGGTCCCGCCGTCTCGAATTACGTGCACGCATACAACGTGATGTCCGCTCAAACATTCAGAACTTCAATTCGGGCATCCGATCGAGGTGTATAAGACCTTTTACGGCATGCTATTGTCGAGAGCTACACAATGACATGAGATTAGAGGTTGTACGAAGTCAGGAAGATGGGACCATGTCCTTGGTCTTCAAGCTTCAAATTCTATCTGGTGTGTTGTCTTGTGCAGTAGTCACTCGGGATTGGAGCTCTTTGGTTCTTGTAGGACATTTCTATGTAGAATTTATGTTCAAATGTTATTGAGACAGCGCAATATAGGATTGAGATGGAAAATGACGGTTTTGCCCCCTACCAGGGTTATCGCCGATTTGAGCTGTTTTAGCGGTCGTTGCTCAGGGTTATCTTTGAGATTGGACTACTGCAAGTGTTGATCGTCCTCAGGGTTATCTCTGAGGTGTGCCTGACCTCCCGAAGTTATCTCCAAGCTTGGGAAATGAGTGCCTCGGGGCTATCACCGAGTGTTGAAGCTGATTGCTGGGAGCAAAAAAGAGCATTTTCGGGGTCATCTCTGAAAATGCAACTGGATCCCTCGGGGATATCTCTGAGGTTGGATTGAAGATCCCGGGGTTATCTCCGAGATTGGGACTGAACATCTCGGGTTGTCTCTGAGATGAAATTTTTTTTCGGTGTTGTCTCCGGAACTGTAACTGCATTCTTGGGGGTTATCTCTGAGGTTGAAACTGAGTATCTCGAGGTTATCTCCGGGTTTCGGGACTGTGTTGATTTGACTTCCACGGTTATCTTTGGAAGATAATTTTGCCCTCCTGCAAGGTTAGTAACAGGAATGCAAAATTTTGAGTGTCTACAGATGCCCCTCTTTATCATATTCATGCAGTGTAATGGCATGGATAGGATAAAGAATACTAGACACTTGAAATTAAATAAGATATTCATGATGCAATGTACTGCAGCATGATGCAAATGTATGATGCATGTTTGTTTGGACCATTTTCCAACGGGATGTGATGACCGTTACCCTCATAACTTATGATGGGGACTGGAAGTATCACAGATAACCCTGACGAACTGCTTAGATGTGTGCTCCAAAGTTCTCATGAACTTCAAGGATGTTGACGTCGGGGTCATCACCGAAGTCCTTAATCCTTGGTACAGATTTTCCACCATAGATGTTCTTCTCATGTGCAAGAGACTTGGTGGGGATGTACTTTGCTTTTTGAGGATGTGTATAACATATTTCATCATCGGTCCTCCCCGATGAGGATGTTCATCCCTGGTTTGTATTACCAAGTCCTTCCAGTGTTCTGTTGGAGTTACTGCCAATAGTTTGTGTTTGTCAAGGTTGCCTAACCCTCGCTGAAATGTACATCAACGGTTGAAATCCCTGCTGTGGATAATGTCAAGGCTGCTTGACCTTTGTTGACGTGTGCATCAACGGCTGAAATCACCAGATGGTTTTCGATGCTTCGATGGGTTTACTCGCCATCAGCTGAGTGTTTCCAAGGTTGCTTGACCTTCGTTGACATGTGCATCAACGATTGACTTGTATGAAGTTTTCATTGGGGGAGAAGCGCTTTCTAATTGCGACCCCAAACTGACAGCATTGGACCTTAGTGAGGTATTGCCAGATGTAGTTTGCAACAGTTGTGCTCATTGGTATAGTAAACCTGTGTCCGGGAGAATACCAATGAATGACATGCAAACCTGTAGTTTGGTCCACGAAAACCAGGATTTCAGGCTAATCCGCTCAATTGTGTAGCATCTTTTTTCCTAATTTGGCCTTTTTAGCTTGTGAGAAATCCTTTGCAACTCAAACTGGACCGAGCCGGAGGGGTGGGCCCCACCTAGGGGAGCCGCAGGGACACCTGCGGCCAACTGTGGGTTGCCTTTAAGGCAGCTGTGGCTTTCACAAGTCACTTTTAAGCTACGCCGCATAGGAAATTCGAGAGCTTTTCTCCAGATCTGTTGAGTTCGGGCGTCTTTCTGCAAATTCTGTCACCGTACAAGTGTTCTACACTGCCCTGGTAATGTATGCATGTCTTCTTTTCCAGTTTCTATCAGTTGGAAAATGACTTTTTATATGTAATGCGTCTAAACACATAGTAGTGAATATGCATGCTCATATGTCTTGATAAAAAATGTTTGACATAGTAAATGTTAGTATAAAACTATGCCGAACATAATGATGTGAAAAAATTTAACTTTTGAAACAATCAAATTTGTACCTTTTTCTGCTATATCTTATCCTATTTGAGGACAAATGAGCAAATGTAAGTAAGCAAAGCAATCCTAGTATTTAATCTACCGTCATGGATTGTGACTTTGATATTTTCATGCATTATAGGATTTTTATGACTGTGGGTAGGTGTGCTACTGAATGGCCACCTAGTCATGCCCATGTGCATGTGGATAGTCCTATTTACATAGGAGACTCTATCAAAAATTTTCCAAAAGTCTAGGCATTGGGTAGATATGCATTTTTAACTCTACTATAAGCGTATGTTAAAGTAATGCATGCATGAATATAGTCATAAAATACATTTGAAAAAGCTCCAAGTTAGAATTTACCACACCCTTTCTGAGGTGATTTGGAGACTTGTGTCCAGATATTATGGATCCAGATCAGCTGAGTAGTTCCCGTATGACCACTTTAGGTGTGCGAAGGAGGGCTTCTAAAGTGCCTCAATCCCGTTTAGTTAGACAGCCTCGTCGTTTGGCGAATGCGGTGATTCGTCCTATCCGGGTTGATGTACCGAATGTCGAGGACGAGGACGAGGATGTATCGGTAGCGGCTCCAGCTCCTGCTGCTCATATTCCCCGTAGGGATTTCCCAAGCATTCAGGTGGCTATTCTAGATCTTCTGGGTGATTTGAGTTGCCACCCCTCAGTTTACTTGCATGCAAATGAGGTAAAAGCTGGGTTTGATCTTCCTTTTTCCTATTGAGGAGGAGCAAGGATTTTGACATTGATCTACATGTGATGTAGGTTCCCAACTTTACACAGTCTCGAGGGAACTGGTTCAGCATACACTCCCTGTATCAGGCTCTGCATCCAGATTATCGAGGTATTGTGCATGGTTGGGGTTTTGGGGGGTTCTTTTCTATTCTTCCCCGCCGTTGTCCCTTGGGTTACCTCAGGGCATTGTCTGAGCACTGTAAAAACCCAAAACCCTAATAAGACTCGGTTATGTAAAATTCAGTTATATCAATAAAATTTCTCCATTCTGAATGTGTTATGTGTTAATATATACTATGTTTAACAAATTTGGTCAAATAAAATTTTGTCCGAAAAACGTCGTGCTTGACAGCTCGTGCTTAAAAATTTTCTTTCGAAATCGGACTTTTCGGTATATTTGTTTGGACAAACTGCTTTGTCGTGCTTACACTGACAAAACGCTTTGTCGTGCTTATTAGGATTAGTGGGAAATCTAGGTTAGTAACCATAGATTAATAAACCCTAATCCCAATCAGCTAAACCCTAATTAGATTATCTTAACACCTAATCATGATTTCTAAACTTCAATTAGGTGCTAATAAACATTATTTAATAATCCTAATCATTAAAAATAAAATCCTAATCAAGATTAATGAAGATTAGGGCATAATTAGGCTACTAAACTAACCTAACTAGCTAACAAGTAGGTTAGGAGTCACCAATGCAAGTTCCTAGGCTGCACATGACATGCTTGTAACTCCCAAGCATGAGTAGAGTCATCAGATCTGATATTTGTGGAGGCAAGTAGCTTGAAAATGTCCAAAAAGCCAAGTTGAAGAATTCTATAAATAGGAACCCTAGATCAAAGAAAACTCACGAAATCTTTAAGCCATTATATACTTATATACATACCAAATCAAGCCTGGGTGATAGCAGCAACCAAATCAGAAGCTAGAATCAAAAATTAAAGCAAGTAAGGTGCAAACCCTAATTCATAGCTAGCTATTTGATCCTTTGTTAATTTTGTTGTTTAGATGTTTAGAATTATGTATTAGTATGTTAAAAAGTATGTTAGATTGATAGAACACGTTTTCATAACATCTAGATGTCTTAATTAAGTGTTTTTAGAAATCTGAAAATTTTAAAAATCTAGTCTGACAGCCGAATGTCAGAGCTTGTAGATTCGTATGTGTTTATGTTTAGGTATGTTATTTGTATGTTATTTGTAGCCTGGTAGTAGGTCTTTAATCTGGAAAAGAAAACAATTTCATTAGAACCATATATTGCAAGTTATAGGTGGTCAAAGTGAGTTAACCATTCACGGAGTTTTGTTTTCTGGGTTACCCAGAAAACTCAAGAACAGTTTGAACCGGCTACTTTGACCAGCCTTTTGATCGCTTTCTATTTGTTGTTTTTGTAACTTTTTGTTTTAGATTAACACCTTGACATACATACTACATATCTATGATCTTAAATTGCTTAAACAACTCATAAGATTAATGGAATTAATGGTCAAAAGTCGTTGACCGAGCTTGACCAAGTTTTCTGGGTTACCCAGAAAACTGATGAACACGAAGAACATATTTTGTTTGTACTTTGACCAGCATAATTAGAGACCTTAGATTTATGCTTTGTTCAAGATAGTGTTATATATATGTACCCTGCCATATATATTACATGTTACAACAAACAAAACACACATCTAGTACACAGAATCAGAGATATTAAAGCCACAAAACTGTTGACCGACCATGACCATTGTTCTGGGTTGCCCAGAAACTCAAGAACAGCTCTGACAGTGACTTTGAGCCTCTATAACTTCTTGCTATATGTAGGTTAAAGCATGAAGTTTGCTTGATGTTGTACTACTGTAAGAGTACTATAACACCAATACTTGTCCAAACACAGAATCATAAACCATAGCTAGATAAATCGTGGTCAAACTGGTCCCTCGACCATGACCAACTGTTCGCCCAGAAGCTCAAGAATACCTATAGCGACACTTTCGGTCACTATAGTGGTTTAGCGACGGACAGAAATTGTTTTTCTAAAAATTAATTTATAAAAATTAGAAATAATTAATAAATAATTATAAATAAATACAAAAACAATTTTAAAAATTATATTAAATAATTATAATTAATTTCTAATATTTTTACATAAATTCAATAACTATTTTATTTTATTTAGATATTATTAATAATTAACTTAATAATAAAGTAATTAGAATACTTATTTATAAATACAAAATAATTATTGAAAAATAATATTAATAATATAAAAATCATAATAAATGGTTATAAATTATTTAAAAATAATAAACAATATTTTTGTAAAATTTTAAGTAAATATTAATTACCTAAAAATAGAAATAAATGATTTAAAAATCATTTAAAGGATAAATAAATGTTTTTAAAATATTTTAAAAACTTCTAAAAATTATTATAATGGATACATAAATTATCTAAAAATATAATAAATTTTATAAATAAAATTCAGTCCATATATCAACTTAATTAACTTTCGGTAAAGACATTGAACACCGAAACCTTATCGAATCTAACCCGATCTTATATAAATGTTATATTTGAGTATTGTTATCAATACTAACGTGTTAGATTTATATATATGAACATCGTAGATATTTATTAAACGAATTGAGAAGCATAACTTGATTGATCTACGCTCAGGCAAGTTCTTCTTAAACCTTAAACTACTTATGCAAATTTCTCAACCCCGTTTATTCATTGAACAAGATTTTTATCTTGATATGCTGTTGATATAATATACTACACCTACATTTGAATTACCTTTTATTGTAAGGTTATTATTATAGCTTCAGCATAACTAAGAAATGAATTGTTTATTCATATTGATTGTTAAGCATAAATTATTGTGTCAAACCAAATTGTTTGGTAAGACATCCTATTCTGAAGTTGGGTATCCCGTAAGGGATCATAATTCGGTCAATAATATATTGACATTAATTTGGGTGCATTTGAGCACTGGTAGGATGAGATGCATACTCCTAGGATATTGAATAGGTTGATCCCCTATCTTATATCTAAACAAAATTTCTAAGTCTGTGTGACTGACAGAAATAAAAATCCAGAAAATGGTAACAAATATCAGTCGAAATTTGAATTGTTGTATTTCTTCAAATCATATATTGTTATAAATACAAAACTTGCTGAGCATGTCATAGCTCACCCTTGTAAATTATTCCCTTTACAGTTTTAGATGGTAATCCTGGAACATCTGGAGTAAATAAAGGGAAGCGTCCCTGCTTAGATTAGGTTATATTCATGTCTAGTTGAATACTTTGTAATAAAAAAACTCGTTATGAGAATCATGTAATCGAACCTTATTATTGATATATATATATATATATATATATATATATATATATATATATATATATATTTTATTTTTCACAACTGTGTTTTCTTACATATATAGATGTAAATTTAGAATTCTTTGAATCTAGTTGAGATCCTTGGGAACTATTTATCTGAGTGAGGATATTAGTAATATGGACTATTCATGCTATTACTGATATTCTAGATTTTGAATAAATAGTTACTATCGCTATGATAGTATAAATTCATATGGCATAGACTATACATCTGGGTGAGGGTATTAGTAATATGGACTGTTCATGTTATTACTGGTACTCTGAATTTCGGATAGATAAATTTTATTCACAGATACAGTTCATATATCCACGTGAGGGTATCCAAACACAGTAATGATTCTCTTGAGAATTTTCATTTGTTATAGGATACTGTGAATCTTGGATCTATGAGAATTATATTTGATAGTCCCTTAAATTAATATAAGCTTATAATCAGATACCATGGGTGTATAGATTTAAATGCATTATATTGATTCGTTGTAAGCACCATATCAGATACCATGGGAGTATAGATATGGGGGCGTTACAAGCACTGGTTTCACCAGACTCAGTCTCTCCATTTGTTGGATTGTGAGGTGATGATGACGCCGATGGATTGACGATTTATCATCGGTATGGAGTTTGGAGGGGGCGCCAGTGCCATGTACGGTGAATATTACTTTGACTACCGTTAGATCCTTGTTGGGAGTTCCAGCTGAGGCGCTCAAGGGTATGACTGTCCGTATGGGTCCTTTGAGCGTAAATGCTATGAGTGGGCTGTTGAGTGAGCCCATGCCCGCTGATGTGAAAGTCAGGGATTGCATTCTTCGGTGATTATTCTTGGTTATCATTAGGGGTTGTTTCATAGCAGGTAACTCTTCTACAGTGTCGTTCGCTTTGATCAGCGCCACGCGGGAGGTGGACCGTATTGGAGAGTATGATTGGGGTTCCTACACCTTTACCTATTTCCTCAGGGGAATGCGCATGCGTTCGCAAGGCTTGACAGAGGCTTGGCTAGGATTTTACCCGTTTCTGCTGGTGAGTATTTCTCTTTTGATTTCCCGTGTATAGGTTAAAAGTGTTCACTGACAGCAGATGTTTATCTTTGTGTTGGCAGTTTTGGGCCTATGAAAGGCTTCCATGTTTACGTCCTGTGAATGTGTTAGGTTTAGAGACCTATCCACGAGGACGGTGATGGCATCACTCCATTCTGATGGAGGTTCCTGTAGCTTAGGGTTACACCCATTGTCGCTTACAGTCGGAGCTATTGACAGCTGATGTCATAACTTGGGTTCCCTACTCTGGGGAACATTTAACCATTGGATTTGAGGATGGATTCCCGACTGGTGTCGAGCACGTGATATCCACCCGTAGGATTCCTCTCTTCACAAATGGAGGATGGGAGCTCTATTTAGAAGAGCGTGCTATTAGGAGCACCATAAAAGAGATTCATGTATCGATCTTGCCTCTGCCAGGCGTTATTGGCTTGTGTTGCAGTTACCCGTCGATGACATCCCATTGATGGGTATTGACGGATACACTTTATCAGAGGGTTCACATACTTAGGATACGTTCCATCATTGGTGGTCCCCCCGTACCATTGGAGCCCAGACTCGCGCCACTCAGTTTATGGGGGATATGGTTCCTGGATCCGTGATGATGACAGATTGGCTGACCTGTGTTCGAGATCTGACTCATTTGACACAGATTGATCGTTTGACCCGGCAGTTGGATCGGGCACATTTTTTCATCCGGCAGTTGGGTAGAGATCCTTCAAAGGTAGATACTTTTGATCCTTCCAGCTCAGGCGCTGGCCCCTCAGGTGACCCATATGGCTTTGCCGGTGTAGATCCTCCCTTGTATAGGCCTGATATCCCTATTGATAGAGATCCAGTGACTCAGGAGGAGTTACATCAGGTGGACAGGATTGATGATGTAGATATTGACACCATTATCTTTTTCTGATATGTATTCTCATTATCTCTTTTGATAGGCCTCTGTTAGATATTGGGTGGTTGTGCCCCATTCTCGCTATATCTTTTGATAGGCCTCTGTTAGTAGTAGGGCTTCTGTGCCCCATTTCCCTGTATTTTTAGCTGTATAGAGATGATGTATGTAAATGATGATGTACTTAGGAATGTATATACTATTTTTCATTCCCTACATCATATTGCCATCTATTATTTGCCATGCATATTTTATGTTATGCATATGTATGTATGTCCAGAGAAATTTAGCATTGACCCCTGGATGGTCTTATGATACGGCCTACACAGATGTCTTCTTCGACAGTCAGCCGCATAGATCACACCCCACCAGTGTTGATAGCCTACCGTCTGAGGTCGTGGTATGATATTATGTCACCTACAGATAAGGTGACTATAGATCAGCTATTATAGCATTCTATGACCCTCTTGATGTTTCAGGTTCCCGCAAGCTTTGTAGAGGGTATGCTGGAGCATTGGATACCAGAGAGACAGGTTTTCCGGTTTGGTACCCAGGAATTAACTCCTACATTGGAGGAGTACGAGTGGTTGACGGCTTTGCCCTTAAATAGACCTTGCGCTCGTATGGTTGTCAGAGATATGGGTCGACAGTTCATGACCCTCACCGGGTTACGGCGTAGAGTAGTAGAGGATGAGATGACATCCGGCCATGTATTATCCCAGCATTTTCTGATAGACAGATTTGGCTCAGTAGACAGTTATGCGCAGCACTCCGGGGATTTTACCGCACCAGAGGATCAGTGGCATGTGGCCAGAGTGGATGTACTCGTGATGTGTGTAGTGGCGTATGTGTACATACCACGGTATATGGACGAGATGGACATAGGTGTCATCATGGTAGTGAGAGCTCTCAGGGAGGGTTATACCATTATCCCGATGAACATGGCTGAGACGTTGAGGTCGGCCAAGTCCTGCAGCACCTGTCCTGGAGGGGTATTTACAGGCAGTTCGGTCATGTTCTACGTGTGGTTTATGTCACACTTAAGACCGATTGGTACTTTTTGCCGACACGGGTACTGCTTTACCCATGATATAGCTATGTCTTACTCCTTTCAACCATCGGAGTATATAAACGCTATGTCTTGGTTGGTATTCTTGGCAGGGATCGGAGATCCGTTTGGCATCCTGCCGTGTTCAGGGCTCAATTCACCCTACAGCTTCATTACTCACGCTATTGGCATGGATTATCTCCTTCTGGCTGGTTTGAGGGACATGACAACCTACCACCCACTGGTTGTGATGTCACAGTTTGACCAGTTCTAGGATTTCCATCCTTTTGAGGGGGCGTTAGGTCAGCGTATGGCTTCTCGCCATTTATCAGTAGAGGATCGATCTCAGGTGTATACTTGTTGGGATCAGCGTGAGATAGCTGCTTTTTTTGTTAGCCATTCGGGCTATTCGCCAGAGTATTTTGCATGGATGGAGACAGAGACTTCATCGGCTATGGTAGTATCCATAGTGTCGGGTATTGATTCTAACGATGGGGAGCCTATAGAGGTCATTGCTTCTCACACCGAGGAGGAGCCATTTACTAGGTTGCCATCAGCTCTTGTAGATTCTCCCAGTACTAGTAATGTCGTGATCCAGCATTCAACATAGTATTTCGAGCAGAGTCTCCATTTGATGACCTTCGAGAGAGATCAGGCTAGAGCCTTGATGTTGACAACTCTTGATGGGAGAGATGCCGCTCTATTAGAGAGATGAGGCATTATCACATAGAAATGTAGCTATTGAGGAGCGGGATAAGGCCAGATCAGCCAGAGATGCTGTGATAGTTGAGCGGGATTGCACTATATTTGTCCTGGATGTAGCCGTTATAGATAGTACCAAAGTGAGGTCCCTTACTACTAGCATAATTATAGAGATGAGCACGTATATTGATGAGCACATTGTCACCATGCAGATGGCTGTAGATCTGTTAGCTCGTGTGGATACCCTTGTGCAGGTGTTACCTCCTTCTTCTGAGAGAGATACCATGTTGGGCTTAATAGCTCGCATATACACTGATTTATAAATGGGCTTGTATTTTCCTGCACAGACTAGCTTAGCCATTTTGTCATGTACAGTTCATATTGTATATATCAAACAGCATTATATATAGCAGGGAAATATATTTTTGATCACTTCCCTTTTAGTTATGCATTGTTGCTTGCTTGATATTTGCCTATTTCATCAGGGCTTGTGATCTTGATGTATTCTGAATTCTTCCTTGATGGATGGACATTGAGTTATCTCAGGATATTTCAGAATGGATCGTTGATCTGTGTATATTCCTACCATCTTTGGTGTCTTGGGACTTGTTTCTGTATGTAGATGTGGATAGGAGTGTTGCTTTCCTCTCTGAGGTTGATCGCACCACAGATGGTCACCAGTATTCCTTTGTATGGGGGAGCCCAGTTAGTTCCATCTTTTATGGATTGGTGTTTCTCTTTGAGGAGTCAACCGAAGCTTAGATGGTCGTCGAATCTCCCGTTTACATGGGGAGGTCAAGTAGTTCCGTCACTTTGGTCTGAAGCAGATGAAATGTGATGGATTGAAGAATGATCCCAGTATCGTTAACAAGTGTTTGTGTTTTGGTAGGGAGTGAGATCGAACCATGAATGGTTGCCTATGTACTCCTGTTAAAGAGGAGATCAGGTTTGCGTAGTTCAAACCTGGTGTGAAGGTTCAACGCTGTATGGTGGCAAAGGGGTGTAGAGATGTGTTTGTTTTTATTTTTGTAGTGAGAAGGGTGTAAAAATGTTTTTCTTATTTTTATTTTATTGTAACTCGACCATATAAAATATGGTTGCCTACGTACTCCAGTGTATCAAGGAGATCAGGTCGGCGTAGTTTACCCCATGTTCAGGACGATTTGCAGCCAATGAAAAGTTTGATCCCATGTTCTGGACAAACTGTGGGTGAGAAAGTTTAATCCCATGTACAGGACTTACTGCAGGTGTGAAAAGTCTTATCCCTAATGGGGTAAAACTGTGGGTGTGAAAGGTTTAATCCCTAGTGGGATAACCGAAGTTGAGTAAGGGTTCAAAACCAAATGGAGAGAAAAGGATATGGCGATCCGAAACCAGGTTACTGGTTAGAAAAGTGTGTTTATCCCTAATAGGACGGATGAGTGTGAAGAGAAGTTATATGTAGTAGAGGGTTAGAAAACCTGAAATGACTGGGGGGATCTGATGATCCAAAACCAGGATATTTGCTTGATGGTGACCTCAGACATAGTACCGTTTCACGGTATTCACGTTGATAAGTTGTGGAAATTCATCGCCATCCATTTCCTGTAATCTGAGAACACCTCATGTCAATACCTCCTTGACAATAAATGAGCCTTCCCAATTCGGGGTGAATTTTCCCTTAGACTAATCTTGGTTGTCAATGATCTTCTTTAAAGCCAAGTCGTGTTGTTTGAACTGCCGTAGCCGGACTTTTCTATTGTAGGACCTGGCAATCCTTTGTTAATATAACTGATCGTGGAAGATAGCAGCGGCATGCCTTTCGTCTATTAGAGATAATTGGTGATACCTATCTTGTACCCATTGGTCTTCATCCAGGTGAGCGTCTATTAACACTCTGAGGGATTTCATTTCCACTTCTATGGGGAGCACTACTTCCATCCCATAGGTTAATGCGTAGGGGGTTGCCCCTGTGGAAGTGCGCACTGATGTTCTGTAGGCTAACAGAGTCAGAGGCAATAAGTCAGGCCATCCTTTGTGTTTGGCGAAAATCTTTTGCATGATCTTCTTGATGTTTTTGTTAGCCGCTTCAACAGGACCATTCATCTTTGGATGGTAGATGACGGAGTTGAGATGTTTGATGTGGAATTTACTGCACAACTCCCCCATCATTATGTTGTTGAGGTTCTTAGCAATGTCTGATACAATTACCTCTAGTTGTCCATATTGACAAATAACATTGTTTCTGATGAACGCAATGATAACTTCTTTGGTAACCCTGGGGAAGGAGGCTGCTTCTACCCACTTGGTGAAGTAGTTGATCATGGTGAAGATAAATCTATTCCCATTACTGGCTTTGGGCTCAATGGGCCCAATCACGTCCATTCCCCACATTGAGAAGGGCCAAGGCGAACTAATATTGTAGAGCTCTCTCGGAGGGGCGTGGATAGCATTCCCATAAATTTAGCATTGATAACATCTCCTGAAGTGATCCTCACAGTCAGCCTTAAGAGAGAGTAAGTAATGCCTTGTTCTGAGGAGTTTCTAAACAAGTAGGGGGCCACTCATGTGTGGGCCACATACTCCACCATGGATTTCATCCATGAGCCACTGAGCTTGGTCCTTGTCCAGACATCTGAGGAGACCTAATCTTACATCTCTTTTGTAGAGTGCATCTCTGCTCAGGTAGAATTTCATATCCAGTCGATGGATCCGCCTTCTTTCAGTCGGGCTCGCCTCAGTGGGTGTAGATCCATCTTGTAAGTACTCCTTGATATGTTGATACCAAGGGTGTTGGATGGGAGGTAGTTCATCCGATACTTCTCCAATATAATTCCCATAGGCTGGAGCCTTTTGTTGGGCAAATGTAAGGGTTGGCATGTCTTCCTTGTCATGTATATTGATCAAGGAGGCCAAGGTTGCTAGCATATTCGTAAAATCATTCCTATTCCGAGGAATATGGAGGAAGGATATTTCTTCAAGCTCTGAAGCCATTTGTAAATCATGTCGATAGTAAGGCAACAAGTGTAGACCTTTGCTGTGATAGATTCATGTGGTTTGTCTGATTACCAACTCAGAATCTCCAAAGATAGTTAACCGTCTGATGCCCATTGATTGGGCAAGTTTTAGCCCCATGATACAGCCTTTATACTCAGCTGTGTTGTTGGTGTTGGCAAACTACAATTTGACGGCGACGGGATGCTGCTCCCCCGTAACGGATACTATAACTCCTCCAGCCCCAGAACCTTCCGTGTTTACAGGTCCATCGAAATACATTTTCTATGTTTGGAGTGCATCGCACCGATGGTGTTGCTGAATTGCCATTACCCCTTCATCGGGGAAGTATGTTTCCAAGGGCTTGAAATCCCCTGAAGGTGCGGCGGCCAGTTGATCAGCAATTCCTTGACCTTTAATGGACTTCTACGTCATGTAGACGATGTCAAATTATTATAGGATCAACTGTCATCTGGATAGTCAGCAGTTCAGCATGGGTTTATTGAACACGTGCTTGAGAAGATCCACGCGGGATATGAGATGGGTTGTGTGACCATGGAGGTAATGTTGTAATCTCATGGAAGCCTATGCTAAAGCACAACACGTCTTCTCAATCAGAGTGTACTTGTGTTCACTGCTGGTGAATCTTTTGCTGAGGTGGTAGATAGCTCGCTCTTGGCCTCTATCGTCTTTCTGTCCCAGCATGCAGCCCATGGCATTGTCATTAATGGACATGTAAATGAACAGGGGAATATCATCCCTGGGAGGTACCAAAATAGGAGCTTTGATTAGCTGCTCTTTGATTATAAGGAATGATTTCTGGCACTCATCATTCCACTTCATGGAGGAGTTCTTCCTTAACAACTTGAAAATAGGCTCACAGGTTGCTGTGAGTTGGGAAATAAACCTGCTAATGAAGTTGATTCTTCCCAAAAATCCCCGTATTTCCTTCTCTATTTGAGGAATGGGCATTTCTGTGATGGCCTAGATTTTTGTGGGATCCAGCTCAATCCCCTTGTGGCTGACTAGGAATCCTAGCAACTTGCTTGATTTAATGCCAAAGGCACACTTGACTGGATTCAACTTCAAGTTATACTTACGCAACCTGTTGAATAGCTTTTTGAGATTATCTAAGTGGTCTTCCTCCCTTCAGGACTTGACAATGATGTCATCCACATAGATCTCTATCTCCTTATGCATTAAATCGTGGAAAAGAGGCATCATGGCTGGTTGGTAGGTAGCTCCGGCATTGATGAGGCCGAAAGACAACCGTCAATAGCAAAAGGTTCCCCAATGAGTGATGAATGCAGTTTTCTCACGATCCTCTTCAGCAACCATAATCTGATGATACCCCACGAAGTAATCAGCAAAGGAGTACATGTCGTATTGAGCAGTATTGTCAATGAGAATATGGATAAATGGCACAGAAAAGCTATCTTTAGAGCAAGCTTTATTCAGATCCCGGTATTCCAAGCAAACTTGCACCTTCCCTCCTGGTTTAGGCATGAGGACTATGTTTGATAGCCATTCAGGGTATGTAGACACCATGATGATGCCTGCTTGAAATTATTTCACAATTTCTTCTTTAACCTTTAAACTCCACTCAGGTTTTAATCTCTTGAGCTTCTGCCTGACTGGTTTAAATCCTTCTTTGATGGGGACGCGATGGATGAAAATGTCAATAGACAAACCCACCATGTCTTCATGAGACTATGCAAATATATCCTGAAATTGGGTTAATATTGTAACCATGAGGTCTGTACCAATCTGGATTACTTTAGGGCTTTCTAAGGTTCCAAGATTGAACGAAGTGGTTTGATCAAGGTTTGGTTTGGGTTTGTTTTTGACCCATTCTTTGATCTCCTGAGGTATCTCAATGTTCTCTTGTATTTCCATCAAGTCTAAGTCCAATTTTCCATCAAAGTTACAATCCTTGTGGAGAAAAGGCACCTTATCAGCAAGTATAGGCACATCTAAATTCAGAGTCCCGAAATAAAATATTCTTTCACTTAATATATGAAACTATTCAATTATACAAAGTGTTAGCATGTACTAACAAAACAACTGCTAATACTTCACAGAAAAGTAAGCAGTTATTATTATCTACAAGACAGAAGGAGTTTCTGCCCATTTTACCCTTGTCGACCAATGAAAAGAGTGCTATTCCAATTGTCAAGGGTGAAGTCCTGATGAATTACAATGATAGAGGGGCTGTCATCGTCCTCCTTCTCCCGAATGATGATCATTACGTCTAGACAATCATCGTTTGGGGTGTATCTATTTGTGTGATCATCATGGACAATGATGCATATGTTTGACATCATCCTAAAAAAGTCTTGTTTATGTCTTCGTTCCTCTTCTTCCACTTTGGGATCTAGAACAAGGACTTATTTCCCCTATACCGGTATCGGTTTAGGAAGTAACATAGCCATTACATGGACAGACACCTTTACCGGAGATCGTACAGGCTCAGGAACTGTAGGTGAAGATAATCGTCGTGTGGCTGAAGCTGAAGGAATCTATTTGTGTTTATGAGGATTCATGCGACTAGAACTAGCAGTATAGCCTAGTCTGGCTGTCCCTGTTTGATTGGGAACTTGAATTGTGCGCTTAATGCCCTGATGATCTTTGCCCAACCCTTGTCCAGGTTGATAACCTAATGACATTATTTCTTGAGTGGCTGACATTACTTCGGTAGAAATATGGGGTATGAAGAGGTGGTGCCCCAACAGGATGGTAGTGAGTGTTGCTCACCTCCAGGGCATGAAAACTGACCGGCTCAACTTCTGAATTGAAGCTAATGACTAGTATGTCACCTTATTCAGGACATTCTGGCTCAGCATCGATAGTGACTAGGCTATTGTTGATAATATATTTAAGTTGCTGATGAAGGGTGGAGGGGACGGCCCAGGCCATATGAATCCACGGTCTTCCCAAGATCAGGTTGTATCCTGTATCTATTTTGAGCACGTGAAAAGATATGCAGAATGTATATGGACCAATCTCTACTGGCAGTTCAATCTCTCCGACAGCGTTTCATCGGGATCCGTCGAAAGCTTTAATGATTGTATGGCTTCTTCGGATTCTGTTGAGATTGATATTCATCTTCACAAAAGTGGCATAAGGACAGATATTCAAAGATGACCCTCCGTCTATCAAAACTCCTCCCACCATGTATCCGGAAGATAAAATCGCTATGTGCAACGGCTTGCTATGATCGGTCCCTTCGGGAGGTATATCATCGTCAGTGAAAGATATCACATTGTTGTTAAAAATGTGATCCACCAAATGCTGGAATTTCTCAACATCTATTGACTTAGGCAGTTGGGCTTCTTCCAAAACCCTGAGCAATACCTTCCTGTGATCTTTAGAAGAGAAAACCAAGTCCAGTATAGAAATTTGATGTGGAGCTTCTCTTAAGCTTAAAACCACCTTGGCTTCATTATAGCCCATAGTATAGAAAAATTCTTCCACTTTTTCCATGGGAATCTTCCCCTTTGACTTGATGGTAGGCTTCATCACTCGTTGGGGAAGATACAGTGGATTATCCTCCGACATTGCAGCAATTATGTGGGATGTGGATCCTTCAACCTCTCCATAATTCTATGGAACTTTCTGTAGGCTGACAACAGGATATTGTGGTCTGCATGGCAAGATAATTGGCTTTGGTGCAGCCACTTGCAAAGGATTGTCAACACCCTTGAGTTGAATTGGTTAGATTGCATGTGAGGGGGTAGCTGAGTCTGTCTCAGAAGATATGACTGCTACGACCTCCTTCCACTTTGTAGGAAACGCATCCCCACTCTCTAGTACTACAGCATCATCGTCTGCCATCTGCAGGATACCGCTATCAATTAAATTCTGAATAAGGTGGCGAAGTGCCCAGCATTCTTCAGTGATGTGACCGCGAGATTGGGAGTGATACTGGCACACTCCATTGAAGTCAAACCGTCTTGACCGCGAGCTGATTGGAGGTAGCAGAGCTGTGATTCTTCCTTTATTTATCAGCATCTGTAGTATTTCTTCCATCGGTTGGCCTAGGTATGTAAATTCCCTTTTGTTGGAAAAATCCCAACGGGCTTTGGCATTTGCACTTTTTGCAATTTTATCCTCCAGTGTTTCATTTTCTAGAGTACGCGGTGGAGTGTTTGTAATAAGAGGAAGGAGACTAGCATGCTCCTAACTAAATAATCGACGTGTGACTTGGTGCTGATGGACCTCCAGTTCTGCCAATTGGTTAACTTGCTCACAGAGAGTCTTCATTTTTCGTTCCATCGTATACTGGAACTGAGCAAAATCCCATTTGTCAACACCATCCTTGAGGAAGAAGATTGTCTTGCACATGGGGTTAGTTGGGTTTAGCTACCACGATCTCACCATTATCAATTAAATCCTGGATCTTATGTTTCAAGGCCTAGCAATCTTGAGTATCATGCCCTGGAGCTCCAGCATGATAAGCACATTTTTGACTAGCATTGAAACACTTCCCATTTGGGTTTGCTGGTGAAAGAAGATGAGTAATTTTCTTCTGAGTGGTCAAAAGATTTAGAATGTTCTTGAGTGAGTCCCCTATGGGTGTGAACACTTAAGTGCGTCTGACTTCTCCACCCTTTGGCAACGAAGGGTTCGAAGGTTGTGCTTGGAAGGGGGAGTAATTTCTCCTTTGGATAGGCATATTCTGACTGCCTTTCTAACCTTGTAGTATCAAGGAAGCATCCTCCTCTTTCTTTTTATGGACCCTCCGGGGGTTGTTAATTTCCATAATTTTTGGACTGGATGTGCTCAGCAACAGCATTGAGGGCAGCTAGGTCTTGAATCTTTCCTGAATTCAATCCCATCTCAGCCATCTCCCCATGTTTAATCATTTCAGAGAATGGTTTGCCAATACCAGCTAAAACCCTTTCATAGAAAGGAGCTTCTTGTATGTCTATGAAGGTCATAACCATTTTTGACTCATTCATAGAGGGAACAACTTGAGCAGCAAAGCGCCTCCACCTTTGAGCATACTCTCTGAAAGATTCATTGGTTTGTTTCCTGACTTTAGTAATTTGGTACCGGTCAGGGGCCATCTGAGACTGGAAGCTGTACTAAATGAGGAAGGCATGAGCTAGCTCCTCCCAGCTATGGATCTTGGAATTATCCAATCTGGTATACCACGATCGGGCTTCTCTAGTAAGACTTTTCTAGAATAGTTGCATCCTAAGCTTCTCGTCCTCGGCATAAGATCTGAGTTCTCCAATGAATACCTTCTAATGTGTGTAAGGGTGTCCTATCCCGTCATACTTTTTAAAGTCAAGAGTCTTGAACTTCTCTGGATAATGCACACCAGGGAATGTACAAAGGTCTACATATGAAACACTCCCATGTGCTCCAATCCCTTTGATAGAACGGATGGTCTCTTCCATTTGAAGGACTTTCTTTCTGATATCACCGGTGTCTAGATCTTCTTTGAGATGGGTGGTATCATGAATTTTGTTGGTTTTATCCAACTGAGAATCAGGTATGAGAGCTTCTTTGTCTGAACCTTGTGTTCCTCCATGTGCATAGGATTCAGTATGTACGGGTATCCTTGTACCCTGAGTAGATTAGTGTAGTTCTTTAAGCAGAACAGCCAAATCTGTGATTTGTTTACTTAATCCGTTAAATTCTTCACGAGAGACAGGATTAGGATTTGTCTGGTCAAATGAAGACATAATTGGTTGTAGGCTCGTGGCCTTTTTGGACTTTGAACGTGTAATAGGTCCAATTGTTTCCCTGCTAAAAATTGACGTAGTTTAGTTTCAGGGAATGTATAAATGTTTACATGCTATATGATGTATCCATTTTATAAGTATTATCCTGCAAAACGGATGTAAGCTGTTTGTAATACAGGATAGCATGTTAATATTTATAAATATGTGTGTACACATATTTCTTCATATTTCTCATTATATGGAGATCAATATGGAATGAAATTACGAGTAATTTGAAATGGGAAAGCATGAAGAGATTTTCCTCCGCGCTTGGTTTATCAGAGGCTGACCTATCTTAGGCTACTCTCGCTGCATTTTGGCATGAAGGTTTCCAAATCATCACAATTTACTCGACGGAAAGTTAATTTGGTCTTTCAACTGGAGCAAATTTGGGTGGTGCCTTTCCTGAGCCTCGTTGGAATTAGTCTCCCTACGAGTCCAGTAATCAAACACCGATAGGATAGCCTCCTGATGGAGGAACCACACAACATACATATACATACAATGTGTCTCACCGTTTATGAAAATGATGACATGTGCGAAGCACTAATATCACAAGCAGATATAGTGTAAAGCATTAAGTATAACAAAGTAAATGCATTCGTACACATCCATCAAATGTAAATGCAACATCCACACATAAGCATATAACAGTTTTGAAAAGCTTGTAATAGTGGCTTAAGTCTTCTTACTGGAAGTCCCCAGCAGAGTCGCCACCTGTCGACGTCAGGATTTTTATTTTGCCCCTTTTAGTTCTTAGCTTTTGGTGTTCTTATGTTAGGTGAGATTTGTTTGAAAAAACAAGTTGTGAAGAGGTCCGACATGTATATGTTGACGATTGGACTGTAAGAGTCGCCAGTTGGTTTTTTAAATGGTTGTACCAACACAACCGAGAAAAGATTTGCACATTGACCCGGTGATGTGACACTGCTTAACGGGTCTATGAAACCGAGATTCGTTAGGGTCCGGGGACTTGGTTATGCGGAGGGAAGGTGTTAGGCACCTCCCCGACATCCGTGTTGCCACGATGACCGCCACTTTTCAATTAAACTGTTATATGAATGTGTGTGTGTGTGTGGATCAATGTGCAATTATTTGAAAGTAGTTTTATGCCTCGCTCGCACTTATATACAAAGGGTTTGAATTTTGTATAAAATTCAGTTTTAACAAGATATAGCAGTGATATTTTGTAAAAGAGGTTTTTTCAAACCCTTGTGCTCAATAGTAATTGAGGCCTTTGATACTTCTATTTTTATTATGTGTTCGACTTGATTGCTTTTATTTTCGAGATGCGAAGCATCTTCGAGAAAATAATATACATAGCAGTGTCGAACTCCTTGTGGGCATGAGAGCCATCTGAGGAAATTCGAACAACGTGAATAATTTACAAGTTGTGTACAGCTGAAAATATCCATTACGGAAACCGAATCTAGATTCAGTAGACTGAATCTGTGATCACATGATTCTTAGGCTCACATGATGTAGCAATTTGTATGAAAGCTGTAAACAGTTATATATATAAAACCAGTAAATATATATATATATATATATATATATATATATATATATGTGTGTGTGTGTGTGTGTGTGTGTGTGTGTGTGTGTGTGTGCAGACAATCAACCACCACGAAGCACCTCCATGGGGGATTGAGAAAATATAAATAAAGCAATAAAGCGATCAACTGCCTCGAAGTAAACTCTAGGCGGGACAAAATATAAATAAAGAGGTATATATATATATATATATATATATATATATATATATATATATATATATATATATATATATATATATATATACACACCACGGATCAGGTCCGGACTCCCGGACTTGATCAAATCCGGACCCTAATTTTTATTTTATTTTTTGCTTTTTTTTTAAAAAAAACAACTAAAAAAATTTAATATTTTATGGAACTGAAATTTTTCCATAATACAATATTTTGGGCGTGATTTGGATACCTATACCAAAAAATGTATGTACAGTTTGCACAAACTGTACAGACATATTTGTTTATTCGTATCCAAATCATACCCAAAACACCTTATTATGATAAAATTTCAATTCCATAAAATATTAATTATTTTTTTTAGTTGTTTTAAAAAAAAGCAAAAAAAAAAAAGTCCGGACGGGACTAAAATCCGGACGTCCGGACTGGAACCGGACTATATATATATATATATATATATATATATATATATATATATATATATATATATATATATATATCAACATATATATATATATATATATATATATATATATATATATATATATATATATATATATATATATATATATATATAAACTGTGGTCGAACTCTGTTCGATGAGCCTGGATTTACATCCGGAGTGTTTACTGCTTTTATATATATATATATATATATATATATATATATATATATATATATATATATATATATATATAAGCAATAAACGCTCCGGATGTAAAATCCAGGCTCAATCGAGGCATAACTCGATAATGTTAGTATATATATAATATATAAATATATATACAAAAAGAAATAAAAGTCACGAACCGAAGTCCGGGCATACACACGCAACACGACTCTCAACGTGCAGAACTGTGTGTGTACAGTAGTGGAGAAAGGCTTTAGAAAGTGTAAGAAGACTTACAGTGGACTTCTAAAGAAGACTTCAATAACTTTAAATGGATGAACACTCAGCTCCCGCCGGTAAAAATATAACAATATAAAAGCTCACAAGTGTTTAAAATGAGAAAGCACTCAGTTTATAGTGTGTACAGAACAAATTGGACAGGGCTTCCTCGCCTTTTCTCTGTGCAAAATGGATGCCCCAAGCCCTCTATTTATAGAGGGGGGAGCCGCAGGTGTACCTGCGGTAGCCGCATATGCACCTATGGCTGCCCGGGGTGCCCCGGGTTCTGCGGGTCCCATCGTCTCGAAGTAGTGCACGCATGCAACGTGATGTCTGCTCGAACTTTCAGAACTTCAATCCGGGCATCCGATCGAGGTGTATAAGACCTTTTACGACATGTTATCGAGAGCTACACAATGACATGGGATTAGTGGTTGTACGAAGTCAGAAATATGGGACCATGCCCTTGGTCTTCAAGCTTCAAATTCTATCTGGTGTGTTGTCTTTTGCAGTAGTCACTCAGGATTGGAGCTCTTTGGTTCTTGTAGGGCATTTCTGTGTAGAATGTATGTTTAAATGTTGTTGAGACGACGCAATATGGGATTGATATGGCAAATGATGATTTTGCCCCCCCACCGGGGTTATCTCCGGTTTGAGCTGTTTTAGCAGTCGTTGCTCAGGGTTATCTCTGAGATTGGACTGCTGCAAGTGTTGACCGTCCTCAAGGTTGTCTCTAAGGTGTGCCTGACCTCCTAGGGTTATTTTCAGGCTTGGGGAATGAGTGCCTCAGGGCTATCACCGAGTGTTGAAGCTGATTGCTGGGAGTAAAAAAGAGCATTTTTGGGGTCATCTCTGAAACTGCAACTGCATCCCTCGGGGTTGTCTCCGAGGTTGGATTGAAGATCCTAGAGTTGTCTTTGGGATTGGGACTGAACATCTCGGGGTTGTCTCCGATATGGCAAATTTCTCCAGTGTTGTCTCCGGAACTGTAACTGCATTCCTCGGGCTTATCTCTGAGGTTGAAACTGAGTATCCCGAGGTTATCTCTGGGATTGCAACTGTATATCTCGGGGTTGTCTCCGAGATGGCAAACTGAGCATCCCGGGGTTGTCTCCGGGACTGTGCTGATTTGACTTCCAGGGTTATCTCTGGAAGACGATTTTGCCCTCCAGCAAGGTTAGTAACAGGAATGCAAAATTTCAAGTGTCTACAATAAGCATCAATCAAACAAAATCAAGGATAAATATTAAAGATTTTTAATTTATCCAGAATTTAAAATGTCCAGATTGTCAACATGATAACTGCTTTGTGGTGTAAAATTCAAGAATAATATTCATGTATCAAAAATAATTTCGACAGAAAAAAAATCATTTTTTTGTCCTGAATAGTACCCCGGGTAAATAGTACCCGAGTGAATAGTACCCTGTGAATAATACTTTATGAATAGTACCCCGTGAATAGTACCCCGGCATGAAAAGATTAAAATTTAACAAAAATATTCAGAAAAATATTCCTGTGAAACGATACTAGACAAAGCGCAAATTTCAAGGATATTCTACTAATTTTAAGGTAGATAAAGCGCAAATTTCAAGGAGTATAGAAGCAATACTTATCAAAATGAGTGTAGAATTAGGAATATGAAACGAAATAATATTACTTACATACTACAGAGTATGGAAGAAAATATTATTTCTTACGAATACTGAACAAAATAATATCCCTTACCTTTAAAGGAGAGTATTTCTTACTGGTATGGCGATGATATTCTTGAAAAAAACTTATACTGTTTTCTACACTCAAAACTTCCTTAAACTCAAAAGAAATACGCTCAATATTATAGAAGAAGAATTCTCTGATTCTGGTGTGATTTTCATTTCTAAACTAAGCATCCTAATTATAGGAGAATGGCAGGAAACTATTTAAAAAAATTACGGGTGAATAGTAAGGAAATTTACAGGTGCCGAATATGTTCGGTTGAAAATTTTCTGATTTACTATGCAACACTATGCAGTACTATACACAATAAAATATTCTAATAAAATAAAAACTTTAAATAAAATATAATATATATATATATATATATATATATATAATGTGGGTGTGTGGGTGTGTTTACGTGTGTGTTATTGTGTGTGTTATATATATATATATATATATATATATATATATATATATATAAGTAATAAAACAAAATTGAGATAACTTTCTACAGATGATTTTGAAAAATGAGTAGGTGGGGATCCATATAATAAGCCAAATTTACAACAAATACTTCATAAAAATTCCCTCTATTTATCTCAATTCACTTGGCTTCACTAAACACATTTTCAATAACATTTATTCATCATTAATATTATAACTCACAATATTAATAACCAGATCAATCCCAAGAAAGAGGAAGCTTTCTGATAAAGACTTCTCCTTATTGGCGTGTAATTAGGTGACCAAACCCCTTTCCTCGACAGAACTTTATAGACATTGTCAATAATACAAATAATAATATGAATAACTTTGTCGTCTCAATTATTGATTTAATAATATAAAATATTGTGCAGATGATACTGTGACAATAATTGAATCAATAATATGAGATACTATGCAGCAATTACTGTGGCAATAATTGAATAAAACTGAGTGACTTCTCATGTAAGCCTCAATAATCAAAGATATTGTACAATACAATGTGCTACTGTGCAACCACGCGTATTACTGTACTTTTATCGTCGGGTATTTCAACAGTTAACGGTAAAACTTTTGCCATTATTTTTATAAAAAATTATTTCTGTCGTTTTCTAACTCCGACAGTAATTCCGTTATGGAGTCCACCAATGGTTGTGTCATCGTACGAATATTCCCTGATAAAACGAATATTCCCCGATCAAATGAATATTTTATGACAACTTGCTTACTTTATAAAATTTATAAATATTACCCACAACTATAACATTATATCAAATTTGCACCTTATTATTCAAGAATAATATTTAGAGAAAAATTAATCTTTATTCATAAAGGTTGGGGTCTTACAATGTACCCCCGCCCCGGCGGGGGTTTCCTTTGCAATTGAGCCCGCCCCAGCGGGGGGTATGTCTTGTCATGCTGATTTTGCCCATTTTGATGCCAAGTCTTGCCACAAAGCCACGAATGTACCACCATGTCATGTAATGCACTCCTAAACACAAAACAAGTAAAATTGAATAGAAATAAGCAGGATTAACACCATTTAAGTTAGAATTAGAGACCGATTCGTAGGTATAAAACCCACTCATCAATGATAAACATAATTTTTCGCTTATGGACTTGAAATCAAGAATGGTTAGGGAAAGTGAAATTTTAAAGAAAAGAATGATTAAGTATGTGACGCCCCCAAAATAGGTATACACAACTCATTCTGAGTCGCCAGATGCACGGTATAGAATTTAAATACAAACTTCATTTATACAACTGTTAAACAGTCGTGCAAAATACGACAACACATAAGCTATGAGTTTTAATACGATATTGTCTCGTAGACAGTATTCAAACTCAAATTATTACAATGCCATATAAAATACAACAGCAAATATTTCAAGACCCCAAAGAAGAACGAGAAGATTACTATCTTGTGTATTCTAATGAGGTACACTTTTGACGCTTTCAAAGTCGGGTTCTCATCACCCTATTGTTGTTCACCAAAATCAATTATTAAGTGACGTATACTATACGACACACCTATCTTAGGTCCTCAATACAATTATATATTGTATGTCATGTTGTTTTATAATGTATTGAGAAACTTCCACAGTCTCGGACCATCACACTATTTCTCTGTTATTCCCGCTCGATCCAACTACACTATTACTACCTGAAAGGAATTGTGAAGCAAAAAGGTGAGCTCAATTGGCCTAGTAAAGAATATTATGACTAAGATAATATAGAACAAATTATTCTTAGTTCTCAACAGGGGAAAATCTAATAAATACAATAGACAACAAGTTTTAGATCAACAACTGCAGAGAAAACAGCAATCCATTAGATGAGTCAAGTAGAACATAATGTCTACTATCTCCTCCAAATTAAAAGTCAATCATTAATATTTTATCCCCGTAATATCCATCAAAAATTCTTTTTGTACCCAATTACAAAGATAACTTTCGTCACATGTCTTCACCTTAAAAGGAGAGAAATTCTGACTGGTATGGCGGGGATATTCTTGAAAAAAAATTACACTATTTTTTACACTCAAAGCTTCCTTAAACTCTAAAAAATATGCTCAATATTATAGAAGAAGAATTCTCTAATTCTGGTGTGATTTTTATTTCTAAACTGAGCATCCTATTTATAGAAGAATGGAAAGATACTATTTAAAAAGAAAAATCACAGACTGCACAGTAATTTTCATACGAAATCAAGGGCGAAGAATTCTGAATTTTTATTAATTTTACTATGTTGCACTATGCACACACTATACAGTACCATGAAACACTATGCAAAACTGTGTAGTACTATGCAATCAAATAAAATATAATATATTCTATTTTATATAAAAACAAAACTTATATAATATATATATATAGTAATAATAATAATAATATAACCCCCCCCGGCCCGTGACTTATTCTCCCCCCCCCCGGTGACCCTTTATTATATATATATATATATATATATATATATATATATATATATATATATATATATATATATATATATATATATAAACTGAGATAACTTTCTCTCGACGATTTTGAAAAATGGGTAAGTGGGGGTCCATATAATAAGTCAAATTTATAACAAATACTTCATAAAAATCTCCTCTATTTATCTCAATTCACTTGGCTTCTCAAAACACATTTTTAATAATATATATTCATCATTATTATAACTCGCAATACTAGCAACCAGATCATTCCCAAAAAAGAAGGGGCTTTCCGATAAGGACTTCTCCGTAATTATTGGCGTGCAATTAGGTGACCAAACCCCTTTTCTTGACAAAACTTTCTAAACATCGTCAATAATACAAATAATAATATGAATAACTTTGTCGTCTCAATTATTGATTTAATAATATAAAATATTGTGCAGATGATACTCTGACAATAATTGAATCAATAATATGAGATATTACGCAGTAGCTACTGTTGCAATAATTGAGTATAACTGAGTGACTTCTTACGTAAGCATCAATAATCAAAGATATTGTACAATACCGTGTGTTACTATGCAACCACGCGTATTACTGTACTTTTATCATCGGGTATTTTAACAGTTAACAGTAAAACTTTTACCGTTATTTTTATAAAAAGGTTATTTATGTCGCTTTCTAAATTCGACAGTTATTCCGTTGTGGGTTCCACCAATGATTGTGTCGTCGTACGGATATTCCCCGATAAAAAAGAATATTCCCCGACCAAACGAATATTTTATGACAACTTGCTTACTTTGTAAAATTTTCACATATCACCCTTAACTTTAACCTTTTATCAATTTAACCATTTACTAAATAGAATAATAATTATAAGAATATTGAATACTTTAATTTCATAAAATTTGGGGTCTTACAAAGTATAATAAGAAAGTTATTATACGGGAAGAATACAAATATAATACAATGTATTGTCCAAGTATAATACGAATAATAATACAACATATTTTATGAAGTATATATGAACAAAATACTAGCATTATACGAGAAAAATACGTAAAGTCAAAGTCTTGGTCAAATACAATCAGGATTGACTATTTGATTAATGGACTTGGACTTTTCCAAGTCCAAATGAATTAAGAGGAAGGTCCATGATGAATTATATCAAGGCCCAAAGAAATGTAAATTCAAGCCCAAAGTTAGGCCCGAACTGAATTAAACCTAAGCCTGAACCAAGAACCAAACCAGTGGGTCGAACCGTTGACCAAGTGGGCTGGTAAAACCAATGGAGCAACCCATGTGGGGCCCCATGGGGGGGATTTAGCTGGCCACTTTAGCCTTGGCTTCCTTGAGAAGCTTTCTTGTGGAGCTGTGAATAGTAAGGAGGTGGCCATTTGACTATTTTGCCCTCACTTTGTAATTTCTATAAAAGGAAAGCTTAAGTTCATTTGTTTATTTAAAAATTCAACCAACACTTGAGCATTATATTGAGAGAGAAGTGAGAGAATTTCCAAGTAATCAAGGAGAAGAAGAAGCTAGTTAATCCATTCAACCAACTAGGAACGTCAAGAACGTGAAGAACACAAGAGGTAAAAAGCTTAAATCTTAAACCTTCATCTCTTTTCTATTTTGATTTGATAGAGAAGTGAAATGGGTGGTGTATATATTATTCGATGACATAGGAATGGATTTTAGTGGACTAAAAATACTAACGAATGCATAATAAGTGAAATCATAACGAATGATTAAGAACTTAATGAAGAAAAACATGAAAACTTAGAGCTTGTTGTTTATGGAAAAGTTTAAAACCATCGCGTATAAGTTAGATGCTTATTATTTGGTTAATAAATAGATGAATACATGATGGAATGGTTCTATTTGGAATGGAGTAAAAATCTCGTATAACAAAGTTATGGCAAAATTTTCAGTAGAAGACGTTAACAGTAAGAATTGTAATTAACTATGATTTCCAGATAAAAATAAAATGTTAATAATGAACCTAAAAAACTTAGGTTTCATTATTATGTTAAAGAACACGAATATTATGAGTCATAGACTCAAGAACGGACAAATTCGGACATCGGATGAACGAATTACGGATGTATGAGCGAAGAATGCTCAAGAACGAAGAACGAATAAATAATGAAATTTTAATCAAGTAAAAGCCTCTTTAACTGATTCAAAAAATTATTTTGTCTGGGGGAACTTGAAGTATGTAAGATAATCACGAAATTGGTTTTTAAACGAACCAATTTCGAGTTATAATGAACAAGATACAAGTTCAGGAAGTGAACGTTTAAAAATTTTCAACACTTGGAAAAAAAATTCAAAGGATCTGGCCTGACGCCGCAGCGCCAGTTTGGAGAGGCAACTGCTGGAAATATGCGCCGCAGTGCCTCAGAAACAAAGGAGCACGGCGCCGCAGTGCCAGTCTAAAGTTTTTGACAGTAAAGAAAGCTTATGAATATAAAAGGAAGGGGAATGATTAAGGATTGATAATGAACCTTAATTAAACCTAAAGTAACATCCTAAAGGGTGATTAAAACCTTAAGTTTAACAATCAAATGTCAATTTAAGGTTATGAAATTAAAAATGCAAAGTACGTAAACGATATACGTGAACAGTATTCGCGTTGAACGAACATTTGAGATTACATAGGTTGTAATTACTTGGACATTGAATATAGAGGGTAACTTATTACATTTAAATGGTATAATGCCGTAATAAATGATGAATAACTTAACTAATGTTATTAGTTTAACGATTTGGATAGGTTATACAAGAAGGAGAAGATAGTATAAACAATGTGTATCGATTTTTGTTAGCTAATTGGTATGATATGTGATTATATTATGTAGAACATATAAATACCAACTTAAAGTTAATTAAAAGCTAGAAGACGCTTGAGGCAAGTTTTCTAAATTCTTATCGATATTTTGTGTTAGACAAGTTTTGTAAATTCATGTTATGATATGCATGAATTGCTTAAGAAAGAGTCGATGCCATTTTGTTTCAGCTAAACGAGAATTTAAAGTATTTTGTTGATTTTCTTACAAATATTTCAAAATATTATTGATGTTGTTATCCTATGCCAATTGCTTTAGAACGAATTCGAAGGTAAGCTTTAGTATGAATAAACAAAGGTTTTTAAGTCGTAAATCGACTGGCACGTGAGTTTGCCAAAACTTAAACGTAAATACGTTTAATGAAGTAGTGTTGATCAACATAGAGTACTATAGACTGATCACCTAGATGTACTCGTAAGGAATATCGGACTTACAGTCTTAGTGTCGAGTTGTCCTTTTCAAAGAAAGAAAGAATGGAATGTTCATAGACTTTGACCAGACTTAGAATTTAACTGGTGTTTATCATCATTAAATGTTTTAAAGGAAAGAAAAGTGATACTTTGATTATTCATAGTACTTCATAACTATTTGTTCAGTTATAGAAGATAAATCATATGATTCTTGATTTTGTTGTTGCAACATAAATTTCAAACTTGTTGAGCTTTTTGTGCACATTCTTGCTTGAATTATATGATTGCAGCTAAGAACGAACGGATCGAAGGATCCGATAAGGACAAAGGAAAGGCCAAGATGGATAAATAATTATCCTGTAATAGAATAATATTACTTTTATATTGATTTAATACTATGACAAACGAATGAATGTAATGGTTACTAAAGAACGTGGGAGGGAATTTATGATTATGTAATAATTAGTAAACATATGCATGTCAATGACGTATTTCAACTGAATGTATGTGTAGTTAGTAGTACTGTGTAGCACCATCTTTAGGGTTGGAAGATACCCAGATTTGGGGGCGTCACAGTTAATTTATTTTATGTACCTGTGAGAAAAATTAGTAATTTTTTGACCAAACCAGAGTCTTAGAGAGGTCAGCTGGGAGTTGGGTCTCTAGTGTACTTGTGAGGTGAGAAAGAGGTTGTTGTTTCAAGACCAGCTCATAGAATAGAACTGAACACAAAAGAATATACAACTAAAGTTGAGGAGGGAGCTGAGAGCTTGCTGTCCAAGATAGTTAATTGAAAATATTTGGAAGTTTTTCTATAAAACTTTGTAAAGGTTTCTCCGCCTGTTGAAGGAGTATTAATTACTAATAGTAATAGGATCTCAAGTCCTGGAGATGATCTTAAGACTGGACGTAGCAACATATCCGAGATGTATGTTGTGAACCAGATAAATCTTTGTTCATTGTGTGATTGAATTTTTATTGTCTTACATATTATTTTTAATACTGCAAATTAGTTAACTAAAAATTCAAAAATTCCTAATATAATTTTTAAACGGTAAATAATCTATTCAACCCCCCTTCTAGATTATTATTGGACTTTCAAATTAAATTGGTGAGGACTTTGACTTAAGTCTGAGATGAACAACCCTATTATTTGGTCAGATTTTTGATTGACCTTTGCAATGTAAAAGTAAATGCAAATAGTCGTTTAAAAGAAAAGGATTGTGCACAACATAAGTACAACATGTTGACCCCCTATCGTACTTAGAAAATGACGGTTTATAGATGAATATCTGTTAAAACTTTTATAAAAAATAAAAAATGTCCAAGGTCGTTTGACTGCTCAATACGTAGCTTCGAGAATGTTAAATAAAAAGGGAATTTATTATTATTCCTATTTATTCGAGATAGTTTCACAAATATTGTTCAGTTGTTGAAATGAAAACATGATTTATGATTTTGTTGTTATTTCAAATGTTATACTTGTTGAGCTTCTTAGCTCATTCTTGCTTAATATTAAATGTTTTCAGCTAAGCTTGAGCGAGGAGAGAGTTCGGGTAAGAAAGACAAAGGAAAAGGAAAAGTTTTCGAATAAAATACTTTATGTAATACTTTATGTTATGATTGATACTTATTAAGTAGAATGATATAATATTTATTATATTATGATGCTTCCAAACTTGTAAAGGTCATAGAACTTGGGAAGTTAAATTAAGATAATTTGTAATAATTTAATAATTACCTTTCTATCTTTATGATTATGTCTAGTGGAAAGTACTGTGATACACCATAGTTAGAATTTAAAGGTACCCGATTTTGGGGGCGTTACAATAACTCTATCAACATGGCTTGCATATATGTACCCAAGTCTTAATAACACTTTTTTGAGCCACAAATATAGATCAATTTTTATTTTTTAAAGTTAACTTGAGAAATTTTTAAAATTAAAATTAATATAAATTTATTTAATTATACAATTATATATAGTATACACTACCTAAAATCTAAGTGCTAATAGTTGTAATATTCATTGCTTTTAAATTTTAAATTAATTCTATTTATATTAATTTTAAAATTATTTTTAAAAAATTCAAAAAGTTAAGATTAATATTAAATTTTGAAATCGAGGGAGTCTATTATATTGGTTAAATAAGTAATCAAATTTGCCAAAATTAATGGCAGGGTCCATATGGATACCTTTATAAGAACAAAGTGGTATTTGGAGGGAACGTATAACGGTACTAGTTTAAAAGCTAGTTGTTTTGGAGGGAATCCCTTCACCACGTGTTTTCGTGTGGGTCATAGGTTCTCACATTATTATGGACCCACCAAACGGATAACATTGGACAATTTTAAAAGTTTATCTTTAATGGGACCATGTGAGAAACATATATTCAATATAATTAAAATATTAGACCTAGTCTCTCTATTTTATATATTATATTATAAAAAAGTCTTTTATCTGTCAATTTTATATTTTATAAAGATAAATTTTAATTTATTTGATATAGTATAAAATGATAAAAAAATTTATAATTTGCATAATAATTTTAGTATCATACCGAGAATGAATATGAAACAAAATACATCCTTAATGTTTATATATATTTTTAAATATGACCCTTTTCCTCTCCAGAAGGAATATATTACAAATAATTCCTCCGTCCCAAGATAAAAGTTGTGGTTGACTTTTTGTGCATATTAAAAAAGATGATAAAATGATAAAATTACCCATATTTAAATTCTCATTTAATTGCATAATTTTCTGTACATTACTAGTAATGCTCCATAAATATGCATAGAGAATAGAAATATAACAATGAATAACAAAGGTATTATAGGCAAATTATTGTAAAAAATAAATCATTTAAGGTAATTAGACATTTAACTTGGGACTACCTGAAATAGTAATAAAGACTTTTATCCTGGGACGGATGGAGTATAATGTAAAAAATGTATTTTTAGTGCATTTTAAAAGGTTGTTGATATTAATAAAATAATAATATTGTCAAATCAAATATATTTTAGTGACTATATAAATTGTTTGAACTACATTTAACTTTTTAAGCAACATTTATTATCGTTATAACATTAGAGTGGTGCTACAAACATAAATTATTCTATAAATATTTTATAAACTGCTGATGTGACATACTCCATCTCAGTATATTAACCAATAAATTGCTTTAATGTAGTCTTCACTATGTCAATATGAACGAACTTTAAAATGCTTAGGAAAACTAACTAAACACATAGCAATTAAGGTAAGTTTTCCCTAAATTCTCCCGTAATGTTGATTGACTTGATTCAACTATAGGAACAAATTCTCTGTCAGTATCTGATGCAAGTCCAGACTGTCTAGTAGGAACAAACTCTCTAGGCTGGAGTATAGGAAAAGGAACATTTTGATGCTTATTAGATGCAAGAGGTGCACTGCTATTTGGCCTATTCCGTTCAATTAACTGAGCTGAATCTTTTTTCTTGTACCATGTATTAATAATTTTTGCTTTCTTGGCCTGTCGATCATAATCAGACATGTTTTGAGTACCTAATCATTGTTAAATTTCAATCAACCATGTATTATAGCATACAAGTAAATCATATAGTATAACAACAATTCACAAATCACAAACGTACAGACCCTAAGACCCATATGACCATATAATGATATATCATATATAATCTCAATTCAACTAGAAATGGGAATCAATGAATCATGATATCTTATTGAATTCAAATCAAATTAATCAATTTCACTTAAGGCCATCAATCAATTCGTACCTGGTCACTGAAGAGAGAAGAGCAGCCGTGTAAGACCCCAACTTTTATGAATAAAATGAAATTTTCTCTATTTATTATTTTGAAATAGTAAGGGTTGATTTGATTAAGGTGGTTAGTTATGGGTAAAATGCGCAAATATTCTTAAATAAGTAAGTAGTTATAGAATATTCTTTGTTGTCAGGGAATATTCGTTTGGTCGTGGAATATTATTGCTATCGGAAAATATTCGTACGACGGCGCAACCTTTTGTGGGCCCCATAACGGAAAGCGATCGGATAAAGAAAACGACAAGTATGAGTTTTTATAAATAACGGCGTAGTTGTTACCGTTAACACTATTGGAACACCCGGTGGTTAAAATACAGTAATACGCAGTGTTGCACAGTAGCACACGATATTGCACCAATTATTGATTCTTACGTAAGAATGCACTACTCAATAATTGTTGCAGTAATTACTGTTCAATATTTTATTGATTCAATAATTGCTACGTTGATATTTTATATTATTGTTGTTTCAATAATTGTCACTACACAGTATTTTCTATTATCAGATCAATAATTCATATTATTTTAATAATATTATTAGATAATATTATTGACAATGTCTAGAAAGTTCTGTCTATGAGAGGTTATTTAATTGTGCGTCAGTAAGGAGAAATCCTTACCGGAAGGCCCCCTCTTTCCTGGGAACAGTCTGATTGTCAGTATTGTGATTTTTTAATATTACTTGTGAATAATTAATTATTGATTTATATGATAAGGAAAATATTTATTTATGTGGATATAAATGGAGAAATTGTTTAGAAAAGTGACAATTGTTGAAAATTGATATTTTATCTTTTCTGATAAAATAATTCATTTAAATATATTATTATATTATAATAATATAATAATGGTGATATTTTTACAATGAATGTGTGATATATGAATAAATGAGGATGAAGAGTATTTTTATTACAATAAATGCTAAAAACATGTTAAACATGTTGGTGGACCCTATTTTCAACTGAAATTTGATTATAGCTTGCAAAATCATCCATATATGGATTTTGGTCAATTTCTATTCAGAATTTAGAAAAACTTAAAGCTACAAAATTGTAGAGAATTAAATTTCCTACGGAATGGACATAAGATTCGAATTTTTCTGATAAAAGGGCTATTTATTATGAATTATTGAAGTTCTAAAATATTGGGTCTGAATTAATTTTGTTACAAAAAATATTTAAAACATGTTTTTTATTTTGGTGGGCCCCACTTGCATGTGGTAAATGCTGAATTCAGACTGCCAGGGTGTGCGAAGGAAATTAAAAAAATATATATTATTATTTTATTAAATTTTCTGTTTTGGTGTTTTAAGCATTTTCCTATAAATAAGGTGCTTAGGTTAGAATTGAAAATCACACCAGAAACTGAAGTTTTCTCTCTATATTATCGAGCGCATTTTTGTGAGTATTTCGATACTTTGAGTGTTGCTATACGGTGCAAGTTTTCTTCAGCGTTATATCTGATATTCCAGCCAGAAGTACTATTCTTTTGAGGTAAGGGATGTTATTTTTTCGTAAATGATATTATTTCTTTCAATATCATTATACCGGAATATTGGTATAAATTTTATTATAAAATTTTTACCTTTTCATGTCGGGGATATTATTCATGAGTTACTATATTCACGAGTTACTATTCACGAAATATGATAATTTTTCTTATGGAATTTCTACCATTTAGTGTCGGGGTTACTATTCACATATACGTCACTATTCACGTATACGGCACTATTCACGAATACGACACTATTCATAAAAAAAAATAAATTTTCTTTTTTGTGTCCAAGATTGTCTGTTATGGTTCCTATCTTTGATTGAATTTATGTTTTGATCTTCATTTTTGATTTTTGCTCCATAATTGATTATTATGGAGTATTTTTGAACTTGGATAAACTAAAGTACGAATCCCTAATCTTTATCCTTTTATCTCACTGGATTCGTTTTCTTTAAAATATTTTCATCATTCTCAGTCCTAAATAGTGATATAACTGAATATCGTTGGCCTGTAGTGCAAAGATGAATGGTTAACTGATGAATATCTTTGGCCTGTAGTGCAAAGACGAACAGGTGTTGAGATGAACATGACCAACTGGTGATACAAATGAATATCTTTGGCCTGTAGTGCAAAAATGAATATTTGATTCAAGATGTGTATATTGATTGATGTTACAGGGATAAAATATTGATAATGAACTTTTAAACCTTAGAAGATAGTAGAATTCATTCTCTACTTGACTCTTATAATGGATTGTTGTTTCCGCTGCAGTTGTTGATCTAAAACTTGTTGTCTATTATATTCAATCAATTTTTTTCCTGTTGAAGACTAATGATAATTTGTTGTATATTATCTTAGTTATAATATTCTTTACTGGGCTAGTTGAGCTCACCATTTTCATTTTTGTTCCATTTTTCTTCTCAGGAGACGAGAATATAACGGGAACTAGTCGGGGTATGGAGTGATGTGTCCAGATAGTTGTTTTAGTAGTCCTCACTATTTTTATAAAATAGTGTATCAATAATTATAAAGAGGACTTATTTGAGTATGGATATTGTCTAAAAGACAATATTTGTATTTAAATTCACAGCATATGTGTAGTCGTATTTTGCACGACAATTGTAATAATAAAGTTGTAGTTATTTTTTGTACCATGTATTTGGCTACTCAGAATGGGTTGAGTGGAATGGACCTATTTTGGGGGCGTCACAGTTGGTATCAGAGCCATAAGTAAAGAGCCCCGAGCCTCTATCTGGTGACTTCTTGTTGATGGGGGATGCACCGAAGCCAGACTCTCCGTAGGGGATGCCGTTCTGCAATGGAAAACTGATAGGTATCATTGTGAGGTGCTGTCCACGGTTAGGACATGAGTCACAGTTGGTATCAGAGCTTAGGGATATGGTCTCTGGCGGAGATCGGAGAATAAAACTAGGAGGAGAGAGACGAGTAAATCCTTCGCTAGTATGTCCTACCTAAGCTTATTTGTTATTTAATTGGTCGGTCATGTTTTGTGGCAGTATTTGAGAATGACAGCTGAAAATGTTAACAATGGAGTGAATTAGACCGTGAGACACCTCTAATCACCAACCAAGATATCTATTTGGTGAGTGAAGAATTAATAGTTGCACCCAAATTAGTCGCAGAGGTAGCAGCTGAGAGTGAGGAAGAAGAGGAACCTGAGGAGGATTTATTAGATGAATTTTATGATCAAAATGTAGAATTGCAAAATCGTATTCATGAGTTAGAAGAGCAGGCTAAAGAACAGCAGGCGGTCGTGGAGCAAAGGGATGTAACAATTCAAAATTGTGTTACCCGATGTGCGATGCTTGAACAGAAGCGCTCTTTGGTAGAGTATAAGATATTAGAGCTGAAATCTGAGAATTCTATTATCAAAGTTCTGATGAAAGAAGAAACAACTGAACGAATAAGAATGGAGGATGCATGGGTAAAAGCCGCATGACGCATTGATATTGTAGAAAAAGACGTCCGATCCAATAAGGCCAAAATGGATGAAGTGGATTTCGCTTTTTGGACAGCAATTGGGAGAATCCAACATCGAGTTCGAAATTACCCTATGCTGAGCGGTCAACCCCAATTCGATATGGGTCAGAGAGTAATGATTCAAATCATGGATCAGGAATGCAACGAAGCAATTGAGGGTGGAATGTACTCTATAGCAAAGTTAAGTCCAATTGGGACGATGATACCAAAGGCTATCCCAGACAATTCAAAGTTAGCGGTTCAAGGGAGAGCGTTTGTCGTGACTTTCCAAAATACGAGGAACCCAAACGAAGTTATCACGGGTTAGTTAATCATAAATTCTTGTAAAGTCTATACCTTATTAGATACCGGTTCTACCCATTCTTTTATTTCTCCTGCTTGTGCTCAACGTTTGAATTTGACTCCGGAGAATTTAGACTTTGACTTATCTGTTGAGACTTCGTTATGAAAAACTTTCATTACATCCATCGTTTATAAATCTTACTTGATTCAAGTTGGAACCATCACATTACCTGCCGATCTTATTTCTTTAAAAATACTTGCATTTGATGTGATTTTAGGGATTGATTGGTTAACCACTCATCATGCTAAAATTGATTATTTTTGTATGGTTGTTAGTTTTCATATTCCTAACCAACCTGTTATACGAATTCAAGTAACCAAACCATTAAAGTCAATCACTGTCATATCAAGCCATAAAACCATTCATTTATTAAAAAATGGATGTCAAGCTTTCTTAGCCCATGTCATGGACTTGAACAAAAACGAGTCAGATTTGAATAATATTTCTGTTGTTAGTGAATTTCCTGACGTATTTCCTGAAGAACTTCCCGGTCTACCGCCAGAACGTGAAGTTGAATTCTTTATTGATCTTGAACCTGGTACAAAACCCATTTCTAAAATCCCATATCGAATGGCTCCTATTGAACTTCAGGAGTTAAAGGTCCAACTACAAGAGTTGTTGGACATCGGTTTCATTCGTCCTAGTACATCTCCTTGGGGTGCTCCTGTTTTATTCGTAAAGAAGAAAGACGGGAGTATACGACTTTGTATTGACTACGGGGAATTAAACCATGTCACCATCAAGAATAGGTATCCGCTACCTCGCATTGATGACCTGTTTGACCAGTTGCAAGGAGCACAATTTTTTTCAAAGATCGATCTCCGTTCTAGATATCATCAGCTGAAGATTAAAATTGAGGATATTCTGAATACTGCCTTTAGAACTCGGTATGGGCATTATGAATTCCTAGTCATGTCTTTTGGATTAACTAATGCTCCTGCGGCTTTCATGGATATGATGAACCGAGTATCCAAGGAATATTTGGATCAGTTCGTTGTCTTTATTGATGACAACCTCATATATTCTAAAAGTCGTGAAGATCATGAGCACCATTTAAATCTTGTTCTTCAAAGGCTTCGTGAAAACAAACTATATGCCAAGCTGAAGATATGCGAGTTCTAGCTTGAGGAAGTAACATTCCTTGGGCACGTGGTGTCAAAACATGGAGTATCTGTTGACCCGGTGAAGATTGAAGCGATACAAAGTTGGGAGTGACCGAAGTACGTAGCTTTTTGAGTTTAGCTGGTTATTATCGGAGATTTGTGGAAGGATTTTCTCAAATCGCTACTCCGTTAACTCAGCTGACTCGGAAAGATACAAAATTTGTATGGAGCGAGGAATTCAAGAAGAGTTTTCAAAAGCTTAAGAGAAGACTCATTTCAGCACCTGTTCTGACAATACCGTCTGGTTTGGATGGATTTGTTATCTACAGCGATGCTTCAAGCAAAGGGTTAGGATGTGTTCTCATGCAACATGAAAAAGTCATAGCCTATGCCTCGTGACAACTCAAAGAATATGAGAGAAATTACCCTACTCATGATCTAGAGTTGGCATCAGTCATTTTCACATTAAAAATCTGGAGGCACTATCTATATGGGGAGAAAGTGGAGATATATTCAGACCATAAAAGTCTCAAATATTTCTTCACCCAAAAGGAACTCAACATGCGGCAACGACGTTGGCTCGAGCTGTTTAAATATTACGACCATACCATTCAATACCATCCTGGAAAAACGAATGTGGTAGCTGACACATTGAGTAGAAGATCATATGCGAGAACGAGTGCGATGTTGTCAACACAAAGGCCCATTTTGTGTGATTTACAAAATATGACGATAGAATTCAAGACTCCGGGGACTCATGCGATGATGTCAAGTATACGTATAGAACCAACTTTAATAGATAAAGTTAAAGTTGCTCAAGCCACAAACCCGGAGCTGATGTATATGAAGAAAAAAGTACAATAAGGTGTTATCCCAGAAGCAAGAATTGATGAAGAAGGAATACTTCGAATCAACTCCAGACTTTGTGTTCCTAACGACTTTGATTTGAAGTGCAAGATCATGATGGAGGCACACAATACACCGTTTACAATCCATCTTGGAAGTACCAAAATGTATCATGATCTTTGACATACATTTTGGTGGAACAATATGAAGAGAGAGATCGCGGAGTTTATCTCGAGGTGTTTACCTTGTCAACGTGTAAAGGTGGAGCATCAAGTGCCAAAGGGTCCATTGCAACCACTTGAGATTCTGAAATGGAAGTGGGAACACATTACTATAGATTTCATTACGGGTCTTCCCAAGGTTTCTCAAGGCATAGATGCGATTTGGGTTATTGGTGATAGATTAACCAAGTCTGCTCATTTCTTGCCTATACGAGAGACTTATTCCCTTGAACGTCTTGCTCGTATGTACGCGAATGAGATTGTGAGGTTGCATGTCATGCCAGTATCCATAGTTTCTGATCGAGACCCAAGATTCACTTCATGATTTTGGGTTAGCTTGCAGAAAGCTATGGGCACGAATTTACGATTCTGTTCGGCATACCATTCTCAAACGGAAGGACAATCAGAGAGGATTATTCAAACTCTTGAGGATCTATTAAGACTCTGTGTCCTAGACTTCAAAGGGAGTTGGGATAAGTACTTACCATTGGTGGAATTCTCCTATAACAACAGTTATCAGACAAATATAGGTGTGGCTCCATTTGAAGCATTGTATGGACGAAAGTGTCGCTCTTCAGTATGTTAGGATGAGGTGGGTGAAGCAACATTGTTAGGACCAGAGTTGGTACGTATAACTACAGACAAGATCCAAATGATCCGACAACATATACAAACGGCACAGGATCGACAAAAGAGTTATGCGGATCTTCATTGAAAGGACGTGGAATTTAATATTGGGGATCATGTATTATTACGTGTTGCTCCATAGAAGGAAGTTACAAGATTTGAGAATAGAGGAAAGCTCAATCCACGATTTATTGGTCCATTTTTTATTCTTGACCGAATAGAAAATGTGGCTTATAGACTCGCATTACCTCCAAGCATGTCTAGTGTTCATAATATTTTTCACATATCTGTTCTTCGTAAATATGTGAAAGACCCGAACCACATTATTGAGTTAGAACCAGACGAGATAGCTAAAGACTTAACATACGAGGAGGTACCTGTCAAGATGTTGGATAGGAAGGAGCATGTCCTACGCACAAAGGTCATACCACAAGTCAAAGTTTTGTGGAGGAACCATGCTATTGAGAAAATGACCTGGAAATTGGAAACGAAAATGAAGGCGAGGTATCCTCACCTTTTCGAAATACCAGGTACGTACGTCAATTTCGAGGACGAAATTTCATAAGGAGGGGAGGTTGTAAGACCCCAACCTTTATGAATAAAATGGAATTTCCTCTATTTATTATTTTGAAATAGTAAGGGTTGATTTGATTAAGGTAGTTAGTTATGGGTAAAATGCGCAAAATATTTTTAAATAAGCAAGTGGTTATAAAATATTCATTGTTGTCGGAAAATATTAGTTTGGTCGTGGAATATTTTTGCTGTCGGGGAATATTCGTACGACGGTGCAGCCTTTTGTAGGCCCCATAACGGAAAGCGATCGGTTGAAGAAAACGACAAGTATGAGTTTTTATAAATAACGGCGTAGTTGTTACCGTTAATACTGTTGAAATACCCGGTGGTTAAAACATAGTAATACACGGTGTTGCACAGTAGCACACGGTATTGCACCAATTATTGATTCTTACGTAAGAAGACACTACTCAATAATTATTACAGTAATTACTGTTCAATATTTTATTGATTCAATAATTGCTACGTTGATATTTTATATTATTATTATTTCAATAATTGTCACTACACAGTATTTTCTATTATCAGATCAATAATTCATATTATTTTAATAATATTATTAGATAATATTATTGACAATGTCTAAAAAATTCTGTCTAGGAAAGGTTATTTAATTGCGCGCCAGTAAGAAAAAATTCTTACTGGAAGGCCCCCTCTTTCCTAGGAACAGTCTGGTTGTCAGTATTGTGATTCTGTAATATTATTTGTGAATAATTAATTATTAATTTATATAATAAGAAAAATATTTATTTATGTGGATATAAATGGAGGAATTTTTTAGAAAAGTGATAATTGTTGAAAATTGATATTTTATCTTTTCTGATAAAATAATTCATTTAAATATATTATTATATTATAATAATATAATAATGGTGATATTTTTACAATGAATGTGTGATATATGAATAAATGAGGAGGAATAGTATTTTTGTTATAATAAATGCTAAAAATATGTTAAACATGTTGGTGGACCCTATTTTTGACTGAAATTTGATTATAGCTTGCAAAATCATCCGTATGTGGATTTCGATCAATTTCTATTTAGAATTTGGAAAAACTTAAAGCTACAAAGTTGTAGAGAATTAAATTTTCTATGGAATGGACATAAGATTCGAATTTTTCTGATAAAAGGCTATTTATTATTAATTATTGAAGTTTCGAAATATTGGGTCTGAATTAATTTTGTTACAAAAAATGTTTAAAACATATTTTTCATTTTGGTGGGCCCCACTTGCATGTGGTAAATGTTGAATTCAGATTGTCAAGGTGTGGGTAGAAAATTAAAAAAATATATATTATTATTTTATTAAATTTTCTGTTTTGGTGTTCTAAGTATTTTTCTATAAATAGGGTGTTTAGGTTAGAATTGAAAATCACACCAGAAACTGAAGTTTTCTCTCTTTATATTATCGAGCGTATTTTTATGAGTATTTCGATACTTTGAGTGTTGCTATACGATGCAAGTTTTCTTCAGCGTTATATCTGATATTCCAGCCAGAAGTACTGTTCCTTTTAGGTAAGGGATGCTATTTTTTCGTAAATGATATTATTTCTTTCAATATCATTATACCGGAATATTAGTATGAATTTTATTAAAAAAAATTTACATTTTCATGTCAGGATTACTATTCATGAGTTACTATTCATGAGTTACTATTCATGAGTACTATTCACGAAGTATGATAATTTTTCTTGTGAAATTTCTACCTTTTAGTGTCGGAGTTACTATTCACGTACACGTCACTATTCACGTATTCGTCATTATTCACGTATACGACACTATTCACGAATACGACACTATTCACAGAAAAATTATTTTTTTTTGTCCAAGATTGTCTGTTATAGTTCCTATCTTTGATTGGATCTATGTTTTGTTCTTTATTTTTGATTTCTGCTCCACAATTGATTATTATGGAGTATTTTTGAACTTGGATAAACAAAAGTACGAATCCCTAATCTTTGTCTTTTTATCTCACTGGATTCGTTTTCTTTAAAATATTTTTATCATTCTCAGTCCTAAATTGTGAAATAACTGAATATCTTTGGCCTGTAGTGCAAATATGAATTATTAACTGATGAATATCTTTGGCCTGTAGTACAAAGATAAACAGGTGTTGAGATGAACATGACCAACTGGTGATACAAATGAATATTTTTGGCCTGTAGTGCAAAGATAAATATTTGATTCAAGATGTATATTGATTGATGTTACAGGGATAAAATATTGATGATAAAATTTTAAATCTTAGAAGATAGTAGAATTCATTCTCTACTTGACTCTTCTAATGGATTGTTGTTTCCGCTGCAGTTGTTGATCTAAAACTTGTTGTCTATTATATTCTATCAGATTTTTCTCTGTTGAAGACTAATGATAATTTGTTGTATATTATCTTAGTCATAATATTCTTTACCGGGCTAGTTAAGCTCACCCTTTTCCTTTTTGTTCTATTTTTCTTCTCAGGAGACGAGAATATAGCGGGAACTAGTCGGGGTGTGGAGTGATGTGTCCGCATAGTTGTTTTAGTAGTCCTCAGTATTTTTGTAAAATAGTGTATCAATAATTGTAATGAAGTCTTATTTGAGTATGGATATTGTCTAGAAGACAATATTTGTATTTAAATTCATGGCATATGTGTTGTCGTATTTTACACGACAATTGTAATAATAAAGTTGTAGTTGTTTTCTGTACCATGTATTTAGCGACTCGGAATGGATTGAGTGGAATGAACCTATTTTGGGGGCGTCACAAGCCACTTTAGAAAGGCAACAGGTAAAGAAAAAAGAAAAGGAAACGTTGACCTAATTCTCTATAAAAAGCAAGCCCAATTATTAATTGAATTACTTAATAAAAAGAAATAGTTTATATTTGATAAAAATATAAATGAACTAGAACAACATATGTGCTAACTGTTAAGTATTTAAATTTAGGGTGGGCTTACTGGACTAATTTTTAATTTGGGGTGGGTTGTAGCCCACCGTAGCCCGTGTGTAGCTACGCCCTTGTTGATATAACATTATATATTTAATTAAAAATAAAAAATAAAAAATAAAATTACTCATTTTTTTCCTTTAAGTTGGAGTACTGTGACATAGTTTATGCCCAAAGCACAATTTTTGCTTAGACCCACACGGTCCTATCATTACATTAAAAGTTAATACTTTCACCTTATATTATTTTATTTTTATTAAAAAAAAAGAAAAAAATAAATGACTATGTATTATAAAAAGATATAAAGAAATGCCTATATACCCAGTCCTCAAGAGTAGGACTAAGCATTAAGTTATAATCACACCCATATTTTCTATTTGGTTACAATCGAATATCAAATTACTATATTTTTGATAGAAAATAATATACTATATCAAAATTACTATATTTTTGATAGAAAGTATTATCTTTGACTTAAAAATTTAAAAAATGTAATATTATTTTTTTGAAAAAAATCAATGCAGTTATTCGAGTACCCAATTTATGTAATTTTTAAAATTGTAATCGAATACCAAAAATTTAAACGGTTATAACTAAAAGAACCGAATACTTAAATAATTTGGTTAAAAAATTAAAATTCAATTTTACCCGTTTTTTTCTGACTGCTAGTGGCCTAAAAATGAAACAAACAATGAAATTCTTTTTAGAGACTTGAAACAAATCCAAAGTATGTACTCACAAAGGAAGAAAGTCACAAATCAAGTGGCTTTAATCATTTCAACATACTCAACTTTCTCTTGATCTGACCAAGGACTTGTATAAATAATTTCCTTCCACACACCAGCAATACTTTCTATTCAGTTCATGAAGTTTAAGCAATGCACTTTTGAAACAATGAAAATTGGTGTATGCGAACTCAAGGACAAATATGAAATTAATTTGTTACCCCTGCAGGTCTTAATCAAACTCAATTGCAAACCTCAACAATATTTAGGAAGATACTGAGCACATCATAGGAATTATTAAATATATAATAATTTCATTAAAAAAATCCCGACATCCGGACAGCAAGAAAAAATCTTCAAAAATAAATATAAAATAGATAACATATAATGATTATGTTGTCACCTGATATAAGAAAAATGACTAAAAAATGGAGTCGTATTCTGATACACGTTGTATTTTATATAATAAAGAGTTGAAATTGTATAATATTTGTATAACAAAAATGCAGATCTCTTCATATAAAATGCAATTTGTTTATATAAACTAGCCCAAATAGACGGATAATTTTGAACAGTCTAGAATCAAGATTACAGAAAAAAGAAAAGAAAAGAAAAACACTACGATACACATGATATATTCATTATATTTCCGATATGATTTTTATTTTTTTATTTTTTATTTCAAGTCTAATGCATATATTATCTGTAACAAGATACCTAGATTAATTCAAAAATTAACAGCCACTTGACATTGCACGTGCAGATACACGTGCAATCCGCAGCTAGTATATGATAAATATTTACAAAGGGAATTTGAGTCCCCAACTTTGATAACAGAATTAACATTCTTTCCTCCACTCAACAGTATAGCTTCCCCTTATACTAATCTGAATAGTGAAAGCATAATGCACTAGCCAATTTGGCCCCTTTTCTTACTTATTTGGCCTTTTGTGTTTTACTCCTACCCTATGTCCCATTAGGGGAAAAAAAGAGTTAAAATAGAAAAAATTAAAGAGGAAAAGACTGTATTTTTTTTATTAAACAATCCCACCAGGAATGACTGTAATCTATTAAGCCTGAATTTCGGTCAGGAAAAATACAAGAAGGAACATCTTGCATCCAGTACAATAAAATTAAAATAAATAAATAATAGTAGGGATTGAGCCAAATTAGCCAACCCATATAGCAAGTGTAAGAACTACCTTCACAAACTCTCGCTCATTCTCCCAAAACCATTATACAAAAAATGGAGGAAGAATATGGTTCTTTCAATTGGGCATTCTACTACCAAGAGGAGGTAACGATTTTAATTGGGTACTTTTTCTTTTCTTTTCTTTTCTTTATAACTAGTTTCTTGATTTCTATTGATTTTTAAAGTACTTTATTGAATTGAGTACCCTTTTGTGTTTTGGTCCTAACCTATATATGTCCCATTAGGAAAAAAAGTTAAAAGATAGAGAAAAATAAAGAGGAAAATATGTACTTAAAACCCTTGGAACAAGTGTAAGAACCATTTACACCAACTCTTTCTGACTCTCACTCTCACTCTCACTCTTTCTCCCAAAACCATTATACCAAAAAATGGAGGAAGAATATAGTCCATTCAACTGGGCATTCTACTACCAAGAAGAGGCAAGTATTTTAATTGGGTTTTTCTTTTTCTTTTTTAAAAAAATCTAGTTTATTGATTTTTATTGGTTTTTAAAGTAATGTACTAAATGTGTAATATATACTTAATTTCCAATAGGGAATTGAGGAGTTGAAGCATTCTCTCTTGTACACAACTTTGGAGTTAGAAAATACACTTACATCTGCTCATGAGGAACTTGCAAAAAAAGGAGATGGAATTATGCGACTCAAAAGCCTCCTGACAAAAACCATCAAAGAAAAAGAAGAGGCGCAATCAAAATGCCAAAGTCTAATTTTTGAAAAATTCTTATTGCAACAAAAACTACAAAAAAAACCCTCTTTCACCATCAACACTGAAACGACGTGTACAAGCCTTCAGGTAGATGAACCAACTACAAAGGGTGACTCTGCCACCGGATTTTCATCATCGGGTTGCGATGAAAATTTCACGGCCTCACCACCGCCGTCACGGCCACCTCCACCGCAAGCACCACCACTAGATGTGGCTGAGCAATTTGTGATGAACAAGACATTGCCGGAAAAAGGTAAGTTTTTGCAGGCGGTGATGGATGCAGGGCCACTCCTACAAACACTGTTTGTGGCGGGGCCGCTTCCTCAGTGGCAGCACCCGCCGCCGCCGCTCAACTCCGTTGAGATTCCTCCGGTGACAATTCAATCTCCGAGGAATCAGCTGCTACTTGGCCAGGAGTCTTGTTTTAGTACAAGTGGTTGTTTTAGTAAGAAAAGGGGTAGTTTAGTTCATTATGAAGAATTTGAATTGTCCCCCAATGGCAAGAATCAAAAGGTTGTTCACATATAATTAGGCAAGCACATATATCCATCCTTTTCATACTGTTAATTAAGCATGAAAGGGATGGTTATCAGGATTTGGATTTCAGAAAAGTGGGGTTTTGACGGTTTATTTGGGTATTTTATGAAAATTAGCAACATTGTTATAACTAGAGAGTTACATTTCGATGACTTTTATTATAAAAGATTATACAGTTACAACTCTCTAATTATACTAATGCAACTAATGCTTATAGTACTGTCCAATGAACTGTCGAAAACAAACGGTACGAAATCAGGTTCCTTGATATTATACACCTATTAGAGTCTGTATAATAGTTTGTAGTATTAATTAAGTATCCTAACTACTAAGAAACAGATTCCGTTTTTTCTTTTTTCTTTTTTATGATTTTATATTTTATATTTTTGGTGAGAAGAGTTTTCCTAATGACATGCCATTTAACAAGGGTTAAATGTTAGATTACCCTCTATATATGTCTGGAGGGAGACTTGGATGCTTATTTTTCTACTACCTGCTGTAATTTTTCCAAACAATGTAATTTTGGGGTTTGGATTCTCTAAAAACTTCTGGGAATCATGTATGTATTATGTATATACAATTTTTTTCTAAAGTTATTTAAATGGAAGTGTATCTTATTAAATTGTAATACAGGCTTGTGATCATAAAGAAGATAATCAATTATAATACAACTAAAGTTGTGCTTAGTATGATTAATGTTGGCATGCTTTTTATGTATTGGTATACACGACCCCCCACCCCCCAATAAGTGATGATAGTTGGAAACTTTTGACATAGATTTTCATCTTTCCATGAGGTGTACCTACCATGCATAATGTGTGTCTGCCATTAAAAAGGCATCTAACTAAATTCATTTCACTGTCAAGCAAAAGGCAAATGAACTACCCTTTTGAAAATCCAGGTTTAAGTGAAAGAACAATAGGAGCCCGGGGAATCTATCGTCAAGCAATTCAAAATTAACATCACTTTTACTCTATAAATTCAAATAATAAGTACAACAGTAAATAAAGATCGATTTCACATAGAATAATATTATTTCAAATTTATTCTAATGTTTCTAACTATAAGCATTAAGTAAAAAATTGGGGGGTTTGAATCAATTATAATTAACTAAAGAGAACATAATTGAATTAATAAAGATAATCAGATAAATTAAAACTTCAGTTCTTCAGTTCAGTTTTACCAATTTATAACAACAGTGTAATCCAGTTTAACATTATTTCTTCCTTCAATGAGATTAATAATCCTAGATAACAACAATCGTTAGTTTATTCAAAATTTCCCTTAGATTTTAAATCTAATGCGATAATTGTCCCCACTAAACTCTAACTATTATATAACCATGAACTATCAATCAAGATTTAATATAACAACATTAAGAAATAGAGAATTAGATTATTCCAAGTAACAATCATACAATCGCAGATCATTTAACTTGCCTCCTAATAACATTAGCAATACTTAAAAGTTTGTCCATAATCATATATTTTAAGCACTACCTGGATCAGATACAACATCGTTTGTTTAATATTATATCTTAATCTAGCAGATGATATTAGTTAACCAATTCAATCATGCAGAAACCAAATAAGTTAAACCGAATATTATATTAACAATTAGAACAAATTATCAGAATAAATCTCATATAAGAAGAAATCAATAATGAAACTTGATTATACTATTACTATAAATAAGGTTTCACATTCCCTTAGAACTGAATAAAATAAACTAGCCTAGCATGCTAATAACGAGACACATAATAATTAAAAGTAATATATCCAAGATGTGTCAGGATGTTTACAAGCAAAGGTATTTATAGATACCATTGAAACCCTAGAAGAATTCTAATCCTATTATACTTTGGAAGTCTTACCTCTGCAAATATGGTAGATTATAAATCCTTGTCAACCTTTGCAATCTAGCTTTAAGTAACTCCCTTATCGAATTAGAATTTAGTTTCCAAAACCAAGTCTCCTTCAGTTTCCTTTTTCAATTCGGAATCAACTTATACTTAGTTTCCATATCGACTTTGACTTGGATCTTCATATTAGATTTAGCTTCCATTTTGATGTGTAAATCTATCTCCAAATCATGTTAGGAATCAAATCCTTAAGCTCCAATGTCACAAATCCTACTATCTCAGAATCAAAAATCTGTAAATCGACCAAAATCGTAGAGTAACACTCTGCACCAACACTTCGTAGAGTAAACATGCAACCGTAGAGTAAATTGGCTTATCAATCGTCGAACAAACAACTACATCGTAGAGCTTCCAAACTGCACTCTAACACTGAGAACAACTACATAGAGATGCTAAACTGCCAAACTACTACATCGTAACACTGAGAATTATCGAGAAACTTTGCCTTAGTCTTCCTATGATCGTAGAGCTACCAAACTGCACTCTAACACTACGAACATAGAGCTCTCACTCAATGATCGTAGAGTACTCCTGGAAAACAATTGAAAACTAAGTATTATAACTCATATTTGCATAATCACATCAAATTTGAAAGTCCAATAATAATCTAGAAGGGGGGTTGAATAGATTATTACAGATTTAAAAATTATCTTAGGCCTTTTTGAATTTTTGGATAATTAATTTGCAGTGTTAGAAATTAAAATGCAAGACAATAAAAATTCAATCACACAATGCACATAGATTTGTCTAGTTCACAACATACATCCCGGGTATGCTGCTACGTCCAGTCTCAAGCTCCTCTCTAGGACTTGAGATCCTATTACTTACTGTAATAAAAACTCCTTCAACAGGCGGAAAAGCTTTTATAAAGTTTTATAGACAAACTTTCAACTATTGTAACGTCCACGAATTTGAAACTCCTTATTAATTAAATATGTGTTTTAATTTTAATGAGTTAGTTTTGTGAGTTTATTTAAACCGTATGTGGTTATGTGAATTTATGAAATGATTAAAGGGAGTCACTAATAGTTATTTAAATTAGTGGACTAACCCTAAGGTTTTTAATATAAAGAAATTGATATGATTCTTAATGTTTAAATATTCAATTTATTTGAATATAGTAGCAAAAGTTGAACATATTGATTAATTTCAATTATGGGTAATTATTGATAATGTGTTTGTGACGAATGAGAATTTTGTAAATTAATTTTAATATTTATTGAATTAAATAAATATTTTCGATGATTTAATTATTAGATTTAATAATTAATTGATGCAATTGTGGTAGATTAATTTAATTATATGTGTTACATTTATTAAATTAATATGGAGAATAATTATTATTCAAATATGTAATTATGTGAGCTTAATGAATTAAATGAATTATTTAATTAAACATGATGTTACTTTAATGAATTTAATTATTAATTAGAGATTTAATAAATTGTCATCATTTATTAATGAGATATTTAATTATGTGACTATGTGAATTTATGAGAAATTATTATATTTTATTTAAAGTAAATTAAATAAAATATGAGATTTATTTTATAAGGAGTGTGACATTAATTAAACTATATGATAAAAGGTTTTATTAAAATAAAGAGTTTTTAACTTAGTTGCTAGCCAAACATGGCACTAAGAGGGGTTAAGGTCAGTTAACCCATGACTGGGTAACTGACCACCAACGCGCGTCTGATCCTTCCTATTTGAATACGATGTATTTTTCTTTTCTTTCATTATCTTTCTAAGTCTGATAAAAATACCATAGAGAGTTTGAGAAGAATTGTGAGAAAGTTTGCTTGGTGTTTGAGAAAAGTCTGAGAAAGAGTTTCAATTCATCTCCTATATATACCTTATACTCTGGGTAATCTATCCTTCCCAAATTTATAATTTACGTCTTTTAGTTTTCATAGAAATATGGCTTTCAAAACCTCTGTTATGCCTCTGTAATTGATAAATTATGTTGTTATATGATATATGTAATAATACGAGTAGCATAACATGTTATATATATATATATATATATATATATATATATATTACATGATTCCATATCATCAATTCATAATTTTACTTCGTATATGATTGCTGCAAAATTACAGAGTTTGGGTTTTGGCCATATGGCCTTATACGTGATATTTTATGTATTGATCATATAGTATTCCTAAATTTTACACTTGTATGTTGTTATGCATGTTAATACGAAGAGACCAAGCTTTAAATGAACGGATTTGGCTTTATAACGAATCCGTGGCGTTGAATTTTAGGAATTTATGTTCAATACTTCAAGAACATCAAGAACAGTGGAAATTTTTATGTTTTAATTATGTGATTATGTGTTTTAATGGGTTAAAATTACTTTACAGATATTGGATAATGATTATATGTGAATATTAACATGTGGGTATGTTAAATTATTGAAATTAATGATTATTTGGTGTCCTTTTCGCCAAACTCTGTGTTCTTCGCGAACTGGGAATCAAATTCTGGAGTCTCGCGCCGCGGCGCCAACTCCAGAACTGAATCCCCGCGCCGCAGCGCCACCGCGCCGCAGCGCCACCGCGCCGCAGCGCCACCGCGCCACAGCGCCAAGTATCAGACCGCAGCGTCACGGCGCCGCAGCGCCAAGAGCCAGTACAAACGTGGCGCCGCAGCGCCACTCCCCAGAAAATTTAGAAATGAGATTTTTTTAAAATATTAAAGTCTAACAAGTGTTAGTGAATTGATGTAATGAACATGCAAATATGATAGAAGAATAATGTGATGATAAAAATAGTTGTTTAAACATGTAAATAACATAATTACATGTGATTTAAATTATTGAATTCCTAACTAGATTATTATTCATGAAGTACAAATTATGTGATAATGAGATAAATTGACCAAGTATAGTCGATAATTAAAGTAGACAACGAGAATGAGTTTACGTTGATTAATTAATTTATAATTAACTAGCATTGTGTATATGTATGGTATGTAGGATTTAATTCAAAGAACGTGCTTAGTTAAAGTATAATCTACGCGCGAGGCAAGTTTCCTAAACTTAAACTCTTAAATTTGAGCAAGTTCCCTAACCCTATTTGTCATTATTGTTTAAGCTTATTATTTACCTTGAATAAGCTATCGTTACTATTATTCAAGTTCAAATGATTTATTAAAGATTGATTATTGTTTCAAAGTATGATTTAGTTATACAATAATTGTTCTATTGTATACTTCTTGAGATTATTATTCAAATTGAATATCATTATTGTTGAACCTTATTAGAATAGTGAAACCTTAATGATTCAACTAGTCCATAGTTGATGAGCGTTCTAAATTTCAGAACCCTTGAAAAATTATCCAAACCAAACTTCCTTTGGTGCGGACTCGAATGTCAAACTGAGATGAACAACCCTGTATAGGGGATTATTTACGCTTAGCGTTAAGATATTGTGCACAGTATGGTACTAAGGGCTGATCCCCCTAAGTACGAGAAGAAGGTCCATAATCTTATGACTGTTAAAGGTTTCAAGTATAACCCTTGTTAACCTAGGACATAGTTCAAGGTCATATGACCCTCAGAATTCTTTTGATTCTTGTTATTCACTCTTGATTCAAAAGTTGAGTTTTTATTCAGATGTCTTTGATTTATTCGCATGTTATTATACTGTTATTTCATTTTTATACTTGTGGGCATTTGCGCTCACTCTTGCTTAATAATAACATTGCAGTTAAGAACGAAAGAACCGACGAACCTTCCACTAGTAAGGGCGAGGGCAAAGTTAGCAAATGATGGAGACTTGTTATTTGATATGACTTGTTATTTTATATGATAAGACTTAAGTTAAAGATGTTGTTTAAGACTTATTTATTTATAATTCCGCACAGATGTTTAAGGTTAGTTTAACCTGGGATTGTATTTATTATTCGGATGATGTAATCCTTTTAAGGAGAAGATTTTAATTCTATCTATTGTATGATTTGCATTTTTATGGGTAGATAGATAGATGATATTTGTGCAGTGAACACCAAATCCCGTGGAATCGAAGTACCTAGATTTGGGGGTGTCACAGGTTGGTGTCAAAGCTGTAGGTTATGAATCTTAGGTGGGGGAACAACCTTAGGTAGTAACCTTATAGAAAGAAGATAGTAAAGAAAAACTCTTATCGAGTTTTAAGAAATGAATTTTTGGTAATTTATTGAAGATAATAAAATACATTATGTGTCTATTTGTTAATTTATGTGCTCGTTAGTACGACTTAGTAACTAAAACTTAAAATTTTGTTGTCAGGATGACGAATGTTGGAGAAGCTAGTCAAGCTGGGGAGGAAGAACCCCGATTACCTATAGTACCTACAGAGGAGGAGCCCTGAGACATACATGTTATTAGGGAACAGTTAGTTCAGAGGGAGTCATCTCCATTGATCACCGTTGTTGGTCAAGAGCATGAGCCCGAGACTGATCCTAAGGAGGATCCTGAGGAGGAGTTTGATGAGGAAGAGGAAGAAGAGGAGTTACCACGGTACACCATTGATGCAGAGATGTATGACACGTTATATGACCGTAACGTGGAATTACAAGACGAGGTTCAGGAATTGACTGAGTGAGCGACTGTTCAGCAGTCTACTTTAGAGGAGAAGGAGAGGGAGATTTCGACTCTTCACTCACGATTGGGAAATATAGAATGGGATTCGGTCCATGAAAAGGGTCAAACCGAAGATAAGACCGAGGAAATAGAGAAGCTGAAAAAAGAATTGAAAGAAACCTCTGGAAGACTGAAAATAGCAGAGGAAGGATGGGTAAGAGAATCACGTCGAGCTGATCGTGCAAAAGATGATAGTCGCGCAAAGAAGGCAAAGTTTGAAGAGACATACTCCACACTTAATCATGCAATGGATGAGGCTCAGAAACGAGTTTTGAGATACCCCATCCAGTTCGAAGGACTTCTGTCGTATATGCTGGATCGCAGGACGATGTCTCGTATCTTGGATGAGGAGCGTGGCAAGGCTATTCAACACCTTGATAGACAAGATTAGAATCCGTTTAATTATGTGAAAGACTTAATTAGTTTTTATATGTAAATTCCGATGTGTTTATGAACAAAGGAATATGTTAATATTTTAAGTCCTGTGGATTCTTTATTCCAGGATAGTTGATGTAAATAGCAGTTATGCTATAGTTTGATGTTAAAACTTTGAGTTGAATTAAATATATTAAGTTGTTTGAGATGATGTGTTAAATTGTTGAGTAATACCTTAACTATTTAGAGAAATAAATAAAGTCCTAATAAGCATTTATTTTATCAGAAATATGCCGCCATAGAGAAGACAACAACGTCAACCGGCTCAGGAAGAGTCAACTAATAATAACAATAACGCCAACGCTAATCCTGTTCAGCAGTTGGTGAACTTACTGATAGGAGCAATGAAAAATCAACCTCAAGCTCCACCAAACACAACGTTTAAAGACTTCAAGGCGGTGGGACCGCCAGAGTTCAAAGGTTCCAGGAACCCAATCGAGGCTCAAACGTGGGTCGTGAAAATGGAGAAATTATTTGACGTTGCTAGGGTTAGAGAAGACTAGAAGACCGCTTTCGCAACGTTTATGCTGAAGTCTGAGGCTAGCTACTGGTGGCAAGCAAACAAAGTACGAGGAGGTGAAGGTGTAATTACGTGGGAGAGATTAAAGAAATATTTTTCGAAATGTACTTCCCAACTAGTTCGCAGAATCAGATGGAAATTCAATTTCTGGAACTGAAGCAAGGAAACATGAGCGTACCTGAATACGCAGCTAAATTCGATGAGTTGGCAAGGTTTGCCCCGTACCAAGTACATACTGACGAAAGAAAGGCCAGAAGATTTGAACAAGGACTAAAGCCTTGGGTTTACAGTAAGGTGTCAATGTTTCAGATAAACACATTTGTCGGAGTATTGGAAAAGGCCATCCTCGCTGAAGGTGGGAGCGATGCGGTGACCAAGTACAATCAAGAGCAGAAGAAGAAGAAGAGTGAAGGTGAAGGAAATAACAAGACTGGTGGGAGTAACACTGGGAGTAGTTATAATCAGAAGAGAAAGTGGACGGATAACTCGTCAGCTGGAAGTCAACAAGGAGGGCAGAAGAAGAAAATTGAAGCGTGCTCAAACTGTGGAAAAGCTCATCTGGGAGTTTGCATGAAAGGGAAGCGAGTGTGCTACAATTATGGTCAGAAAGGCCACATAGTACCAAACTGTCCAAACCCAAAGAAGGGTGCTTGTTTTAACTGTGGTTCTAAGGATCATCTAGCAAGAGATTGCCACAAGAAGGGATCAGGAGGAGCAGTGCAAGGAGCTAACCGTGAAAATAGCAGTGAAAATACCTTAACCATTACCGGACCACCTGCAACAAACCGACCGACCGCCAGAACTTTCAATATGACAGTGCAGGACGCAATCCAGTCTCGTGAGGTGGTGTCAGGTATCATTCCGATCAATGAAATTAATGCTTATGTTTTATTTGATTCGGGTCCTACTTGTTCCTTTATATCCGAAGACTTTGCTAATAGTTTAGATTTGCTTATGGATGAGTTGGAATATCCCATGAATATAGAAATTGCGAATAGAGAGATAATTCCTGTTAAGTACGTGTTTAAGAACTGTAGGGTGGACATTAAGGATAATATCATGAACGTAGATCTTATCTCTATTCGGCTTGGGGAATTTGACGTTATTTTGGGTATGGATTGGTTATCCAATTATGGAGCGGTAATTGACTGCCAGAAGAAGCGTATTAACCTTATGACTCCGTCAAAGGGTGTGTTTTATGGTAGTAAGTCACCTAGACAAGCGAGTTGTCTGACAATGATGCAGGCTAAGAGGTTGTTAAGACAAGGCTATGTAGGATACTTAGCTTTCATAGTCGACAGTCGAAAAGAGAATCCGAAGGTAGAAGAAATACCGATTGTAAGGGACTTCGTCGACGTATTTCCAGACGATTTGCCAGGACTTCCACCAGATAGAGAGGTAGATTTCGTGATCGATTTGGCGCCCGAAACCGCTCCAATATCGAAAGCACCATACCGAATGGCACCAGTAGAGATGAAAGAACTGATGGTTCAACTACAAGAATTGCTGGACAAAAAGTATATTCAACCGAGCGTATCGCCGTGGGGAGCGCTGGTGTTGTTTGTGAAAAAGAAGGACGGATCGATGCGGCTCTGCATTGACTACAGAGAACTGAACAAGGTCACGATTAAGAATAGATATCCATTACCAAGAATCGACGATCTGTTTGATCAATTAAAGGGAGCAAGATACTTTTCCAAGATAGACTTGAGGAGTGGTTATCACCAACTGAAGGTGAGGCCAGAGGATGTACCGAAGACAGCGTTCAGAACGCGATACGGTCACTATGAATTTTTAGTAATGTCGTTTGGTCTAACGAATGCTCCTGCAGCATTTATGGGACTAATGAATGGTGTGTTCAAACCGTTTTTAGACAAATTCGTGGTGGTATTTATAGACGACATTATGGTATATTCCAAAACCAAAGAAGAACACGAAGAACATTTGAGGTTAACGTTGGAAGTATTGAGAAGGGAGAAGTTGTACGCTAAATTTTCGAAATGCAAATTCTGGATTGAGCGAGTACAATTTCTTAGTCACGTGATCGATAAAAATAGAATTTTGATAGATCCATCTAAAGTCGAAGCCGTGATTAACTGGGATCAGCCGAGAACGCCGTCAAAAGTAAGAAGTTTTCTTGGATTGGTGGGATATTATAGAAGATTCATTCACAATTTTTCCAAGATCGCAACTCCGTTAACGAATTTAACTCGAAAAGCTGTGAAATTTGTTTGGACGGAGAAATGTGAGGAGAGCTTCCAAGAATTAAAGAAGAGGTTGAGTACGGCACCTGTGTTATCTCTTCCGGATGATACAAGCAATTTTGTTGTTTTTAGTGATGCGTCGCATAAAGGACTTGGCTGTGTGCTAATGCAAAACGGTAAAGTCATCGCGTATGCATCACGACAGTTGAAGGATTACGAGAAGGGTTATCCGACCCATGATTTGAAGTTAGTTGCAGTTGTTTTTGCTTTAAAAATTTGGAGGCACTATCTCTATGGGGAGAAGTGTGAGATATATACGGACCACAAGAGTCTGAAATATATTTTCACACAGAAAGATTTGAATATGCGTCAAAGAAGATGATTAGAATTAATTAAGGATTACGACTGTGAGATTTTATACCATCCGGGTAAGGCGAATGTAGTTGCCGACGCCTTAAATAGAAAGGGTCGTGAGAAATTGATGATGTTGACTGCTCAGGAGGAACTAATCACAGAAATGGAGAAACTGGAGTTAGAAGTGAAGTATCCAATGGAGATTGATGAGAAGCTATTTCAGATGCAATCTGGTACAACTTTACTAGATAAAGTGAAGGAGGCTCAGCTTCAGGATGATGAATGCAAAAAGGTGGCAAAGAAGATATCCGAAGGGATCGATCCGAGATTTAAGATGGATAAGGAAGGAATACTGAGATTTGAGAACAGAATTTGGATACTGCTAGTACAAGAGATTAAGGAAGATATTTTAAGCGAGGCTCATAGTTCACGATATTCGATTCACCCTGGTAGTACCAAGATGTACCAAGATCTTAGACAACATTTTTGGTGGCCGAATTTGAAACGTGATGTTGCAGAATGTGTTGCCAAGTGTCTGACCTGTCAGAAGGTAAAAGCAGAATATCAGAGACCAAGTGGATTACTTCAACCGTTGGAAATCCCAGAATGGAAATGGGAACATATTACAATGGATTTCGTGGTTGGCCTTCTGACGACTTAGAAAGGCTACGACGCAGCATGGGTTATCGTTGATCGACTGACAAAATCTGCACACTTCCTTCCGATCAAAATAAAATTCAACTTAGATCAGTTGGCTAGGCTATACGTAAAAGAGATTGTTTCGAGGCATGGAGTTTCGGTATCAATTGTTTCAGATAGGGATCCGCGCTTCACATCAAATTTCTGGAAATGTCTTCAGGAATGCATGGGTACGCAATTGCGAATGAGTACAGCTTACCACCCTCAAACAGACGGACAGAGTGAGAGAACGATTCAGACATTAGAAGATATGCTACGAGCCTGTGTGATGGACTTTAAAGTAAATTGGGATGATCACCTACCATTAGTAGAGTTCGGTTACAATAACAGTTATCACGCTAGTATTGGCATGCCGCCTTATTAAGCTTTATACGACAAAAAGTGCAGAACTCCGCTTTACTGGGATGAAGTTGGTGAGAGACAATTGCTAGGGCTAGAATTGATATAGCAGACATCAGAAATAGTAAAAGTGATCCGAGCACGACTGGTTGCGGCTCAAGATCGACAGAAGAAATACGCTGACCCACATCGTAAAAATATCAATTTTGAATTAGGTAGTTATGTTTTCTTGAAGGTCTCTCCCTGGAAAGGAAAGATCAGATTCGAAAAGAAAGGAAAATTGAGCCCAAGATTCATTGGACCCTTTGAAGTACTGAGAAGAATTGGAGAAGTTGCGTATGAGGTAGCCTTACCACCAACACTCGAGAATATCCATAACGTCTTCCATGTTTCTGTGTTACGACCCTACAAGCCTGATTACAAGCATGTAATCGAATATGAACCCCTACAATTTCAGAAAGACTTATCTTACGAAGAAATTCCTGTTCAAATTGTCGACCGAAAAGAACATGTTCTCAGAAATAAAGTGATACCTTCTGTTAAGGTAATTTGGAGGAACCACAACGCTGAAGAAGCTACGTGGGAACTCGAAGAGAATATGATGAAGAATTACCCTCATTTGTTTACTTAATTATGTGTATGCGATTCTGGGGACAGAATCTTTGTAAGGGGGGAGAATGTAACGGGTCGAATTTATTGAGTCGTAATTTTGGGGACAGAATCCTTTTAAGGGGGGAAAGATGTGACGAACGAGAATTTTGTAAATTAATTTTAATATTTATTGAATTAAATAAATATTTTCGATGATTTAATTATTAGATTTAATAATTAATTGATGCAATTGTGGTAGATTAATTTAATTATATGTGTTACATTTATTAAATTAATGTGGAGAATAATTATTATTCAAATATGTAATTATGTGAGCTTAATGAATTAAATGAATTATTTAATTAAACATGATGTTACTTTAATTAATTTAATTATTAATTAGAGATTTAATAAATTGTCATCATTTATTAATGAGATATTTAATTATGTGACTATGTGAATTTATGAGAAATTATTATATTTTATTTAAAGTAAATTAAATAAAATATGGGATTTATTTTATAAGGAGTGTAACATTAATTAAACTATATGATAAAAGGTTTTATTAAAATAAAGAGTTTTTAACTTAGTTGCTAGCCAAACATGGCACTAAGAGGGGTTAAGGTCAGTTAACCCATGACTGGGTAACTGACCACCAACGCGCGTCTGATCCTTCCTATTTGAATACGACGTAATTTTCTTTTCTTTCATTATCTTTCTAAGTCTGATAAAAATACCATAGAGAGTTTGAGAAGAATTGTGAGAAAGTTTGCTTGGTGTTTGAGAAAAGTCTGAGAAAGAGTTTCAATTCATCTCCTATATATACCTTATACTCTGGGTAATCTATCCTTCCCAAATTTATAATTTACGTCTTTTAGTTTTCATAGAAATATGGCTTTCAAAACCTCTGTTATGCCTCTGTAATTGATAAATTATGTTGTTATATGATATATGTAATAATACGAGTAGCATAACATGTTATATATATATATATATATATATATATATATATATATATATATATATATATATATATATATATATATACATGATTCCATATCATCAATTCATAATTTTACTTCGTATATGATTGCTGCAAAATTACAGAGTTTGGGTTTTAGCCATATGGCCTTATACGTGATATTTTATGTATTGATCATATAGTATCCCTAAATTTTACACTTGTATGTTGTTATGCATGTTAATACGAAGAGACCAAGCTTTAAATGAACAGATTTGGCTTTATAACGAATCCGTGGCGCTGAATTTTAGGAATTTATGTTCAATACTTCAAGAACATCAAGAACAGTGGAAATTTTTATGTTTTAATTATGTGATTATGTGTTTTAATGGGTTAAAATTACTTTACAGATGTTGGGTAATGATTATATGTGAATATTAACATGTGGGTATGTTAAATTACTGAAAGTAATGATTATTTGGTGTCCTTTTCGCTGAACTCTGTGTTCTTCGCGAACTGGGAATCAAATTCTGGAGTCTCGCGCCGCGGCACCAACTCCAGAACTGAAGCCCCGCGCCGCAGCGCCACCACGCCACAACGCCAAGTATCAGACCGCAGCGCCAAGAGCCAGTACAAACGTGGCGCCACAGCGCTACTCCCCAGAAAATTTAGAAATGAGATTTTTTTAAAATATTAAAGTCTAACAAGTGTTAGTGAATTGATGTAATGAACATGCAAATATGATAGAAGAATAATGTGATGATAAAAATAGTTGTTTAAACATGTAAATAACATAATTACATGTGATTTAAATTATTGAATTCCTAACTAGATTATTATTCATGAAGTACAAATTATGTGATAATGAGATAAATTGACCAAGTATAGTCGATAATTAAAGTAGACAACGAGAATGAGTTTACGTTGATTAATTAATTTATAATTAACTAGCATTGTGTATATGTATGGTATGTAGGATTTAATTCAAAGAACGTGCTTAGTTAAAGTATAATCTACGCGCGAGGCAAGTTTCCTAAACTTAAACTCTTAAATTTGAGCAAGTTCCCTAACCCTATTTGTCATTATTGTTTAAGCTTATTATTTACCTTGAATAAGCTATCGTTACTATTATTCAAGTTCAAATGATTTATTAAAGATTGATTATCTTTTCAAAGTATGATTTAGTTATACAATAATTGTTCTATTGTATACTTCTTGAGATTATTATTCAAATTGAATATCATTATTGTTGAACCTTATTAGACTAGTGAAACCTTAATGATTCAACTAGTCCATAGTTGATGAGCGTTCTAAATTTCAGAACCCTTGAAAAATTATCCAAACCAAACTTCCTTTGGTGCGGACTCGAATGTCAAACTGAGATGAACAACCCTGTATAGGGGATTATTTACGCTTAGCGTTAAGATATTGTGCACAGTATGGTACTAAGGGCTGATCCCCCTAAGTACGAGAAGAAGGTCCATAGTCTTATGAATGTTAAAGGTTTCAAGTATAACTCTTGTTAACCTAGGACATAGTTCAAGGTCATATAACCCTCAGAATTCTTTTGATTCTTGTTATTCACTCTTGATTCAAAAGTTGAGTTTTTATTCAGATGTCTTTGATTTATTCGCATGTTATTATACTGTTATTTCATTTTTATACTTGTGGGCATTTGTGCTCACTCTTGCTTAATAATAACATTGCAGTTAAGAACGAAAGAACCGACGCACCTTCCACTAGTAAGGGCGAGGGCAAAGTTAGCAAATGATGGAGACTTGTTATTTGATACGACTTGTTCTTTTATATGATGTATTTGTTTAAGACTTAAGTTAAAAATGTTGTTTAAGACTTATTTATTTATAATTCTGCACATATGTTTAAGGTTAGTTTAACCTGGGATTGTATTTATTATTCGGATAATGTAATCCTTTTAAGGAGAAGATTTTAATTCTATCTATTGTATGGTTTGCATTTTTATGGGTAGATAGATAGATGATATTTGTGCAGTGAACACCAAATCCCGTGGAATCGAAGTACCCGGATTTGGGGGTGTCACAGTGTTGAATTATAATTATTATGAATAAATAATAATTAATAAGTAAGGGATTAATAATTTATATAATATGATTTTATTTACTTGATTAATTGTGCAAGCAATACACAATTATATTTGTGGTAATAGAAAGTGTACATGAATTATATGTGTGTGCACTACTTGATACCTTGTAATTTGAAAACACTTTGTATGCTCTTTAAATCATTATAACCTATGTTATAGGAAATGAATTGTGTATACATAAATTATAACCAAAGTTATATTATGTGAATATATGGTATTAAGCCAAATGTTGCATTTCATTGTTTGCAAAATGCTGAGGATTTCTCTTGTCCCATAATAAGAGGCCCATTTCCTTCTTATACGTGAACAAGCAATCAAGCCTAGCCTAGCCTAGCTTCATCTCAAATTCATCAAACATAAAGCAATTAGTGGATGGGGAGTGGGATTCATGAGTGGAATCACCAACTCTCCCTTAACCCTTGTGCATTCTTGAAATCCTTTGGTTTGATTTGTGAGGTAATAGCGTTAGCTAGATAATCATCCTCCTATAAATGAGACCTTCATTTTCCTCATTGCAATTTGTTGAGAATTAGTTTGCTAAAAGTGAGTAGATTGATAAATTTCAGCTGAATTGAGTCACAAAGGTATAATTTCCATTCCCATTCTCCATTTTTGATAAATTGCTTAAGGGGTTGGTTCTTGGAATTAAGCATGTAATAGTTGTTATTTGATTTGGGTTATGTTTCTTAGTGTTATACATACTTATAAGTGTGTTGGGTTATGTTAGAAGCAATGTTTTTAAGGATTTTACTTGATGGGTTGCTGAACTGCCGAACAGAGCAAAGCTACTGTCTCTGATGCAGGCATGGCGCAGTTGCGCCGTAACCCAAACTCAGCTTCTGTTTCTAGCATGGCGCAGTTGCGCCCTATTTGTACTAGGGTGCAGCGCAGCTGCGCCATACTTGCATTAGGTCTGATGTGTTCTGCTAGGATTCTGTTGTGCTAACTTGTTGACACTTGGTTAGAACAAGCATGTAAACTATTTTAGCACACACACACACAAGCATGAACATGTAGTATGAACAAGTATAGAAATGATTGACACAACACTTGTAGTCTTGAAATGAGATTTGGGATTTCAAAAGTGAACTTTGTCACGAACAAATTATGTGAGCATTTTGACTTTATGAACATGATAATATGGTTTATATTGACATGAAATGCAAGACTAAAGTGATTGAACACACTAGCATACATGATTGAAAGTTAGGACTATTTCAAAGATAAGTAACTTAAGGCTTTTCAAAGGGAACTTGACCAAGACTTTTATCTAGTCAGTTCTGACCATTTGAGCATGTATGTGGCTTGGATATATGTTGTAAATGCATGAGAGTTACATGTTAAGATGCCTTGAATATGCTAAGTTGACTTAGAGTTAAATTCAAAGAAAGTTAGAATGAGAACGCTAATATCATCAAGTAAGGAGTAAAGTATGTTATGACCATTCAAGCATGTGTATTAGGATTCATTATGCCTATAGTCATATTAACATGAACATCGTTTGGTTAAGGTATGGTTTTCACTTAGGCACACATAGTCATAAAGAAAAGGAAATTTCTAGAATATGAACTATGTGAGTAAAGTATACATGTGTTGTCTATATACAAGCATGACTACTGAGTATTGTTTAACAAAGTCACAAAGCATGATGATTACATGACCTTTTACGTTTTAATGGCATATAACTTGTAAGCTAAAGTTGTGGGAATGAATTCAAGTATGATCATGTGTTATATGTGAAACTCTAGAATGTATGTATGTTAAATGTTATGTGTGATTAGTGTGTTAGAGTTGGACTGAAGTCAGGAGAGCATAGCTCAAACCTAGTCTGGCCAGGGGCCAGCGCAGCTACGTCGTCCCTAGGCCTAGACCAGGCGCAGCTGCGCCGTCCAGCAGTCTTGCCAAGATGATCTATTTTTGGTCCGAGGTATTAAGGCATGCTTATATGATTACTTACTTTGTAAGGTGTGACCAATATGTCATATAATGTGTTGAGAAGCATGCTATGTGATGACTTGTTTCTTTTAAGTGTGAACTCATCTTAGTTTACACATACTAATTGAAAGACCAACTTGTTAATGTTAGGTCGTTTCAATGCGAGTTAGGTAAAACTAGTTTTATCTTGTAGCTGAGCAAACAGGCAAGTATCTAAACCTTACGCACTACCTTTATTTTGTGCAAATAGGTATATGTTTATGCAAGTTCTTTGAACCCTACTTTTATTGAGCAAGTTTCCCAAAACTTATCGTAAATTATATTGAGCAAGTATCCGTATTTATTATGTTGCAAGTTTCCTAACTTAAACAACTTTGAGTTTGTGAAAGTTTTCCTATCCTTCTCATATTGCGTTGAGCAGGATATTGTTGAATTGAAAGTTATTCATTTAAGCTTGAATCTTATTTTCAAGCATGCTATTAAGTGGTTTAATTTCCTTACAATTATTCCATATCGATATTATTGATATTCGCACTTAGTGCACTTGAGTTCGTATAGTCTTGCACTTGTACATCATTTAAAGTTCAAAAATTCTTGAACTGTGGAAAATAAAGTCTGAACCTTTGTCCGGTCAGACAAGCCTATGAAGTTTTATAAAAGCTATCCAAACCAATTGATGGTAAGGATTCTTAGACTGAAAGAACACCCCTCTTATGATAGGGGAGTACCCAGGTATCTAATATAAGATACAACAGAGCAGATTTAAATGTTATGCATATACATAGGGTACACGAGGCTGATCCCCTTAAGTACTTAATCTGTAGCCAGTAACCAAAGGGTCAATTAGCTATTGATTCCATTGGAGTGTTATAGTTCAAAGTTTATTTGACTAGCAGTTATTCTAAAAGCAATCATTATCTTTGCTTGCGATATTTATATTGTTGAATCCATTGCCAGATATTTTTCCATTCATCATGATATATCCTTATTGTTGTATTTAAACTTGTTGAGCAAACTTGTTGCTCATCCTTGCTATATCATGAATTATATTGCAGCCAAGCCCGAGACCTCAGGGAAGGACAAGGGTAAAGGAAAGATGTAGAATAAGGGCAAGGAGCAGATTTTTTCCTTATGCCTAGTTTTAAATTACTATTATGTAATATGAACCCTAATGTTTATTTTAGGGTATATATGTAAGATTGTATTAAGGTTATCGAATCTTGGGACTAGTAACACCTTTTGAATGAACGACGTACATTTATTATTTTTCTGAATTTTAGTTATCGTATGTTGTTTAAAGGTGGATGTTTGTATTTTATCGTGATAACCGAACCGGGGTTAGAGGACCAGGATTCGAGGGCGTCACAGGTTGGTATCAGAGCTGTAGGTTATAAACGTTAGGAATGCGAAACCTAGGTTATAATGTTAGTAGAAAACTCAAGTAGAGTATGTAAGTAATGGGATGAAGGAAATCCATCGAGTTTTATTGTGATATTGAAGTGGTTTATTTAAATCAAAAATGATTGATAGACGTCTTAAACTTCTTAATGCTAACATGGATAGCATATCACATAAAGCCTAATTGTTTCTTTCTTTCCTCAGATCATGCCGCCTAGGAGAATTCAACGGAATCAGAGGGAGGAAGGGTCCATTAACAATGGTTGAGGGGAAAATGTTGATCCAATACAGAACTTCGTTAACCTGTTAATTGAGGCAATGCAAAACAGACCCCCGCTAGTAGTAGGGTAGCCAGGACAACACTTGGCTAGCTTTAAGGACTTTAAATTGGTAGGACCGCCGGAGTTCTGAGGAACCTTGGATCCAATTGAAGCCCAGACATGGATAGAAGAGTGGAGAAGGTGTTTGAGGTCGCACGAGTGGCCAAAGCACAGAAGACGAGTTTTGCCACTTTCATGATGAAGGGCGTAGCTAATTATTGGTGGACGACCAATAAGGGACGAGCAGACGAAGGAGTTATTCCTTGGGACAGATTTAAGGAGCTATTCCTTGATAATTACTTCTTTGAGAATACGCAGCAAGGTATGGGAGTTAAGTTTCTAGAACTGAAGCAAGGTAGTATGTCTGTCGCAGAGTACGTGGCAAAATTTAATGAGTTGGCCCGATTCGCGTCACATCAGGTTGACACGAAGGCCAGGAAGGCAAGGAGGTTCGAATTAAGACTGAAACTATGGGTGCAAAAAGCAGTGGATGTGTTAAAGATTAGGACTTACTCTGATCTTTTGGAAAGGGCTATCATTGCCGAAGGAGGCAATGAAGCCATCGCTCGATTCAAGTAAGAAAAGAAGGCAGGTCAAGAAGGACAGAAAGGGGGAAGTAGTGGAGGCAGTAACCCCAATAAGCGTAAATGGACAGAGAGCCAATCCTCTAGAGGTAATAAGTCCGGGGGAGAAGCTAAGAAAAGTATGAGGTGCAATAACTATGGGAGGAATCACTCGGGGGAGTGTATGAAGGGGAAAAGTGTTTGTTATCGTTGCGAACAATCAGGGCACATGGCTCCTCAGTGTTCGAATAAGCCGAAGGGAGGATGTTTCTCGTGTGGCACCACGGACCATCAAATTAAGGACTGCCCGAAGAAAAAGGGCGATGCAGCTAGCGACAACCGCAACAACAACAAAAATGGGCTGAACATTGGAGGGTCAGTCAGTCAAGCCAACAGACCAACGACACGAACGTTCAATATGACCGTACAGGATACGGTGGAATCTAAGGACGTGGTGTCAGGTATCATTCTGATTAATGATATAGATGCATACGTGTTATTTGATTCGGGTGCTACCTGTTCTTTTGTTTTTGAAGAATTTGCTAAACGGTTAGACTTACCCCGTGAGAGATTAGAACACCCTATGAATGTAGAAGTAGCGAACAAGGAAATTATTCCCGTAGAATGCATTCATAGGAATTGTTATGCCGAATTACGAGGATTTAAGCTCAAAATGGATTTGATACCGATTCGTTTGGGGGAGTTCGATGTAATCCTTGGGATGGATTGGTTATCGGTTCACGGAGCAGTGATAGACTGTAAGAAGAAGTGTGTACACCTTAAGACTCTGAATAAGTCAAAGGTGATATTTTATGGTAGTAAATCACTTAGACAATCTCATTGTCTGACGATGGTGCAAGCGCAGAGATTACTTAGGAAGGGTTGTATAGGTTATTTGGCTCATGTGGTTGATACTTGACGAGTAGAGGGTGAACTGAGTCAGATACCTATTATAAGGGATTTCGTTGATGTCTTCCCAAACGAGATTCTGGGATTGCCACTGGATAGAGAGATTAAGTTCGTTATTGATTTGGCACCGGGAACAGCACTGGTATACAAATCGCCGTATCGTATGGCACCGGTAGAGATGAAAGAACTAATAGCTCAATTACAAGAGTTGTTAGATAAGGGATACATTCGACCGAGCGTATCACCGTGGGGAGCACCAGTCATATTCGTAAAGAAGAAAGATGGGTCGCTAAGAATTTGTGTCGACTACCGAGAGTTGAACAAAGTCACCATTAAGAACAAGTACCCGTTGCCCAGGATAGACAATTTGTTTGATCAGTTGAAGGGGGCAAAGTACTTTTCAAAGATTGACTTGAGGATTGGTTATCACCAACTGAAAGTGAGGCTGGAGGACATTCCAAAGACGACATTCAGAACTCGGTATGGACACTTTGAGTTTCTGGTACTGTCATTTGGATTGACGAATGCGCCAGCAGCTTTTATGGATTTGATGAACAGAGTGTTCAAACAATATTTAGATAAGTTTGTTGTCGTATTCATCGATGACATTCTAGTATATTCAAAAACGGAGGAAGAACACGCCGAGCATCTTTGGATAGTGTTAGAGACATTAAGGAGGGAGAAGATGTATGCAAAATTCTCTAAGTGTGAGTTTTGGTTGCAGAGAGTGCAATTTTTAGGGCACATTATTGACAAAAATGGTGTTTCGGTGGATCCAGCGAAGGTAGAAGCGGTTATCAATTGGGAGTAACCGAAGACGCCGATAGAAATAAGGAGTTTCTTAGGATTAGCGGGATACTATCGAAGATTTATTCGAGATTTTTCGAAATTAGCATCACCGTTGACCAATCTTACCAGAAAAACAGTTAAGTTCGTTTAGACGGAGAAGTGCGAAGAAAGTTTCTTAGAACTGAAGAAGAGGCTTTGTCAAGCACCTGTGTTGGCTTTACCGGACAACACGGGAGGGTTTATAGTGTATAGTGATGCGTCACACAAAGGACTTGGCTGTGTACTGATGCAACATGACAGAGTCATTGCGTACGCTTCACATCAGCTGAAAGATTATGAGAAGGGATATCCAACTCATGATCTGGAGTTAGCAGTAGTAGTTTTCGCCTTAAAGATTTGGAGGCATTATTTGTATGGCGAGAAGTGTGAGATATATACGGACCACAAGAGTCTGACGTATATCTTCACGCAAAGAGAGCTAAACATGAGGCAGCGCCGATGGTTAAAATTGATCAAAGATTATGATTGTGAGATTCTGTACCATCCATCCAGGCAAAGCAAATGTAGTGGCAGATGCCTTGAGTAGAAAAGGCAGAGAGAAGTTATCGAAGTTGACCATTTAAGAAGAATTGGTGATAGATTTCGAACGACTAGGCTTGGAAATTAGGTATCCGATGGAGACCGACGAGCAATTATTTACGGTAACAGCTAGCCCGACCTTATTGGATAAGGTTAAAGAGGTACAAGAAAAGGATAAAGATTGCAATAACATCAAGAAGCGATTGACTGAAGGTGAGGAATTGAAATTTAAGGTTGATAGCATGGGACTGTTAAGATTTGAGGGATGAATTTGGGTACCGTTAGTACCAGAACTAAGAGAGGAGATTTTGCAAGAAGCGCACAGTACGAGATACTCGATACACCCAGGAAGCACGAAGATGTACTAAGATTTGCGTCACCACTTCTGGTGGCCAAACATGAAGAGAGAGGTTGCGAAATGCGTAAGTAGATGTCTAACTTGTCAGAGAGTCAAGGCAGAACACCAACGACCAAGTGGGTTACTACAACCATTAGAAATTTCAGAATGAAAATGGGAGCACATCACAATGGACTTTGTGGTGGGACTTCTGGCAACGCAGAAAGGGCACGACGCCATATGGGTGATTGTAGATCGTCTTACTAAGTCATCTCACTTTTTGTCGATTAAGATTAAGTATAGTTTGGACCAGTTAGCCAAATTATATGTTAAGGAAATTATCTCGAGGCATGGGTGCCGGTATCTATTGTATCAGATAGAGATCCACAATTCACGTTAAATTTCTAGAAGAGTCTTCAAGAAAGAATGGGGACACAACTACGAATGAGTACCGCGTATCATCCGCAGACCGATGTACAAAGTGAGAGGACAATTCAAACACTTGAAGACATGCTCCGAGCTTGTGTGATGGACTTCAAGGGTATTTGGGAGGATCACCTTCCATTAGTAGAGTTCGCGTATAACAATAGTTATCACGCCAGTATTGGAATGCCACCGTACGAAGCACTGTATGGGAGGAAATATAGAACGCCCTTATGTTGGGACGAAGTTGGAGAACGTCGACGGTTGGGACCAGAATTGGTACAACAGACGGTAGAAATCATCAAGGTGATAAGAGCCCGACTAGTAGCAGCTCAAGATCGCCAGAAGAAGTATTCGGACTTACATCGCAAGAAGAGAGATTTTGAAGTAGGAAGCAATGCTTTTCTGAAAATATCTCCCTGGAAAGGGAAGATTCGTTTTGGGAAGAAGGGCAAGTTGAGCCCTAGGTTCATAGGACAATTTGAGATTTTGAGACCAGTCAGTGAAGTGGCGTACGAGGTAGCGTTACCTCCTGAACTTGAGCACATTCACAACGTGTTTCACGTGTCAATATTACGGCCGTATAAGCCAGACTACAAGCACGTTATCTCCTATGAACCGATCCAAGTTGAGAAAGACTTATCGTACGAGGAAGTTCCTGTCCAGATACTAGATAGGAAGGAGTAGAAGTTGAGGAATAAGATTATCCATTCCGTTAAGATTCTCTGGAGGAATCACGTCATAGAAGAAGCTACGTGGGAGCTAGAAGAGAAAATGAGAGAGAATTATCCGTTTTTATTTGAGTAACCTTATTTTTGCAATTCCGAGGACATAATTTTTATAAGGGGGGAGGGATGTAACGTCCACGAATTTAAAACTCCTTATTAATTAAATATGTGATTAAATTTTAATTAGTTAGTTTTGTGAGTTTATTTAAACCGTATTTGGTTATGTGAATTTATGAAATGATTAAAGGGAGTCACTAATAGTTATTTAAATTAGTGAACTAACCCTAAGGTTTTTAATATCAAGAAATTGATAGGATTCTTAATGTTTAAATATTCAATTTATTTGAATATAGTAGCAAGAGTTGAATATATTGATTAATTTTAATTATGGGTAATTATTGATAATGTGTTGAATTATAATTATTATGAATAAATAATAATTAATAAGTAAGAGATTAATAATTTATATAATATGATTTTATTTACTTGATTAATTGTGCAAGCAATACACAATTATATTTGTGGTAATAGAAAGTGTACATGAATTATATGTGTGTGCACTACTTGATACCTTGTAATTTGAAAACACTTTGTATGCTCTTTAAATCATTATAACCTATGTTATTGGAAATGAATTGTGTATACATAAATTATAACCAAAGTTATATTATGTGAATATATGGTATTAAGCCAAATGTTACATTTCATTGTTCGCAAAATGCTGAGGATTTCTCTTGTCCCATAATAAGAGTCCCATTTCCTTCTTATACGTGAACAAGCAATCAAGCCTAGCCTAGCCTAGCTTTATCTCAAATTCATCAAACATAGAGCAATTAGTGGATGGGGAGTGGGATTCATGAGTGGAATCACCAACTCTCCCTTAACCCTTGTGCATTCTTGAAATCCTTTGGTTTGATTTGTGAGGTAATAGCGTTAGCTAGATAATCATCCTCCTATAAATGAGACCTTCATTTTCCTCATTGCAATTTGTTGAGAATTAGTTTGCTAAGAGTGAGTAGATTGATAAATTTCAGCTGAATTGAGTCACAAAGGTATAATTTCCATTCCCATTCTCCATTTTTGATAAATTGCTTAAGGGGTTGGTTCTTGGAATTAAGCATGTAATAGTTGTTATTTGATTTGGGTTATGTTTCTTAGTGTTATACATACTTATAAGTGTGTTGGGTTATGTTAGAAGCAATGTTTTTAAGGATTTTACTTGATGGGTTGCTGAACTGCCGAACAGAGCAAAGCTACTGTCTCTGATGCAGGCATGGCGCAGTTGCGTCGTAACCCAAACTCAGCTTCTGTTTCTAGCATGGCGCAGTTGCGCCCTATTTGTACTAGGGTGTAGCGCAGCTGCGCCATACCTGCACCAGGTCTGATGTGTTCTGCTAGGATTCTGTTGTGCTAACTTGTTGACACTTGGTTAGAGCAAGCATGTAAACTATTTTAGCACACACACACATAAGCATGAACATGTAGTATGAACAAGTATAGAAATGATTGACACAACACTTGTGGTCTTGAAATGAGATTTGGGATTTCAAAAGTGAACTTTGTCACGAACAAATCATGTGAGAATTTTGACTTTATGAACATGATAATATGGTTTATATTGACATGAAATGCAAGACTAAAGTGATTGAACACACTAGCATACATGATTGAAAGTTAGGACTATTTCAAAGATAAGTAACTTGATGAGTGGGATTTATACTCGCGAATCAGATATTTTATGACTTAAATATTTGTCTGTTCTCGTAGAGTTTATATGTTTTTATATGATTATAGTGTTATTGTGCTTAACTGATGTATTGCAGAGCTTTACAATGCTTTTCCATCTTAAAGGGGCAAAACGGGCATTTCCCTTACACTCGCGCCGCGGCGCCAACTCCAGGATTAATTACCGCGCCGCAGCACCACCCCATGGTCCTTGCTGACATCACCTTCACGCCACGGCACCACTGAAGCTTATTAAGCTCGCGCTGCAGCGCGAGCTCCGTGTCCCTAATTTTTATGTGGCGCTGCAGCGTCATCTAAAGCTTGGTGGCCCGCGCCGCGGCGCCACCTCCGGTGCCCAGGCAGAGGCCAAGTGATTTTGACCTAGCAAAAGGAAGGAGGAGTATTTAACATGGAGGCAGCACTGCATTTCTCTCTCTCTCCAATATACATCAGATAGCTTAGCTTAGATTGGTTTTTCTCTTTTCTTTTGTACTTTCTCTCTCTGGTTCTTAGTTGATGTCTGTAAATATAGATTAGGTAGATTAGGGAGAAGTTTGGCTTTTCTTTGGGGCACAAGAGAAACCAGCGACACGGATTGGAAAGCTCGAAAGGAGCGGATTGTGTGACACCCCCAAATCTGGTACTTCAATTTCCATATGATTTGGTGTTCACTAATCAAAATCATATATCTATCTACCCATAATAAATGCCAACCATGCAATATATAGAAATAATTCCTCCCCTTATGGAGGTTACAACATCTGAATAATAAATACAATCTCAGGTCATACTAACCTTAAATATCTGTACGGAAACATAAACAAATAATAAGTCTTAAACAACATCGAGTCTTAATAATGACATTCTTAAAATTTAATAACACGTCTTCATCACTTAATAGCTTTGCCCTTGCCTTTGCTAGAAGAAGGCTCGTCGGTTCTTTCGTTCTTAACTGCAATATTATTATTACGCAAGAGTGAGCACGATTGCCCACAAGTATAACAATAAAATAACAATATAATAACATGCGAGTGAATCAAGGACTTCTGAAATAAAGCTCAACTTTTGAACCAAAAATGATTACCAAGAATCAACAAAATTCTGAGGTCATAAGACCTTGAACTATGTCCTAAGTTATCAAGGGTTATACTTGAAACATTTAACAATAATAAATCTATGGACTCTTCTTCTCGTACTTAGGGGGATCAGCCCTTAGTATCATACTGTGCACAATATCTTAACGCTAACATATAAGTAATCTCCTATACAGGGTTGTTCATCTTAGTTTGACATTAGAGTCCGCACCAAAGGAAGTTAGGTTTGTATAAATCAATAAGGGTTCGGGAATTTAGAACGTTCATCAACTATGGACTAGTCGAATCAATAAGGGTTCGTTAGTCTAACAAGATTCACAATAAATGGTATTTAAATTGAATAACAATCTCAAGAGATATACAATAGAACAAGTATTGTATAACATATTCATACTTTGAAAAGATAGTTAATCTTTAATATAACAAATCAAACTTGATTTAATAATGACAAGAATTGCTTGAAGTAATTTACAAACTTGAATAATGATAACAAGTATGGTTAGGATACTTGCCTCGTGCGTAGATTATACTTTAACTAAACTCGTTCTTTGATTTAAATCCCAAGCGTAGAATTAATAGAAGATGAATTCTTTCTCAGATGACTCTCACAATCCTCTTAAAAATATCTGAATTCTCAACTCTTTCTCTGTATCTCTCTCTGTTATTCTTTCTAGACTTAGGCAAATAATGAAGAAGAAAAAAATACGTAATATAATAAAGGAAAAAGAAACTGATGCGCATAATGGTCAGTTAACCCAATCATGGGTAACTTCTGATAACTCCCATTAAGGCCATGTTTGGCTAGTTTTAAAAACTTAATCCCATTTAATTTAATAACTATTTTATCATATAGTTTAAAAATGTCACACTCCTTATAAAATAAATTCAATATTTTATTTAATTTACTTTAAATAAAATATAATAATTTCTCATAAATTCAAATAGTCACATAATTAAATTTTTCATTAATAAATAATGTCAAATTATTAACTCTCTAATTATTAATTAAATTAATTAAAATACCAATAGGCTTATTAAATATTTCTTTTAATACAATAAGCTCACATAAATGCATACATCGAATAATAAAATTCTTCACATCAATTTAATAAATACAACACATGTAATTAAATTAATCTACTATAATTTCATCAAATAATTATTTAATCTAATAATTAATCCCTCGAAAAATATTTATTCAATCCAATAAATATTAAAATTAATTACAAAATCTCGGTTGTCACATCTTTTCCCTCTTAAAATGATTCTGTCATCATAATCACAACTCAAACAATTCGTCCCGTTACATTCTCCCCCTTACAAAGATTCTTTCCCCAGAATCGAAGACACAATTTAAACACATAACTCAGAGAAATCTTTCATCATATTATCTAAATATAGATTTTATATTTCATACTGCATTCCTTACTTTAATAAATTCTAGGTTTCATTTCATAACTTTCACTTGAACTTAATTATATTGTGAGTATTATATATCTTTTAACTCATTCATTTCTTTTTTTTAAGGATCGCTATCAAAAAACACTCGGAATATTACATTTACCCTTTCTTCTAAGAATTTCGTCCTCGAAATTTTATCTATTAATCTTTATTCATCCGATCTATCAAAATAGATTTTACGTTAATACTATATTCATTCCTTGGGTTTTATAACCACTTCTTTTCACAAAGATCTTTCTATAATTATTAAACTTTTCTATTAAAGGTTTCACATTATTCTTTGATAACTCATATCCTTATCACTTCAAAATCTCTTTTTTCACTTATTCAACATACTCATCATTCAGTGTCGCATTCTACGACTTACTTCTTTCTAAGGAATACTTTCCTTACCACATTCGCCTTTTAGAATAGCAAGAATCTTCCACAATTTCTCAATAATTATGAAGAAGTATGAATAACTCAGGAATTTAAAAGATCTCAAATCATGCTGAGGGGTCACAAGTCCGTGAACTCTATTCTCGGTTTACTAGTGCTTCAACTCAATCCTTCACACTGCAAACCAGAGTGTTTATCAATCACAAAGACTGAAAACACCCTCCTCACGTACACTAGGTGGCCAGCCTATTGTACCACTACGTTGGGCCGCAACGTAGTGTTTTGTAACGATTATATGCGTTACGCTCGGAACCATTATCCCCGAAAACATGTCCCCTTATAGGGTTGTTCAACTCATCTTTTCAACATTTGAATCCGCACCAAAATAATTTGGTTTGACATAACTTTTCAATGAACGTTTGAATTTCATGAACATCTTTCAATATTTGTCTAGCTGAATCAAATAGCATAGACCTCTACAACCATTCAGACATCAACCGAAATATACATATACATACATGCATATATATTCTCATATCTTAAAGAAATCTCAAAAATCTTTTTAATGACGTCATGATACCGCACTGTATTTACAGTCCGTTGAGGATTTCGTCATTTGGTGATTTTATCATACTACATCATACCATAGTGGGCTGACGATCCTTAGATCACATCCAACACTAAGTAATACTGCATTGATGACTCCATCGTTTTTATCATCTTTGCACCAGGTTACATGATGCATTAATGATATATAAAATACATTTTGATATATTGCAAATCATTTTTGTCTAGCCGAAGCAATTAGCATAGACATACAAATAACAGTATTGTTGTTAAAACTCATTGGTTCCATCATTTGATCCAATGTTTTTTAAGAAAATAGAAGTGTAAACGACATCACGAAGTCAATAAATTTTGAAAGTCTAACATAGCTAGTAGATTTAGAATATCCAGGTATCCATCAACTTCAATCTTTACTTCATTACTTCATTACTTAACCATTCTATCAATCTACAACTTCATCAATGCTCTCTATACTATGACCGTTTTCTACCCAAAATAGTTCATCAAACTTACTGCACATTGGAAGTTCAGGAACTTACCACAATAATATGAGTTTAAGAACTTATCCTAGTCAGACCATAGGCGTCCATTCGCTGAGGGGTTCAAAACATACCATATTATTATGAGTCACGAACTTCCCATATGCATTAGTTTTAAGAACTGTACCTAATCCTAATAATATCTGACTAATCTTAATAGTTTCTAACTATCAAACATACACATGAAAAAAGAATCACCTTTTCACCACACATACATTGATAGTGCCAGACCAACATTCCAATGATTATCAATGTAATAAATTGAGTGCAAGCACAAAACCCTCGCCCATACAAAAGTTTGTACAGCTCAGCTGTAAGACCCCGAATTTTATAAAATAAAAGTATTCAATTTTTCTATTTAGTAAATGGTTAAATTGATAAAAGTTTAAAGTTATGGGTGAAATGTGCAAAATTTTCAAAATAAGCAAGTGGTTATAAAATATTCATTGTTGTCGGGAAATATTCGTTTGGTCGTGGAATATTCTTATTGTTGGAAAATATTCATACGACGGTGCAGCCTTTTGTGGGCCCCATAACAGAAAGCGATTGGATGAAGAAAATGACAAGTATAAGTTGTTTATAAATAACGGCGTAGTTGTTACCGTTAATACTATTGGAATACCCGGTGGTTAAAACATAGTAATACGCGTTGTTGCACAGTAGCACACTGTATTGCATAAATTATTGATTCTTACGTAAGAAGGCACTACTCAATAATTATTACAGTAATTACTGTTCAATATTCTATTTTGATTCAATAATTGCTGCTTTGATATTTTATATTACTGTTGTTTTAATAATTGTCACTGGACAATATTTTCCATTATCAAATCAATAATTCATATTATTTAAATAATATTATTAGATAGCATTATTGGTAATGTCTAGAAAGTTCTGTCTAAGGAGATGTTTGATCACCTAATTGCGCACTAGTAAGGAGAAATTCTTATTGGAAAGCCCCCTCTTTCTTGGGAACTGCTTGGTTGTCAGTATTGTGATTCTGTAATATTATTTGTGAATAATTAATTATTAATTTATATGATGAGGAAAATATTGATTTTATGTGGATATAGATGGAAAAAAAATTTTAAATGTGACAATTGTTGTAAATTAATATTTTATCTTCTTCTGATAAAATAATTCATTTAAATTTATTATTATATTTTAATAATATAATAATGGTGATAGTTTTACAATAAATGTGGGATATATGAGTATATGAGGAGAAAGAGTATTTTTGTTTCATTAAATGATTAATACATGTTTTGTGTGTCAGTGGACCCCATTTCTTGACTGAAATATGATTATAGCCTGTAAAATCGTCCGATTGTGGATTTCGGTCAATTTTTGTTTGGAATTTAGAAAAACTTTCTTCTGTAAAGTTGTAGAGAATTGAATTTCCTATAAAAACTCGCGAGATTCGAATTTTCTGACAAAAAGGTTATTTGTTATGAATTATTGAAGTTCTGAAGTTTCGAAATAATTGATTTTTGGGAGTTTTAGTTAATTATTTTGAGAAAAACATTTTTTGTGCAATTAGTGGGCTCACATGTGTTATAAATGATCTGAATTCAGATCTTCAAAGGTGGGCTTGACAAAAATTTAATTATATTAATATTTTATTCAATTTTCTGCTTTGGTGTTCTAAGCATTTTCTTATAAATAGGGTGCTTAGGTTAGAATTAAAAATTACACTAGAAACTGAAGTTTTCTCTCTATTTCTCTCTCTTTATTATCGAGTGTATTCTTGTGAGTATTTTGATATCTTGAGTGTTGCTATACGGTGCAAGTTCGTTCAGCGTTATTCTAGTCAGAAGTACTGCTCTTTTGAGGTAAGGGATAGTAAGGGATGTTATTTTCTTTATAAATGATATAAGACCTTGAATTATGTCCTAAGTTATCAAGGGTTATACTTGAAATATTTAACAGTAATAAAAATATGGACTCTTCTTCTCGTACTTAGGGGGATCAGCCCTTAGTACCATACTGTGCACAATATCTTAACGCTAACGTATAAGTAATCCCCTATACAGGGTTGTTCATCTTAGTTTGACATTAGAGTCCGCACCAAAGGAAGTTTGGTTTGGATAAATCAATAAGGGTTCGGGAATTTAGAACGTTCATCAACTATGGACTAGTCGAATCAATAAGGGTTCGTTAGTCTAACAAGGTTCACAATAAATGGTATTTAAATTGAATAACAATCTCAAGAGATATACAATAGAACAAGTATTGTATAACATATTCATACTTTGAAAAGATAGTTAATCTTTAATATAACAAATCAAACTTGATTTAATAATGACAAGAATTGCTTGAAGTAATTTACAAACTTGAATAATGATAACAAGTAGGATTAGGATACTTGCCTCGTGCATAGATTACACTTTAACTAAACTCGTTCTTTGATTTAAATCCCAAGCGTAGAATTAATAGAAGATAAATTCCTTCTCAGATGACTCTCACAATCCTCTTAAAAATATATCTGAATTCTCAACTCTTTCTCTGTATCTCTCTCTATTATTCTTTCTAGACTTAGGCAAATAATGAAGAAGAAAAGAATACATAATATAATAAAGGAAAAAGAAAATGATGCGCATAATGGCCAGTTAACCCAGTCATGGGTAACAACTGATAACTCCCATTAAGGCCATGTTTGGCTAGTTTTAAAAACTTAATCCCATTTAATTTAATAACTATTTTATCATATAGTTTAAAAATGTCACACTCTTTATAAAATAAATCTAATATTTTATTTAATTTACTTTAAATAAAATATAATAATTTCTCATAAATTCACATAGTCACATAATTAAATTTCTCATTAATAAATAATGTTAAATTATTAACTCTCTAATTAATAATTAAATTAATTAAAATACCAATAGGCTTATTAAATATTTTTTTTAATACAATAAGCTCACATAAATGCATACATCGAATAATAAAATTCTCCACATCAATTTAATAAATACAACACATGTAATTAAATTAATCTACCTTAATTTTATCAAATAATTATTTAATCTAATAATTAATCCCTCGAAAAATATTTATTCAATCCAATAAATATTAAAATTAATTACAAAATCTCGGTTGTCACATCTTTTCCCTCTTAAAAGGATTCTGTCATCCGAATCACAACTCAAATAATTCGTCCCGTTATAGATTGCGTGGAGGTTGAAGGGGCTTTGACATAGTTTCTTCTATCCATTTATCCTCTCTGATTTTGTATTCTATAAATGTTGTCTTATGTGCTACTTGTATTTGGTTTATCAACTATGAACTGAATATTGGCTCTAAGGTTATAATGGATCCCTTTGTTATTTGAATTGACTGTCTTTATCTCTTTGGTTGGCACCATATGATTTGGTTTAATATATTTGTGCTTTATGATTCTCGCTAAGACATTAGTGATAATTTTGGTAATCTGCATGATATCGACAGAAGAATTGTAGATTTACACCTAAATATATTAGCATGTGATTGTGGGTTTTGACTGCATAAGTTGTGCCTAGAATAGACATATCTCTGTGCGCCACGTGCGACCTGATAGAGAACTTATGCTTAACTCCTTGTTATGATTGATTCGCATAGACATATGTAGGATTGAATCTAGCTTGGTCATTCTTTTCTGTTCTATTCCCTTTAGGGTGGATCTGGAGAGGATATGTTTGTGCATACCTCGACAGAGGTGCATTAGCACCTGTGTGTTCTCGGTTGACAAATTGTCGTGACCATTAAGACCAAAGGGAGATAGGGTAGCTAGTTTGATGAAACATAACACGCCAGGTGTTCGACAGAATGCCTGTGTGGGGGTGAAGTTGTGATCTTAGCTTGTATTTCCTTAGATTTCCATTCGTTGTCCATTTACTTGCTTTGTTAATTAGTTTAATTAGATAACTCACACTTCCATTTACTGCTGTTCGAATAAGACTTTAGCAATAAACAATCGGTACTTGGTAAATATTAGTCATAGTTCCTCGTGGGTACGACACTCTCCTTATCACTGTATTACTTGTTAGACCGCGTATACTTGCGCGTGTTTAGTGATCGGTATTCCGACCAACATAACTTAAGGCTTTTCAAAGGGAACTTGACCAAGACTTTTATCTAGTAAGTTCTGACCATTTGAGAATGTATGTGGCTTGGATATATGTTGTAAATGCATAAGAGTTACATGTTAAGATGCCTTGAATATGCTAAGTTGTCTTAGTGTTAAATTCAAAGAAAGTTAGAATGAGAAAGCTAATATCATCAAGTAATGAGTAAAGTATGTTATGACCATTCAAGCATGTGTATTAGGATTCATTATGCTTATAGTCATATTGACAGGAACATCATTTGGTTAAGGTATGGTTTTCACTAAGGCACACATAGTCATAAAGAAAAGGAAATTTCTAGAATATGAACTATGTGAGCAAAGTATACATGTGTTGTCTATATACAAGCATGACTACTGAGTATTGTTTAACCAAGTCACAAAGCATGATGATTACATGACCTTTTACATTTTAACGGCATATAACTTGTAAGCTAAACTTGTGGGAATGAATTCAAGTATGATCATGTGTTATATGTGAAACTCTAGCATGTATGTATGTTAAATGTTATGTGTGATTAGTGTGTTAGAGTTGGACTGAAGTTAGGAAAGCACAACTCAAACCTGGTCTGGCCAGGGTCCAGCGTAGCGGTGCCGTCCCTAGGCCTAGACCAGGCGCAGCTGCGCCGTCCTGCAGTCTTGCCAAGATGATTTGTTTTTGGTCTGAGGTATTAAGGCATGCTTATATGATTACTTACTTTGTAAGGTGTGACCAATATGTCATATAATGTGTTGAGAAGCATGCTATGTGATGACTTATTTCTTTTAAGTGTTAACTCATCTTAGTTTACACGTACTAATTGAAAGACCGACTTGTTAATGTTAGGTCGTTTCAAGGCGAGTTAGTTAAAACTAGTTTTATCTTGTAGCTGAGCAAATAGGCAAGTATCTAAACCTTACACACTACCTTTATTTGATGCAAATAGGTATATGTTTATGCAAGTTCTTTGAACCCTACTTTTATTGAGCAAGTTCCTTGAACCCTATTTTTGTTAAGCTAGTTTGTGAAATCCCAGATTTTATGAATAAAGATTTAATTTTTTCGAAATATTTTTTAAATATCATGGTGTGAATTTGAGATAATGTTATAGTTGTGAGTAGTATTTATAAATTTTGCAAAGTATGCAAGTTGTTGTATTATATTCGATTGGTCGGAGAATATTATTTTTGTCGGGGAATATTCGTACGACGGCACAATTATTGGTAGACCTCACAACGGAATTATTGTTGGATTGAGAAAACGACAAAAATATTTTACGAAAATAATGGCGAAAGTTTTACCGTTAATACTGTTGAACTACTCGGTAGTAAAAGTACAGTAATACGTGTGGTTGCATAGTAGCATACAGTATTGATTATTGAGGCTTACGTGATTAGTCACTCAGTTTGATTCAATTATTGTCAATTAATAATATGAATTATTTAGCGATAATGAAGTTTTGTTTTATTCGTATTATTAACGTAATAAAATAGAAACATCTTTTTATATAAAACAGAATACTTTATTAAAGTTATTCTATAAATAGAATATATTATATTTTATTTAAAAGATTTTTCTTTAAATATGGACCGTCAGATTAAAGTAAATCAATCTGGACCGTTCATGGATTAGTTACTATGCATTCCATTTTCCTATAAATAGAAGCTTATTCCTTCATTATTTTCTTACGAATTCACTGAACTCTAGAGAGAGAAACTATAGAGAGAGAGTTCTTCTTCTATAATCTTGAGCGTATTTATTTAGAATTTAAGAAAGCTTTGAGCGTAGTGCAAGTTTTTTTCGAGTATATCCTCGCCCTACCAGTCGGAATACTCTTCTTTCAAAGGTAAGGGATATTATTTGTTGTACCCGTAAGGGATATTATTTCTTTTGTATTCATGAAGAGAACTTCTGTTATTCCATTCTTTATTATTCTGTTGGAATAACCTGTATACGCGGACTACCCTATACTTGGTGAAATTCTTCTGTTATTCCATTCTTTATTATTCTGTTGGAATAACCTGTTTATGCGAAGTACCGCATACATGGTGAAATTCTTCTATTATTCTATTCTTTATTATTCTGTCGGAATATCCTGTCTGTGCGTTTACGCCGGACCTGGTTCCATTATTTATTATTCTGTCGGAATATTCTGTCTGTGTGTTTTACACCGGACCTAGTTCCATTATTTATTATTCTGTCGGAATATCCTGTCTGTGCGTTTTACGCCGGACCTGGTTCCGTCTTTATTATTCTGTTGGAACATCCTGTCGGTGTGAATTTCACCTGACCTGGTTCCATTATTATTATTCTGTTGGAATAACCTGTCTATGCGAAGTACCGCATGCATGGTGATTTCTTTTGTTATTCCATTCTTTATTATACTCAGTTGGTTAAAGTTTTGACTTCTATACTCCATGAAATTAGTAGAATATCATTGATATTCGCGCTTCATCCAGTATCTTTTCATGGAAATATTCTTCTGAGCATTCTTGAATTTTACTCTACACAAAAGTATCATGTTGACAATTTGGACGTTATTGGTTCCTGGACAAATTAATTCTTGAACTTGTTTTATTGAATTCTTATATCATTGTCATCATCCTCATGTTTATATTATGTTGAAAGTCATCTGTGGCCTGTAGTGCATAGATGGACTTGGTATGATTATGACCAGGGATTATTCGGTTTAATCATGACCGTAATGTTACAAATGATGTGTAAAAAGTCCTCATTGGCCCGTAGTGCATTGATGGACAGTTTTTGGTATGATTATGGCTATGGATTCTCTTTAGTCGTAGTGCAAAGATGAATTGTTTTATGGCATGATCAGGACCGTTGATGAAAACACGATTATCTTTGGCCCGTAGTGCATGGATAATTCGTGGTCGTGATACTAAAGAATATCCTTGGCCATAGTGCAGGGGTGATTCAATGATGTGGATTATTTTTTTAGCTGAGTCTCAGCGATAAAAGTCATGAAAAACCTTTTAAATCATAAAAGATAGTAGATTTTATTCTCTACTTGACTCTTTTAATGGATTATTGGTTCCGCTGCAGTTAAACTTGATGTCTATTATATTTTATCAGTTTAACATTGTTGAAGACTAATGATAATTTATTCTGCATTATCTTAGTCATAATATTTCTTATTGGGCTAGTTGAGCTCACCCTTTCTTTCACGGTTCTCTTCAGGAAATGAGAATATAGGTGGGACGAGTCAGAAAACAGAGTGATGGACCAGATGATAGCATTAGTAGTCCTCACTATTCTATGTAATAGTGTGATAATAATTGTAATGAGGACTCCTTTTGAGTATGGATACTCTCTAGAAGATAATATTTGTATTCAAACTCACAGTTTATGTTCTGTCGTATTGTACACGACAGTTGTATTATTAAGTTGTATTTGAATTCTGTACCATGTATCTGGCGACTCAAGATGGGTGATGTATACCTAATTTTGGGGGCGTCACAAAGTTTCCCTAAACTTACCCTAAATTATATTGAGCAAGTATCCGTATTTATTATGTTTCTAGTTTTCTAACTTACACAACTTTGAGTTTGTGAAAGTTTTCCTATCCTTCTCATATTGCGTTGAGCAGGATATTGTTGAATTGAAAGTTATTCATTTAAGCTTGAATCTTATTTCCAAGCATGCTATTGAGTGGTTTAATTTCCTTACAATTATTCCATATCAATATAATTGATATCCGTACTTCGTACACTTCAGTTCGTACAGTCTTGCACTTGTACATCATTTAAAGTTCAAAAATTCTTGAACTGTGGTAAATAGAGTCTGAACCTTTGTCCGGTCAGACAAGCCTATGAAGTTTTATAAAAGCTATTCAAACCAATTGATGGTAAAGATTCTTAGACTGAAAGAACACCCCTCTTATGATAGGGGAGTACCCCAGGTATCTAATATAAGATACAACAGAGCAGATTTAAATGTTATGCATATACATAGGGTACGCGAGGTTGATCCCCTCAAGTACTTAATCTGTAGCCAGTAACCAAAGGGTCAATTAGCTATTGATTCCATTGGAGTGTTATAGTTCAAAGTTTATTTGACTAGCAGTTTTTCTAAAAGCAATCATTATCTTTGCTTGCGATATTCATATTGTTGAATCCATTGCCAGATATTTTTTCATTCATCATGATATATCCTTATTATTGTATTTAAACTTGTTGAGCAAGTTTTCTCATCCTTGCTATATCATAAATTATATTGCAGCTAAGCCCGAGACCTCACGAAGGACAAGGGTAAATGTGACGCCCCCAAAATAGGTATACAACACCTATTCTGAGTCGCCAAATACATGGTACAGAAAGCAAACTACAACTTCAATAATACAATTATCGTGCAAAATACGACAACACACACTGTGAGTTTAAATACAAATATTGTCTTCTAGACAATATCCACACTCAAATAAGTCCTCATTACAATTATTCAAACACTATTTTATAGAAATAGTGAGGACTGCTAAAACATCTTTCTAGAACCATCACTCCATACCCCGACTAGATCCTGCTATGTTCTCACCTCCTGAGAAGAAAAATGGAACAAAAAGGAAAAGGGTGAGCTCAACTAGCCCAGTATAGAATATTATGACTAAGATAATATACAACAAATTATCATTAGTATTCAATAGGGAAAAATCTGATAGAATATAATCGACAACAAGTTTTAGATCAACAACTGTAGCGAAAACAGCAAACCATTAGAAGAGTCAAGTAAAGAATGAATTCTACTATCTTCTAAAATTTAAAAGTCCATCATCAATATTTTATCCATGTAACATCAATTAATAATCATCTTTAACCAAATATTCATCTTTGCACTACAGGCCAAATATATTCATTTGTATCACCAGTCAGTCATGTTCATCACAACACCTGTTCATCTTTGCACTACAGGCCAAAGATATTCATCAGGTAATCATACATCTTTGCAATACAGGCCAAAGATATTCAGTAATATCAAGTGGTTGCAATGGACCATTTGGTACTTGATGCTCTGTTTTTACACGTTGACAAGTTAAACACCTCGAGATAAACTCCGCGATCTCTCTTTTCATATTGCTCCACCAAAATGTATGTCGAAGATCGTGATACATTTTGGTACTCCCAGGATGGATTACAAATGGTGTGTTGTGTGCCTCCATCATTATTCTATGCTTCAAGTCAAAATCATTAGGAACACAAAGTCTGGAGTTGACTCGAAGTATTCCTTCTTCATCGATTCTTGCTTCTGGAATAGCACCTTCTTGCACTTTCTTCTTCATACGCATCAGCTCCATGTCCGTATCTTGAGCTGCTTTAACTTTATCGATTAAAGTCGGTTCTACTCGTATATTTGATATCATCATGTGGGTACTTGGAGCCTTCATCTCTATCTCCATCCTTTGCAAGTCATACAAAATGGGCCTTTGTGTTAACAACATTGCACTCGTACCCGCATATGATCTTCTACTCAATGCGTCAGCTACTACGTTTGCTTTTCCAGGATGATATTGGATGGTATGATCGTAATCTTTCAACAGCTCGAGCCAACGTCCCTGCCGCATGTTGAGTTCCTTTTGGGGGAAGAAATATTTGAGACTTTTATGATCTGTATAGATCTCCACTTTCTCCCCATACAGGTAGTGTCTCCAGATCTTCAACGCAAAAATGACTGCTGCCAACTCCAAATCATGAGTAGGATAATTCCTCTCATATTCTTTGAGTTGTCACGAGGCATAGGCTATGACTTTCCCATGTTGCATGAGAACACATCCTAACCCTTTGCCTGAAGCATCGCTGTAGATAACAAATCCATCTGAACCAGATGGTATTGTCAGAACAGGTGCCGAAATGAGTCTCCTCTTGAGTTCTTGGAAACTCTTCTCGCATATCTCACTCCATACGAATTTTGTATCTTTCCGAGTCAGCTGAGTTAACGGAGTAGCGATTAAAGATAATCCTTCCACAAATCTCCGATAATAACCAGCTAAGCCCAGAAAGCTACGTACTTTGGTTACCGACTTCGGCTGCTCCCAACTTTGTATGGCTTCAATCTTCGCCGGGTCGACAGATTCTCCATGTTTTGACACCACGTGCCCAAGGAATGCTACTTTCTCAAGCCAGAACTCGCATTTCTTCAGTTTGGCATATAGCTTGTTTTCATGAAGCCTTTGCAATATCAGCTTCAAATGGCGCTCATGATCTTCACGGCTTTTGGAATAGACGAGGATGTCATCAATAAAGACAACAACGAACTGATCCAAATATTCTTTAAATACACGGTTCATCATATCCATGAAGGCAGCAGGAGCATTAGTCAATCCAAAAGACATGACTAGAATTCATAGTGCCCGTACCGAGTTCTGAAGGCAGTCTTTGGAATATCCTCAATTTTAATCTTCAGCTGATGATATCCAGAACGAAGATCGATCTTTGAAAAGAATTGTGCTCCTTGTAACTGGTCGAACAGGTCATCAATGCGAGGTAGCGGATACCTATTCTTGATGGTGACATGGTTCATTTCCCTATAGTCGATACAAAGTTGCATACTCCCATCTTTCTTCTTTACGAATAAAATAGGAGCACCCCAAGGAGATGTACTAGAACGAATAAAACCGATGTCCAACAACTCCTGTAGTTGGACTTTTAACTCCTGAAGTTCAATAGGAGCCATTCGATATGAGGTTTTAGAAATGGGCTTTGTACCGGGTTCAAGGTCAATAAAGAATTCAACTTCACGTTCTGGGGGTAGACCAGGAAGTTCTTCAGGAAATACGTCAGGAAATTCACTAACAACAGAAATATTATTCAAATCTGTCGTGTTTTTGTTCAAGTCCATAACATGGGCTAAGAAAGCTTGACATCTGTTTTTCAATAAACGAATGGCTTTATGGCTTAATATAACAGCGATTGATTTTAATGGTTTGGTTGCTTGAATTCGCATAACAGGTTGGTTAGGAATATGAAAACTAACAACCTTACGAAAATAATCAATTTTGTCATGATGAGTAGTTAACCAATCAATTCCTAAAATCACATCAAATTCAAGTATCTTTAAAGAAATAAGGTCAACAGGTAATGTGATGGTACCAACTTGGATTAAACAAGATTTATAAACTATAGATGTAACAAAGGTTTCACCCAACGGAGTTTCAACAGATAAGTCAAAGGTCAATTTCTCCGGAGTCAAGTTCAAACGTTGAGCACAAGCAGGAGAGATAAAAGAATGGATAGAACATGTATCTAGTAAAGTATAAACTTCGCAAGAATTCAAGATTAGCTTACCAGTGATCACCTCGTTCGGGTTTCTCGCGTTTTGGCCAGTCACGCCCTTCTAGGAACCGCTGATTTTGACTTATCCGGGACAACTTTTGGAGTCACCATCCATGCTGAACTTGGTTTTATTACAGAACACTCTCGAGCTATATGACCCTCCTTTCCATAGTTATAACATACCTTGGATTGTTGTGGGCAGTTTGGACTGATATGTCCCTCTTTCCCACATTTGTAACATACGACCGGTGGTCGTTCTCCTCCCCTAGAAACAGTTGATGTTTGTGCTGACGTCTTCACGTTATCATTTTGTACCTTCTCTTCTTGAAATCTCCTCCTGACTCGCTCCTTCTATTATCACGATCACGATTACCACCAGAGTGGTTACCGCTTTTATCCGAATATTTTTCTCCCTGCTGGTTTTCATTGCTTCGATGACTGCCGCCACCGGTATGACCCTGGTTGTGGTCCCTCGGTTGCACATACTCATTATCTCGTTCTAATAATTGAGCCTTGTTTACAACATCTGAATATAAAGAAAATTTATGAGAGATAAGATATTGCCGAATCTGGGGTTTTAGATCTCTCGGAAACATCCTTGTCATTCGTTCCTCATTTTCGACCAAATGAGGTGCAAACCTGGATAACTCTGCAAACTTTACCTCGTACTGGGACACCGTCATGTTGTTTTGTTCCAGTCTGATAAACTCCACCTCCTTCATATGACGAATACTTTTAGGAAAGTACTTGTCATTGAACAGTTTTTGAAATGTTTCCCAGGACATGTTGAGTGCGTCAGGCTGGGTACGTTTCACAGACTCCCACCAGTAGTCTGCCTCACCGCGGAACATAAAGGTGGCGAATGGAACCTTCTGTTCCTCCGTGCATCCCAAGACATCGAATATCTTAGTAATTTGCTTGACCCACGTTTCCGCCATGATCGGATCCAGCTTTCCCTTAAATTCTGGTGGTCCCAATTCTTTGAACTACTTGGCTGTGACAAACCACGCGTTGTTATCATTTCCACCCGTATTCTGCACACGAGTCTCCCTCGTCTGATTTTGCATAAACTGCAAAAAGCTCCTAAATATTTCATCATTCATTGTTTGCTCGGTAACGTTGTTTACAGGAGGAATATTGCCTTCCTGTTGCACGTTCCCCTGGGTGGTGATCAAAGGTGTCTCCACGGTCTGATTTACTCCATTATTAACGTTCTCAGCTGCCATTCTTAAATACTGCCATAAAACAAGGGTTAATAGTCATATCATATATTATACCTATACTCTGACCGACCAAATAAACACCAAATAAACTTAGTCAGGTCATACTAGCGAATGAATTCCCCGTCTCTCCCCTCCTAGTTCTTGTCTCACATCTCAGCCATGGATCATATCCCCAAGCTTTGATACCAACTGTGATGCCCCCAAAATAGGTATACAACACCCATTCTGAGTCGCCAAATACATGGTACAAAAAGAAAACTACAACTTCAATAATACAATTGTCGTGCAAAATACGACAACACATACTGTGAGTTTAAATACAAATATTGTCTTCTAGACAATATCCACACTCAAATAAGTCCTCATTACAATTATTCAAATACTATTTTACAGAAATAGTGAGGACTGCTAAAACATCTTTCTAGAGCCATCACTCTATACCCCGACTAGATCCTGCTATGTTCTCACCTCCTGAGAAGAAAAATGGAACAAAAAGGAAAAGGGTGAGCTCAACTAGCCCAGTAAAGAATATTATGACTATGATAATATACAACAAATTATCATTAGTATTCAACAGGGAAAAATCTGATAGAATATAATCGACAACAAGTTTTAGATCAACAACTGCAGCGAAACTGGCAAACCATTAGAAGAGTCAAGTAGAGAATGAATTCTACTATCTTCTAAGATTTAAAAGTCCATCATCAATATTTTATCCCTGTAACATCAATTAATAATCATCTTTAACCAAATATTCATCTTTGCACTACAGGCCAAAGATATTCATTTGTATCACCAGTCAGTCATGTTCATCTCAACATCTGTTCATCTTTGCACTACAGGCCAAAGATATTTATCAGGTAATCATACATCTTTGCAATACAGGCTAAGGATATTCAGTAATATCATCATGTAGGACTGAGGATGATGAAAAATATCTTAAAGAAAACGAATCCAGTGAGACAAGAGGACAAATAGTAGGGATTCGTATAACAGTTTATCCAAGATCAATAATACTTCATAATAATCAATTGTGAACCAGAATTCAAAAATAAAGATCAAAACATGGATACAATCAAAGATAGTAACCGTAATAGACATCTTGAACAAAAAGAAAAAAATTTATTTTTCGGTGAATAGTGCCGTATTCGTGAATAGTGTCGTATACATGAATAGTAACGTATACGTGAATAGTAACCCCGACACAAAAAGTTCCAAATTTGATAAAAAAATTCATATCAATATTTCAGCATAATGATATTGAAGAAAATAATATCATTTAAGAAGAAAATAATATCCCGTACCTCAAAATATCAGTACTTCTGGTCGGAATACCGGTATAAGGCTGAAAGAAACTTGCTCTGATGAATAGAAACTCTCAAAGTATCTAAATACTCACAAAATACACTCAATAATCTAGAGAGAGAAAGAGAGAAAACTTGTTTCTGGTGCTATTTTTAATTCTAACTTAGCCCTCTATTTATAGGAAAATGTTAGCACGCCGAAGCAGACTTAACCTGCAACCTGATGGTTTTATCTGCTACTATTTCCACCCACCACATTTGAATAAAAATCTCAGCACATTTCTTCACCAACCAAGAGTAGGGCCCACCAATTCTAGAATTTTCCACAAAAATGATAAACTCCAAAAATTTAACAATTTCTGAACCAGTCATCTCGTAAAATTCATAATAAATCATACGTTTATTTTTAACGGTTCAAAATTTGTGGACATATACTCAACTTATATATGTATAACATATCCAAAAATTACCACGATCCAACGATCGGATTAAAAATTATAACCCCCGCAAAATATCTCAAAAACCCTGATTTTTTATACCTCCATTCCGACAAAAATACTGATAAAAACCTCAACATTAACTCCTTCATTTTTAACCACAAAAATATATCCCTCATTTATATCCACATAAAATAAATATTTCCTTATCATATGAATCAATAATTAATTATTCACAAATAATATTACAAAATCACATTTATGACAACCAGGCCGTTCCCAGGAAAGAGGGGGCTTTCCAATAAGGATTTCTCCTTACTGGCGCGCAATTAGATGACCAAACCTCTCCTTAGACAGAACTTTCTAGACATTGCCAATAATGTTATCTAATAATATTATTCAAATATTATGAATTATTGATCTGATAAAGAAAAATACTGTGCAGCAACAATTATTGAAACAACAATAACATAAAATATCAACGTAGCAAGTATTGAATCAATAAAATAAAATATTGAATAATAACTACTGTAACAATTATTGAGTAGTGTCTTCTTACGTAAGAATCAATAATTGGTGCAATACAGTGTGCTACTGTATTTTAACCACCGGGTATTCCAACAGTATTAACGGTAACAACTACGCCGTTATTTATAAACAACTTATACTTGTCGTTTTCTTCATCCAATCGCTTTCCGTTATGGAGTCCACACAAGGCTGCGCCGGCGTACGAATATTCCCCGACAGCAAGAATATTCCACGACCAAATGAATATTCCCCGATAAAATGAATATTTTATAACCACTTACTTATTTTGCAAAATTTACACATTTCACCCATAACCAAAGTATTATATCAAATTAACCCCTTATTATTCACAATAATATTTAGAAAAAATTTGATTTTATTCATTAATAAGCTGGGTTCTTACAACCTCCCTTCCTTATGAAATTTCGTCCTCGAAATTGACGTACGTACCTGATATTTCGAAAAGGTGAGAATGCCTCGCTTTCATTTCTGATTCCAACTCCCATGTCATTTCTTCAATAGCATGGTTTCTCCACAAAACCTTAACTTGCGGTATAACCTTTGTGTGTAGGACATGTTCTTTCCTATCCAAGATCTTAACAGGTACCTCCTCGTACGTTAAATCTTCAGTTATCTCGTCTGGTTCTAACTCAATAATGTGGTTCGGGTCTTTAACATATTTACGAAGTATAGATATGTGAAAAACATTATGAACACGAGACATGCTTGGAGGATCTTCTCTGTAGTCATACGTACCAACTCTGGTCCCAACAATGTTGCTTCACCCACCTCGTCCCAACATACTGGAGAACGACATTTTCTTCCATACAACGCCTCGAATGGAACCACACCTATGCTCGCCTGATAACTGTTGTTGTAGGAGAATTCCACCAATGGTAGGTACTTATCCCAACTCCCTTTGAGATCTAGGACACAGAGTCTTAATAGATCTTCAAGAGTTTGAATAGTCCTTTCTGATTGTCCGTCCGTTTGAGGATGGTATGCCGAACTGAATCGTAAATCCGTGCCCATAGCTTTCTGCAAGCTAACCCAAAATCGTGAAGTGAATCTTGGGTCACGATCCGAAACTATGGATACTGGCATGCCATGCAATCTCACAATCTCGTTCACATACATACTAGCAAGACGTTCAAGGGAATAAGTCTCACGTATCGGTAAGAAATGAGCAGACTTGGTTAATCTATCAACAATAACCCAAATCGCATCTATACCTTGAGAAACCTTGGGAAGACCTGTAACGAAATCCATGGTAATGTGTTCCCACTTCCATTTCGGGATCTCAAGTGGTTGCAATGGACCCTTTGGCACTTGATGCTCCGCCTTTACACGTTGACAAGTTAAACACCTCGAGATAAACTCCGCGATCTCTCTTTTCATATTGCTCCACCAAAATGTATGTCGAAGATCGTGATACATTTTGGTACTCCCAGGATGGATTGCAAATGGTGTGTTGTGTGCCTCCATCATTATTCTATGCTTCAAGTCAAAATCGTTAGGAACACAAAGTCTAGAGTTGACTCGAAGTATTCCTTCTTCATCGATTCTTGCTTCTGGAATAGCACCTTCTTGCACTTTCTTCTTCATACGCATCAGCTCTATGTCCGTAGCTTGAGTAACTTTAACTTTATCGATTAAAGTCGGTTCTACTTGTATATTTGATATCATCATGTGGGTACTTGGAGCCTTCATCTCTATCTCCATCCTTTGCAAGTCATACAAAATGGGCCTTTGTGTTAACAACATTGCACTCGTACCCGCATATGATCTTTTACTCAATGCGTCAGCTACTACATTTGCTTTTCTAGGATGATATTGGATGGTATGATCGTAATCTTTCAACAGCTCGAGCCAACGTCGCTGCCGCATGTTGAGTTCCTTTTGGGTGAAGAAATATTTGAGGCTTTTATGATCTGTATAGATCTCCACTTTCTCCCCATACAGGTAGTGTCTCCAGATCTTCAACGCGAAAACGACTGCTGCCAACTCCAAATCATGAGTAGGATAATTCCTCTCATATTCCTTGAGTTGTCGCGAGGCATAGGCTATGACTTTCCCATGTTGCATGAGAACACATCATAACCTTTTGCCTGAAGCATCGCTGTAGATAACAAATCCATCCGAACCAGATGGTATTATCAGAATAGGTGCCGAAATGAGTTTCCTCTTAAGTTCTTGGAAACTCTTCTTGCATTCCTCACTCCATACGAATTTTATATCTTTCCAAGTCAGCTGAGTTAACGGGGTAGCGATTCGAGAAAACCCTTCCACGAATCTCCGATAATAACCAACTAAGCCCAGAAAGCTACGTACTTCGGTCACCGTCTTTGGTTGCTCCCAACTTTGTATTGCTTCAATCTTCGCCGGGTCAACAGATACTCCATGTTTTGACACCACGTGCCCTAGGAATGCCACTTCCTCAAGCCAGAACTCGCATTTCTTCAGTTTGGCATATAGCTTGTATTCACGAAGCCTTTGCAATATCAGCTTCAAATGGCGCTCATGATCTGCACGGGTTTTGGAATAGACGAGGATGTCATCAATAAAGACAACAACGAACTGATCCAAATATTCTTTGAATACACGGTTCATCATATCCATGAAGGCAGCAGGAGCATTAGTCAATCCAAAAGACATGACTAAGAATTCATAATGCCCGTACCGAGTTCTGAAGGCAGTCTTTGGAATATCCTCAGTTTTAATCTTCAGCTGATGATATTCAGAACGAAGATCGATCTTTGAAAAGAATTGTGCTTCTTGCAACTGGTCAAACAAGTCATCAATGCGAGGTAGCGGATACCTATTCTTGATAGTGACATGATTCAATTCTCGATAGTCGATACAAAGTCGCATACTCTCGTCTTCCTTCTTTACGAATAACACAGGAGCACCCCAAGGAAATGTACTAGGACGAATAAAACCGACGTCCAACAACTCCTGTAGTTGGACTTTTAACTCCTAAAGTTCAATAGGAGCCATTCGATATGGGGTTTTAGAAATGGGCTTTGTACTGGGTTCAAGGTCAATAAAGAATTCAACTTCACGTTCTGGGGGTAGACCAGGAAGTTCTTCAGGAAATACATCGGGAAATTCTCTAACAATAGAAATATTATTCAAATCTGACTTGTCTTTGTTCAAATCCATAACATGGGCTAAGAAAGATTGACATCCGTTTTTCAATAAACGAATAGCTTTGTGGCTTGATATGACAGTGACTGATTTTAGTGGTTTAGTAGTTTGAATTCGTATGACAGGTTGGTTAGGAATATGAAAACTAACAACCTTACGAAAACAATCAATTTTAGCATGATGAGTGGTTAACCAATCAATTCCTAAAATCACATCAAAAGCAAGTATCTTTAAAGAGATAAGATCAACAGGTAATGTGATAGTGCCAACTTGGATCATGCAAGATATTTTAACTGTAGATGTAACGAAGGTTTCATCCAACGGAGTTTCAACAGATAAGTCAAAGTCCAATTTCTCCGGAGTCAAGTTTAAACGTTGAGCACAAGCAGGAGAGATAAAAGAATGGGTAGAACCGGTATCTAGTAAAGTATAAACTTTGCAAGAATTCAAGATTAGCTTACCCGTGATCACCTCGTTCGAGTTTCTCGCGTTTTGGCCAGTCACGACAAACGCTCTTCCAGGAACCGCTGATTTTAACTTATCCGGGACAGCTTTTGGAGTCACCATCCCTACTGAACTTAGTTTTGGTACAGAACACTCTCGAGCTATATGACCCTCCTTTCCACAGTTATAACATACCTTAGATTGTTGTGGGCAGTTTGGGCTGATATGTTCCTCTTTTCCACATTTGTAACATACGACCGGTGGTCGTTCTCCTCCCCTAGAAATAGTTGATGTTTGTGCTGACGTCTTCACATTATCATTGTTGTACCTTCTCTTCTTGAAATCTCCTCCCGACTCGCTCTTTTTATTATAACGACCACGATTACCACTAGAGTGGTTACCACTTTTGTCCGAATATTTTCCTCCCTGCTGGTTTTCATTGTTTCGATGACTGCCGCCACCGGTATGACCCTGGTTGTGGTCCCTCGGTTGCACATACTCATTATCTTGCTCTAATAATTGTGCCCTATTTACAACATCTGAATATAAAAAAATTTTATGAGAGATAAGATATTGTCGAATCTCGGGTTTTAGACCTCTCAGAAACATCCTTGTCATTCGTTCCTCATTTTCGACCAAATGAGGTGCAAACCTGGATAACTCTGCAAGCTTCGCCTCGTACTGGGACACCGTCATGTTGTTTTGTTCCAGTCTGATAAACTCCACCTCCTTCATATGACGAACACTTTCAGGAAAGTACTTGTCATTGAACAGTTTTTGAAATGTTTCCCAGGACATGTTGAGTGCGTCAGGATGGGTACACTTCACAGACTCCCACCAATAGTCTGCCTCATCGCGGAACATAAAAGTGGCGAATGGAACCATCTGTTCCTTCGTGCATCCCAAGACATGGAATATCTTAGTAATTTGCTTGACCCATGTTTCCGCCATTATCGGATCCGGCTTTCCCTTAAATTCTGGTGGTCCCAATTCTTTGAACTTCTTGACTGTGATAAACTGCGCGTTGTTATCATTTCCACCTATATTCTGCACACGAGTCTCCCTCGTCTGATTTTGCATGAACTGCAAAAAGCTCCTAAACATTCCATCATTCATCGTTTGCTCGGTAACATTGTTTACAGGAGGAATATTGCCTTCTTGTTGCACGTTCCCCTGGGTGGTGATCAAAGGTGTCCCCACGGTCTGATTTACTCCATTATTAACATTCTCAGCTGCCATTCTTAAATACTACCATAAAACAAGGGTTAATAGTCATGTCATATATTATCCCTATACTCTGACCGACCAAATAAACACCAAATAAACTTAGTCAGGTCATACTAGCGAAGGAATTTCTCGTCTCTCCCCTCCTAGTTCTTGTCTCACATCTCAGCCAGGGATCATATCCCTAAGCTCTGATACCAACTGTGATGCCCCCAAAATAGGTATACAACACCCATTCTGAGTCGCCAAATACATGGTATAGAAAGAAAACTACAACTTCAATAATACAATTGTCGTGCAAAATACGACAACACATACTGTGAGTTTAAAAACAAATATTGTCTTCTAGACAATATCCACACTCAAATAAGTCCTCATTACAATAATTCAAACACTATTTTACAGAAATAGTGAGGACTGCTAAAACATCTTTCTAGAGCCATCACTCCATACCCCGACTAGATCCTGCTATGTTCTCACCTCTTGAGAAGAAAAATGGAACAAAAAGGAAAATGGTGAGCTCAACTAGCCCAGTAAAGAATATTATGACTAAGATAATACACAACAAATTATCATTAGTATTCAACAGGAAAAAATCTGATAGAATATAATCGACAACAAGTTTTAGATCAACAACTGCAGCGGAAACAACAAACTATTAGAAGAGTCAAGTAGAGAATGAATTCTACTATCTTCTAAGATTTAAAAGTTCATCATCAATATTTTATCCCTGTAACATCAATTAATAATCATCTTTATCCAAATATTCATCTTTACATTACAGGCCAAAGATATTCATTTGTATCACCAGTCAGTCATGTTCATCTCAACATCTGTTCATCTTTGCACTACAGGCCAAAGATATTTATCAGGTAATCATACATCTTTGCAATACAGGCCAAAGATATTCAGTAATATCATCATGTAGGACTGGGGATGATGAAAAATATCTTAAGGAAAACGAATCTAGTGAGACAGGAGGACAAATAGTAGGGATTCGTATAACAGTTTATCCAAGATCAATAATACTTCATAATAATCAATTGTGAACCAGAATTCAAAAATAAAGATCAAAACATGGATACAATCAAAGATAGTAACCATAATAGACATCTTGGACAAAAAGGGAAAATTTTATTTTTCGGTGAATAGTGCCGTATTCGTGAATAGTGCCGTATACGTGAATAGTAACGTATACGTGAATAGTAACCCCGACACAAAAAGTTCCAAATTTGATAAAAAAATTCATATCAATATTTCAGCATAATGATATTGAAGAAAATAATATCATTGAAGAAGAAGATAATATCCCTTACCTCAAAATATCAGTACTTCTGGTCAGAATACCGGTATAAGGCTGAAAGAAACTTGCTCTGATGAATAGAAACTCTCAAAGTATCTAAATACTCACAAAATACACTCAATAATATAGAGAGAGAAAGAGAGAAAACTTGTTTCTGGTGTGATTTTCAATTCTAACGTAGCCCTCTATTTATAGAAAAATATTAGCACGCCGAAGCAGACTTAACCTGCAACCTGATGGATTTACCTGCTACTATTCCCACCCACCACATTTGAATAAAAATCTCAGCACATTTCTTCACCAACCAAGAGTGGGGCCCACCAATTCTAGAATTTCCACCAAAATGATAAACTCCGAAAATTCAACAATTTCTGAACCAGTCATCTCGTAAAATTCATAATAAATCATACGTTCATTTTTAACGGTTCAAAATTTGTGGACATATACTCAACTTATATATGTATAACATATCCAAAAATGACCACGATCCAACAGTCGGATTAAAAATTATAACCCCCGCAAAGTATCTCAAAAACCCTGATTTTTAATACCTCTATTCCGACAAAAATACTGATAAAAACCTCAACATTAACTCCTTCATTTTTAATCACAAAAATATATCCCTCATTTGTATCCACATAAAATAAATATTTCCTTATCATATGAATCAATTATTAATTATTCACAAATAATATTACAAAATCACATTTATGACAACTGGCGCGCAATTAGATGACCAAACCTCTCCTTAGACAGAACTTTCTATACATTGTCAATAATGTTATCTAATAATATTATTCAAATAATATAAATTATTGATCTGATAAAGGAAAATACTGTGCAGCAATAATTATTGAAACAACAATAACATAAAATATCAACGTAGCAAGTATTGAATCAATAAAATAAAATATTGAATAATAACTACTGTAACAATTATTGAGTAGTGCCTTCTTACGTAAGAATCAATAATTGGTGCAATACCGTGTGTTACTGTATTTTAACCACCGGGTATTCCAACAGTATTAACGGTAACAACTACGCCGTTATTTATAAACAACTTATACTTGTCGTTTTCTTCATCCAATCGCTTTCCGTTATGGGGCCCACACAAGGCTGCGCCGTCGTACGAATATTCCCCGATAGCAAGAATATTCCACGACCAAATGAATATTCCTCGACAAAATGAATATTTTATAACCACTTGCTTATTTTGTAAAATTTGCACATTTCACCCATAACCAAAGTATTATATCAAATTAACCCCTTATTATTCATAATAATATTTAGAGAAAATTTGATTTTATTCATTAATAAGCTGGGGTCTTACAACCTCCCCTCCTTATGAAATTTCGTCCTCAAAATTGACGTACGTACCTGATATTTCAAAAAGGTGAGGATACCTCGCTTTCATTTCTGGTTCCAACTCCCAGGTCATTTCTTCAATAGCATGGTTTCTCCACAAAACCTTAACTTGTGGTATAACCTTTGTGCGTAGGACATGCTCTTTCCTATCCAAGATCTTAACAGGTACCTCCTCGTACGTTAAATCTTCAGCTATCTCGTCTGGTTCTAACTCAATAATGTGGTTCGGGTCTTTAACATATTTACGAAGCATAGATATGTGAAAAACATTATGAACACGAGACATGCTTGGAGGTAATGCGAGTCTATATGCCACATTTCCTATTCGCTCAAGAATCTCAAATGGACCAACAAATCTTGGATTGAGCTTTCCTCTCTTCCCAAATCTTGTAACTCCCTTCCATGGTGCAACACGTAACAATACATGATCCCCAATATTAAATTCCATGTCCTTCCGATGAAGATCCGCATAACTCTTTTGTCGATCCTGTGCCGTTTGTATACGTTGTCGAATCATTTGGATCTTCTCTGTAGTCATGCGTACCAACTCTGGTCCCAACAATGTTGCTTCACCCACCTCGTCCCAGCATACTGGAGAATGACAATTTCTTCCATACAACGCCTCGAATGGAGCCACACCTATGCTCGCCTGATAACTGTTGTTGTAAGAGAATTCCACCAATGGTAGGTACTTATCCCAACTCCCTTTGAGATCTAGGACACAGAGTCTTGATAGATCTTCAAGAGTTTGAATAGTCCTCTCTGATTGTCCGTCCGTTTGAGGATGGTATGCCGAACTGAATCGTAAATCCGTGCCCATAGCTTTCTGCAAGCTAACCCAAAATCGTGAAGTGAATCTTGGGTCACGATCCGAAACTATGGATACTGGCATGCCATGCAATCTCACAATCTCGTTCACATGCATACTAGCAAGACGTTCAAGGGAATAAGTCTCACGTATCGGTAAGAAATGAGCAGACTTGGTTAATCTATCAACAATAACCCAAATCGCATCTATACCTTGAGAAACTTTGGGAAGACCTGTAACGAAATCCATGATAATGTGTTCCCACTTCCATTTCAGGATCTCAAGTGGTTGCAATGGACCCTTTGGCACTTGATGCTTCGCCTTTACACGCTGACAAGTTAAACACCTCGAGATAAACTCTGCGATCTCTCTTTTCATATTGCTCCACCAAAATGTATGTCGAAGACCGTGATACATTTTGGTACTCCCAGGATGGATTGCAAACGGTGTGTTGTATGCCTCCATCATTATTCTATGCTTCAAGTCAAAATCGTTAGGAACACAAAGTCTAGAGTTGACTCGAAGTATTCCTTCTTCATCGATTCTTGCTTCTGGAATAGCACCTTCTTGCACTTTCTTCTTCATACGCATCAGCTCTATGTCCGTAGCTTGAGCAACTTTAACTTTACTGATTAAAGTCGGTTCTACTCGTATATTTGATATCATCATGTGGGTACTTGGAGCCTTCATCTCTATCTCCATCCTTTGCAAGTCATATAAAATGGGCCTTTGTGTTAACAACATTGCACTCGTACCCGCATATGATCTTCTACTCAATGCGTCAGCTACTACATTTGCTTTTCTAGGATGATATTGGATGGTATGATCGTAATCTTTCAACAGCTCGAGCCAACGTCGCTGCCGCATGTTGAGTTCCTTTTGGGTGAAGAAATATTTGAGGCTTTTATGATCTGTATAGATCTCCACTTTCTCCCCATACAGGTAGTTTCTCCAGATCTTCAACACGAAAATGACTGCTGCCAACTCCAAATCATGAGTAGGATAATTCCTCTCATATTCTTTGAGTTGTCGCGAGGCATAGGCTATGACTTTCCCATGTTGCATGAGAACACATCATAACCTTTTGCCTGAAGCATCGCTGTAGATAATAAATCCATCCGAACCAGATGGTATTATCAGAATAGGTGCCGAAATGAGTTTCCTCTTGAATTCTTGGAAACTCTTCTTGCATTCCTCACTCCATACGAATTTTATATCTTTCCAAGTCAGCTGAGTTAACGGGGTAGCGATTCGAGAAAACCCTTCCACGAATCTCCGATAATAACCAACTAAGCCCAGAAAGCTACGTACTTCGGTCACCGTCTTTGGTTGCTCCCAACTTTGTATTGCTTCAATCTTCGCTGGGTCAACAGATACTCCATGTTTTGACACCACGTGCCCTAGGAATGCCACTTCCTCAAGCCAGAACTCGCATTTCTTCAGTTTGGCATATAGCTTGTATTCACGAAGCCTTTGCAATATCAGCTTCAAATGGCGCTCATGATCTGCACGGGTTTTGGAATAGACGAGGATGTCATCAATAAAGACAACAACGAACTGATCCAAATATTCTTTGAATACACGGTTCATCATATCCATGAAGGCAGCAGGAGCATTAGTCAATCCAAAAGACATGACTAAGAATTCATAATGCCCGTACCGAGTTCTGAAGGCAGTCTTTGGAATATCCTCAGTTTTAATCTTCAGCTGATGATATTCAGAACGAAGATCAGTCTTTGAAAAGAATTGTGCTCCTTGCAACTGGTCAAACAGGTCATCAATGCGAGGTAGCGGATACCTATTCTTGATAGTGACGTGATTCAATTCTCGATAGTCGATACAAAGTCGCATACTCTCGTCTTCCTTCTTTACGAATAACACAGGAGCACCCCAAGGAGATGTACTAGGACGAATAAAACCGACGTCCAACAACTCCTGTAGTTGGACTTTTAACTCCTAAAGTTCAATAGGAGCCATTCGATATGGGATTTTAGAAATGGGCTTTGTACCGGGTTCAAGGTCAATAAAGAATTCAACTTCACGTTCTTGGGGTAGACCAGGAAGTTCTTCAGGAAATACATCGGGAAATTCTCTAACAATAGAAATATTATTCAAATCTGACTTATCTTTGTTCAAATCCATAACATGGGCTAAGAAAGATTGACATCCGTTTTTCAATAAACGAATAGCTTTGTAGCTTGATATGACATTGACTGATTTTAGTGGTTTAGTAGTTTGAATTCGTATGACAGGTTGGTTAGGAATATGAAAACTAACAACCTTACGAAAACAATCAATTTTAGCATGATGATTGGTTAACCAATCAATTCCTAAAATCACATCAAAAGCAAGTATCTTTAAAGAGATAAGATCAACAGGTAATGTGATAGTGCCAACTTGGATCATGCAAGATATTTTAACTGTAGATGTAACGAAGGTTTCACCCAACGGAGTTTCAACAGATAAGTCAAAGTCCAATTTCTCCGGAGTCAAGTTTAAACGTTGAGCACAAGCAGGAGAGATAAAAGAATGGGTAGAACCGGTATCTAGTAGAGTATAAACTTTGCAAGAATTCAAGATTAGCTTACCCGTGATCACCTCGTTCGAGTTTCTCGCGTTTTGGCCAGTCACGACAAACGCTCTTCCAGGAATCGCTGATTTTAACTTATCCGGGACAGCTTTTGGAGTCACCATCCCTACTGAACTTGGTTTTGCTACAGAACACTCTCGAGCTATATGACCCTCCTTTCCACAGTTATAACATACCTTAGATTGTTGTGGGCAGTTTGGGCTGATATGTCCCTCTTTCCCACATTTGTAACATACGACCGGTGGTCGTTCTCCTCCCCTAGAAACAGTTGATGTTTATGCTGACGTCTTCACATTATCATTGTTGTACATTCTCTTCTTGAAATCTCCTCCCGACTCGCTCCTTTTATTATCACGACCACAATTACCACTAGAGTGGTTACCGCTTTTGTCCGAATGTTTTTCTCCCTGCTGGTTTTCATTGCTTCGATGACTGCCGCCAGCGGTATGACCCTGGTTGTGGTCCCTCGGTTGCACATACTCATTATCTCGCTCTAATAATTGAGCCCTGTTTACAACATCTGAATATAAAGAAAATTTATGAGAGATAAGATATTGTCGAATCTCGGGTTTTAGACCTCTCAGAAACATCCTTGTCATTCGTTCCTCATTTTCGACCAAATGAGGTGCAAACCTGGATAACTCTGCAAACTTCGCCTCGTACTGGGACACCGTCATGTTGTTTTGTTCCAGTCTGATAAACTCCACCTCCTTCATATGACGAATACTTTTAGGAAAGTACTTGTCATTGAACAGTTTTTGAAATGTTTCCCAGGACATGTTGAGTGCGTCAGGCTGGGTACGCTTCACAGACTCCCACCAGTAGTCTGCCTCACCGCGGAACATAAAGGTGGCGAATGGAACCTTCTGTTCCTCCGTGCATCCCAAGACATCGAATATCTTGGTAATTTGCTTGACCCACGTTTCCGCCATGATCGGATCCAGCTTTCCCTTAAATTCTGGTGGTCCCAATTCTTTGAACTGCTTGACTGTGACAAACTACGCGTTGTTATCATTTCCACCTGTATTCTGCACACGAGTCTCCCTCGTCTGATTTTGCATGAACTGCAAAAGCTCCTAAACATTCCATCATTCATCGTTTACTCGGTAACGTTGTTTACAGGAGGAATATTGCCTTCCTGTTGCACGTTCCCCTGGGTGGTGATCAAAGGTGTCTCCACGGTCTGATTTACTCCATTATTAACGTTCTCAGCTGCCATTCTTAAATACTGTCATAAAACAAGGGTTAATAGTCATGTCATATATTATCCCTATACTCTGACCGACCAAATAAACACCAAATAAACTTAGTCAGGTCATACTAGCGAAGGAATTCCCCGTCTCTCCCCTCCTAGTTCTTGTCTCACATCTCAGCCAGGGATCATATCCCTAAGCTCTGATACCAACTGTGACGCCCCCAAAAGAGGTATACAACACCCATTCTGAGTCGCCAAATACATGGTACAGAAAGCAAACTACAACTTCAATAATACAATTGTCGTGCAAAATACAACAACACATACTGTGAGTTTAAATACAAATATTGTCTTCTAGACAATATCCACACTCAAATAAGTTCTTAATACAATTATTCAAACACTATTTTACAAAAATAGTGAGGACTGCTAAAACATCTTTCTAGAACCATCACTCCATACCCCGACTAGATCCTGCTATGTTCTCACCTCCTGAGAAGAAAAATGGAACAAAAAGGAAAAGGGTGAGCTCAACTAGCCCAATAAAGAATATTATGAGTACGATAATATACAACAAATTATCATTAGTATTCACCAGGGAAAAATCTGATAGAATATAATCGACAACAAGTTTTAGATCAACAACTGCAGCGCAAACAACAAACCATTAGAAGAGTCAAGTAGAGAATGAATTCTACTATCTTCTAAGATTTAAAAGTCCATCATCAATATTTTATCCCTGTAACATCAATTAATAATCATCTTTATCTAAATATTAATCTTTGCACTACAGGCCAAAGATATTCATTTGTATCACCTGTCAGTCATGTTCATCTCAACATCTGTTCATCTTTGCACTACAGGCCAAAGATATTCATCAAGTAATCATACATCTTTGCACTACAGGCCAAAGATATTCAGTAATATCATCATTTAGCACTGAGGATGATGAAAAATATCTTAAAGAGAACGAATCTAGTGAGACAGAAGGACAAATAGTAGGGATTCGTATAACAGTTTATCCAAGATCAATAATACTTCATAATAATCAATTGTGAAGCAGAATTCAAAAATAAAGATCAAAACATGGATACAATCAAAGATAATAACCATAATAGACATCTTGGACAAAAAGGAAAATTTTTATTTTTTGGTAAATAGTGCCGTATTTGTGAATAGTGTCGTATACGTGAATAGTAACCCCGACACAAAAAGTTCTAATTTTGATAAAAAAAACTCATATCAATATTTCAGCATAATGATATTGAAGAAAATAATATCATTTAAGAATAAAATAATATCCTTTACCTCAAAATATCAGTACTTCTGGTCGGAATACCGGTATAAGGCTGAAAAAAACTTGCTCTGATGAATAGAAGCTCTCAAAGTATCTAAATACTCACAAAATAGACTCAATAATCTAGAGAGAGAAAGAGAGAAAACTCGTTTCTGGTGTGATTTTTAATTCTAACTTAGCCCTCTATTTATAGGAAAATGTTAGCACGCCTAAGCAGACTTAACCTGCAACCTGGTGGCTTTACCTGCTACTATTCCCACCCACCATATTTGAATAAAAATCTTAATACATTTCTTCACCAACCAAGAGTGAGGCGCACCAATTCTAAAATTTTCTACCAAAATGATTAACTCTAAAAATTCAACAATTTCTGAACCAGTCATATCGTAAAATTCATAATAAATCATACGTTCATTTTTAACGGTTCAAAATTTGTGGACATATACTCAACTTATATATGTATAATATATCCAAAAATTACCACGATCCAACGGTCGGATTAAAAATTATAACCCCCGCAAAATATCTCAAAAATCCTGATTTTTAATACCTCCGTTCCGACAAAAATACTGATAAAAACCTCAACATTAACTCCTTCATTTTTAACCACAAAAATATATCCCTCATTTATATCCACATAAAATAAATATTTCCTTATCATATGAATCAATAATTAATTATTCACAAATAATATTACAGAATCACATTTATGAAAACCAGGCCGTTCCCAAGAAAGAGGGGGCTTTCCAATAAGGATTTTTCCTTACTGGCGTGCAATTAGATGACCAAACCTCTCCTTAGACAGAGCTTTCTAGACATTACCAATAATGTTATCTAATAATATTATTCAAATAATATGAATTATTGATCTGATAAAGGAAAATACTATGCATCAACAATTATTGAAACAACAATAATATAAAATATCAACGCGACAATTATTGAATCAATAAAATAAAATATTGAATAATAACTACTGTAACAATTATTGAGTAGTGCCTTCTTACGTAAGAATCAACAATTGGTGCAATACCGTGTGCTACTGTATTTTAACCACCGGGTATTCCAACAGTATTAACGGTAACAACTACACCGTTATTTATAAATAACTTATAATTGTCATTTTCTTCATCCAATCGCTTTCCGTTATGGGGCCAACACAAGGCTGCGCCGTCGTACGAATCTTCCCCGGCAGCAAGAATATTCCACGACCAAACGAATATTCCTCGACAAAATGAATATTTTATAACCACTTGCTTATTTTGCAAAATTTGCACATTTCACCCATATCCAAAGTATTATATCAAATTAACCCCTTATTATTCACAATAATATTTAGAGAAAATTTGATTTTATTCATTAATAAGCTGGGGTCTTACAGTTAATATATAATTGATTTTTAACGTTATCAATTAGTATAAAAATAACTGCATATCTAGTGTTGGAATACTAATTTTAACGTTCTCAAAATATTAACGTTTTTTAACATATCAACTAATATTAAAAAACGTTAATGTTTTTTGATATTAAAAAATGTTAATATTTTTAAATATTTTTTGATATTAAAAAACGTTAATATTTTTTGATATAAAAATATTAAAATATTTTAATTTTTTTTAAAAAAATGTTAAAATTTTGATATTAAAAATATTAAAAAATGTTAATATTTTTTAATATTAGTTGATATGTTAAAAAACGTTAATATTTTTTGATGATGTAATTAGTTGAATTTTAAAAATATTATTTAGTTGAATTTTAAAAATATTCAAAAATTCAACTAATTCAAAATAATTAACGTTATTTAGTAAAAGTATTAACGTTAATTATTTTTTGATGATTTTAGTTGAATTAATGTTAATTATTTTGAAATTTTGAATTAGTTAAAATTTTAAATTTTGAATTTTAAAAATATTAACGTTAATCATCAAAATACTAAAAATATTAACGTTAATTTTGTAATATTCAACATTAATTTCGATAATGTTATTTAGTAATATTAAAAATATTAGCGTTAAAAAAATTGATAACGTTATTTAGTATTTTGAATATTAACGTTAAAAATATTATATCAATTAGTTGTATAACGTTATTTAGTATTTTGAATTTTAAAAATATTATTTAGTATTATGATTTTAGTCATTTAAAATTTTTATATCAATTAGTATTTAGTATTATGATTTTAGTATTTTAATGATGTAATTTGAATTTTTGTTGTTTTGATTATTTAACAAAATAATATGAATTTTAGAATTTTATTATTTTTTAATTTGATTTTTTTTAGTATTTTAGTATTTTTTTAATTAGTATTTGATGTAAATATGTTATGTTTTGAATTTTAGTATTTTGATTAAATGATGTAAATATGTTATACAACTTGTTTTATTTAATTAATTATTTTGATTAGTTAACAAAATAATTTAAATTTTAGTATTTTGATTAAATGATGTAAATATGTTATGCTTTTTTTATTTTGAATTTTAGTATTTTTTGTTTTGATTAAATGACATATATACATGTGTTAGGGACATTTTTGAACCTTTTCCTTTTAAGCCTCCATGTGTCTGACACGTCAGCCAAATTTAACCCTGTTTGTCTTTTGTTAACAGTAGGAGCACGAGTGATCCAAAAAGTGTGATGTTAAGGGTACTTTTGGATAAAAAAAAGTATAGGGTGCTCCATAGACATCACGGTAAACATCAGGGGCATTTTTGAACCTTCTCCCGATTTTCATATCCAGTTCGGATGATTAACTCTTTCTGAAGGAATATCTCAGTGTCGTTTTGAACTATCAAGTGTATATCTATTTTACAATATTTATGTAAATAATATTAATAAAAAGTTACTTAGTATTATAAGGAATCGAACGGTTCGATTTTCTCTCCGTACCCTTGCGGCGTCTAAGTATAACTTTTTTTTGATAAATAGATAAAATATAGATATATATAATTGTGTATAACAATTTATATTCGTATATTTGTAAATATAAATAAGCAAGAGATAATTCAAATAAAGTAAATCAAACAAGTTATCTCAATATGCTTAGACCAATTTCCTCTTCTCAAATGATTAGAACTTTGATAAGAAGAGAGATAAAGCTTCTTAAAGAGAGAGTAGGTAGTAGAGAAATAAGCTTTTCTTTTCAAGTGAATTGGCAAATTGAAAATGAAAGAAAGATCTTCTATTTATAGATTTTTGAGGTTGGGGGCAAAATGGTAATTTTGAAACTTGTTTTGAAATTAATGGCTAGGATTGCTTCAATTTAAAATGAATGGCTCGGATGAATTATTGTAGCACAGTAGCACACGGATTGCCAACTTGGCTGCCCCCCAAAAATTTAAGCAACATTCATTTATTGAGCACATGTTCATTTAATTATTCCAAATTCTCTAACACATGCAATTTGGTCAAAAAGCTATAAACATATAGCTTTTAATGTTAATAAAACACACACATGCACATTTAATTTTCCGCCTGGCCAATTACTTTGTCCCAAAAGGTGGTCACTCCATTTATCACACACTCACACACACGGTTTTATATATATATATATATATATATATATATATATATATATATATATATATATATATATATATATATAACCTCGAATTTTATGAAATAAAAGTATTCAATTTTTCTATTCAGTAAATGGTTAAATTGATAAAAGGTTAAAGTTAAGGGTGATATGTGAAAATTTTACAAAGTAAGCAAGTTGTCATAAAATATTCGTTTGGTCGGGGAATATTCTTTTGTTGGGAAGTATTCGTACGACAACGCAATCATTGGTGGATCCCATAACGGAATAACTGTCGGATATAGAAAGCGACATAAATAACATTTTTATAAAAATAACGGCAAAACTTTTACCGTTAAACTGTTAAAAAATCCGGTGATAAAAGAACAATAATACGCGTTGTTGCAAAGTAGCACACGGTATTGCACAATATATCTGATTATTGATGCTTACGTAAAAAGTCACTCAGTTTTGTTTAATTATTGTCACAGTATCATCTGCACAATATTTTATATTATTAAATCAATAATTGAGGCGACACAGTTATTCATATTATTATTTGCATTATTGACAATGTCAAGAAAGTTCTGTCGAGAAAAAGAGTTAGGTTATTTAATTGCACGCCAATAAGAAGAAATCCTTATTAAAAAGCCCCCTCTTTCCTGGGAATGATCTGGTTGTCAATATTGTGAGTTATAATATTAATGAATAATTGTTGAAAGATTAAAAATGTGTTGATTAAAGATAAATAATTTGTGGTAAATATTTATTCAATTTTTGATATAAATATAGGGATTTGTTATGAGGTGTGACACCCCCAAAATAGGCCTACACAATCCATTCTAAGTCGCTAAATACATGGTACATAATTTAAATACAAACTTCATTAGTACAATACGACAAACGTAAGCTGAGAGTTTTAACACGAATATTGTCTCGTACACAATATTCAAACTCAAATGGAGTCTTCATTACAGTTATTATCACACTATTTTATAAAATAGTGAGGACTACAATAACCACTATCTTGGGCCGTCACTCCATTCTCCGACTAGTCCCAGCTATATTCTCATTTCCTGAAGAGAACAATGAAAGAAAAGGGTGAGCTCAACTGGCCAAGTAAAGAATATTATGACTAAGATAATGTAGAATAAATTATCCTTAGTCTTCAATAATATAAAAATTGATAGAATACAATAGACAACAAGTTTAACTGCAGCGGAACAAGCAATCCATTAGAAGAGTCAAGTAGAGCATGATGTCTACTATCTTCTATGATTTAAAAGTTCATCATCAATATTTTATCTTTGTAACACATCTCAATAAATAATCCACATCACCGAATTATCCATGCACTACGGGCCAAGGATATTCATTAGTATCACATCCACGAATTATCCACGCACTACGAGCCAATGATATTCGTTATTATCACCAGTGGTCATGATCATGCCAAACAACTGTTCATCAATGCACTACGGGCCAATAAGGACTTTTACCACATCATTTGTAACATTACAGGTCATGATTATACTGATACATAATTCCTGGTCATAATCATATCAATCAATAGTCTATCTATGTACTACGGACCAAAGATGACTTTCATCACAATATAAGCATGAGGATGATGACAATGATATAAGAATTCAATTAAGTGAGATAAATGATAAATTTTAAAGATTTATAATTCAATTTATCTAGAGTTTAAGAATATCCAAATTGTCAACATGATAACTACTTTGTGGAGTAAAATTCAAGAATAACATTTATATATCAAAAATAATTTGGACAGAAAAGAAATCAATTTTTTTCGTGAATAGTACCCGAGCGAATAGTACTCAGTGAATAGTACTGTGACACCCCCAAATCTGGGTACTTCATTCTCCTAAGACTTGGGGTGCACTTTCCATACATTCATACTATCTACCCAAATATGACGACATTTAAACATAAATCCTTCCCATTAAAGGGTTACATCATTAAATCAAAAAGTCTCTCAGGTTATCTAACCTTTAACATAAATCAAGTGCGAAACTAAAAATAGTTACATCACATCATTTAAATAAAGTCTATTAACATAAAAGCCAATAAATTACAAGTCTTCATCACTTGTACATTTTTTCTTTTCCTTTGTTTGTAGTAGGTTCATCGACCTTCTCAACCTTAGCTGCAATAATTATATTTATGCAAGAGTGAGCAAAATTATGACGCCCCCAAATTCAGGTACTTAGAACCCGAACTCGGTGCTTCACGATACCATTTCTTTGAGCAGAATAATAACAATAATAATATAACATTAAATTTAATTTACATACATCAGAGTTTTCTAATCCCAAGTACGCAACCTTTAAGACATTCATTACATGATAATTAATAAATATCATTGTCTAAATAAAGTTTAACTATTACACATAATATTATAAAACTTATTCGGTCAGCTTTCCTTTCCCCTTGTTCTTGCCTGAACCTTCAAGTTGATCACGCTTAGTTGAAAATATTTAAATTTAAAGCAAGAATGAGCATTTGATTGCCCAGCAAGTAATAGCAACAATAATTATTAGCTGAAAGGATTAAACGTTTTCTTTGAATAACACTTCTACAACGAATCAACAGTTGTGAAGTAAGCTGAACCAATAATACCAATATTTCAATTCTATATCAAAATTTTGAAACTATGTACTGACTATAAATGGAGAGTAGTCGACATACTATGAACTTTATTTTCAATTTTCGATAAGGTTTAACAGAACTTCATCTACAAACCGTTATAACTTACAGGCACGGGGGGGGGGGGGGGGGGTGATCAGCCTTTTATGCCATGTATTGATCAATACTACATACAAGAACGATATTTTCGTTCATCTTATCCGCCTTAGGCGCACAAAAGTTTTCCCATGTTCAGGATGTTCATACTTAGTCGGGAATCCGAACCAAAATAATTTGATTAGATATAATAAAGTTCTATCATGTTAAACGATATTTCTAAATCTGTGTCTGTGACGCCCCAAAATTCGAGTTCTCAAACCCCGGGTTTGGTGCTCACAATCCATCATCATCATAAGCATTCTATAAATTATTATAGAATAATAAATATACATTGTTCATTATAATAAATTCTTCCAACATTATCCCAAGGCCTACTAACCTTAACTTATACATACCTTAATTAAGTTACCCTTTGTGACACCCCCAAATCCGGGTACTTCGATTCCACGGGATTTGGTGTTCACTGTACAAGCATCATCTATCTATCTACCCATAAATAATATCAAACCATACAATAGATAGAATCATAAATAAATCTCTTCCCTTAAGGGTTACATCAACTGAATCATAAATAAATCCCAGGTTACTCTAACCTTAAAACATCTGTGCGGAATTCTAAACAAATAAGTCTTAAACAACATCATAAGTCTTAAACATAAATACATCATCAATTAAAATAACAAGTCTTCATCACTTGCTAACTTTGCCCTTGCCTTTACTAGTGGAGGGTTCATCATTTCTTTCATTCTTAACTGCAATGTTATTATTAAGCAAGAGTGAGCACAAATGCCCACAAGTATAAAAAATAAAACAACAGTATAATAACATGCGAATAATCAACGACATCTGAATAAAGCTCAACTTTTGAATCAAGAATAAATAACATGAATCAAAAGAATTCTGAGGGTCATAAGACCTTGAATTATGTCCTAGGTTAACAAGGGTTATACTTGAAACTTTTAACAGTCATAAGACTATGGACTTTCGTCTCGTACTTAGGGGGATCAGCCCTTAGTACCATACTGTGCACAATATCTTAACGCTAAAGCGTATTTAATCCCCTATACAGGGTTGTTCATCTCAGTTTGACATTTGAGTCCGCACCAAAGGAAGTTTGGTTTGGATAAATTCATCAAGGGTTTTGAAATTTAGAACGCTCATCAACTATGGACTAGTTGACTCAATAAGGTTCACTAGTCTAATAAGGTTCAACAATAACGATATTCAATTTGAATAATAATCTTAAACGTATACAATAGAACAATTATTGTATAACTGAATTATGCTTTGACAATATAAATAATCTGTAATATCATACTTGAACTTGAATAATAGAATGATAACTTATTCAAGGTAATTAATAATCTTGAAAGATATTAAAAAGTAGGGTTAAGAAACTTGCTCAACATAAAAGTAACGTTTAAGTGTAAATAAACTTGCTCAATAGAATAGATTTAGGGATAGGATACTTGCCTTGCTTGTAGATTACACTTTAACTAACTCGTTCTTTGAATTAAAAATCTTACATACCATTCACATACACAATACCAGTTAATTATAACATAACTAATCATTATAAACTCTTTCTCTTTGACTACTTTAATTATTCGACTAAACTTAGTCAAATTTTCACTTTGTCACATCATTTGTACTTCGTGAATTACCAAACTAATTATGTAATTTAATAATTCAAATCACATGTAATTATGTTATTTACATGTTACACATCTATTTTAATATCACATTATACCTATAACATGTTTACTTGTTCATTACATTAATCCACTAACACATTGATAGTCGTAAACATTTTAAAAATCTCATTTCTGAGTTTTCTGGAGAGTGGCGCTGCGGCGCCACTAATGTGCTAAGGAGTCGCGCTGCGGCGCGGTGGCGCTGTGGCCGGGCCCTTGGCGCTGCGGCGCTGTGGCGCCGTGGCTCGAGTCATGGCGCTACGGCACGGTGGCGCTGCGGCGCGGCATACCAGACACAGAAATGGCTGTTCGCGAAAAATCTTAGAACATGCCAATTTCTCCCAATTTCTTATTTTCTACTCAAAATTAGACATACCCACAAGTTATAGTTCATGTATATTCATAATACAACATCTATAAAGTGATTTTAACCCATTAAAACATATATCACGTACTCTGTTTATTTTGAAAAACATACGTACGACATGCTTTCATGAATTTGATGTTATGGTTTACAACATATACATAATTAAACACAATTTGATATAACATAACACACATATAAACTTATAATCATATCATATTCCAATCTACAAGGATTTATAGAAAACTGCGAAGCCATTTTATGAAACTAAAAAGACGTAACTTTAAAATTGGGTTGGAGAGAATTACCCAGAGTTATAAATAATGGAAGAAATGATCAGATGATCCTTTCTCAACAACCTGTTAATCACACACTCAAATTTCTCTCAGACTTCTAAATTTTCTCTCTGTGCTTTATCAGACTTAGGAAAAAAAATGAAGAATGAGAAGACGTCGACTAGTTAATAAACTGAGTGTCGAGAGGTCAGTTGGCCCAATCATGGGCAACTGCTAGTAACCACTACTAAGGCCATGTTTGGCTAGCAATTAAGTTCAAAGCTCATTATTTTAATAAAACCTTTTATCATATAGTTCAATAATGTCATCCTCTTTATAAAATAAATCCCATATTTTATTTAATTTACTTTAAATAAAATATAATAATTACTCATAAATTCACATAATCACATAATTAAATATCTCATTAATAAATAATATCAATTTATTAAATTTCTAATTAATTATTACATTAATTAAAATAACATAGCTTATTAAATATTTCTTTTAATACAATAAGCTCACATAATCACATACTTCGAATAATAAAATTTTTCTACATTAATTTAATAAATGTAACACATAAAATTAAATTAAATTAATCTACCACAATTGCATCAATAAATTATTAATCCAATAATTAAATCGTCAAAAATATTTATTTAATTCAATAAATATTAAAATTAATTTACAAAATTTTCGTTCGTCACATCTTTCCCTCCTTAAAAGGATTCTATCCCCAGAATCACGACTCAATAAATTCGACCCGATACATTCTCCCCCCTTACAAAGATTCTGTCCCCAGAATCGCTTACAAATAATTAAGTAAATAAATGAGGGTAATTCTTTATCATATTCTCTTCGAGTTCCCACGTAGCTTCTTCAGCGTTGTGGTTCCTCCAAATTACCTTAACAGAAGGTATAACTTTATTTCTGAGAACTTGTTCTTTTCGGTCGACAATTTGGATAGGAATTTCTTCATAAGATAAGTCTTTCTCAAAATGCAGGGGTTCGTATTCAATTACATGCTTGTAATCAGGTTTGTAAGGTCGTAACACAGAAACATGGAAGACGTTGTGGATATTCTCGAGTGCTGGAGGTAAGGCTACCTCGTACGCAACTTCTCCAATTCTTCGTAGTATCTCAAAGGGTTCAATAAATCTTGGGCTCAATTTTCCTTTCTTTCCGAACCTGATCTTTCCCTTCCAGGGAGAGACCTTCAAGAAAACATAACTACCTGGTTCAAACTCGATATTTTTACGATGTGGATCAGCGTATTTCTTCTGTCGATCTTGAGCCGCTAGCAGTCGTACTCGGATCACTTTGACTATTTCTGCCGTCTGCTGTACCAATTCTGGCCCTAGCAATTGTCTTTCACCAACTTCATCCCAATAAAGCGGAGTTCTGCACTTTTTGCCGTATAACGCTTCGTAAGGTGGCATACCAATACTAGCGTGGAAACTGTTGTTGTAGCCGAACTCTACTAACGGTAGGTGATCATCCCAATTTCCTTTGAAGTCCATTACACAGGCTCGTAACATATCTTCCAGTGTTTGAATCGTTCGTTCGCTCTGTCCGTCTGTTTGAGGGTGGTAAGCTGTACTCGTTCGCAGTTGTGTACCCATGCATTCCTGAAGACGTTTCCAGAAATTTGATGTGAAGCGCGGATCCCTATCGGAAACAATAGACACCGGCACTCCGTGCCTCGAAACAATCTCTTTCACATATAATCTTGCCAACTGATCTAAGTTAAATCTGATTTTGATAGGAAGGAAGTGCGCGGATTTCGTCAGTCGGTCAACGATAACCCATACTGCGTCGTAGCCTTTCTGAGTCGTCGGAAGGCCAACCACGAAGTCCATCGTAATATATTCTCATTTCCATTATGGGATCTCCAACGGTTGTAGCAATCCACTCGGTCTCTGATGTTCTGCTTTAACTTTCTGACATGTCAGGCATTTGGCAACACATTCTGCAACATCACGCTTCAAATTTGGCCACCAGAAATGTTGTCTAAGATCTTGGTACATCTTGGTACTACCAGGGTGAATCGAATATCTTGAATTATGAGCCTCGCTCAGAATTTTTTCCTTAATTTCTTGTACTGGCGGAACCCAAATTCTGCTTTTAAATCTCAATATTCCTTCCTTATCCATCTTAAATCTTGGTTCGGTTCCTTCAGATATCTTCGATGTTACCTTTTTGCATTCATCATCCTGAAGCTGAGCCTCCTTCACTCTATCTAGTAGATTTGTACCAGATTGCATCTGAAATAGCTTCTCATCAATCTCCATAGGATACTTCACTTCTAACTCCAGTTTCTCCATATCTGTAATTAGCTCCTGCTGAGCAGTCAACATCATCAATTTCTCACGACCCTTTCTACATAAGGCGTCGGCAACCACATTAGCCTTACCCGGATGGTATAAAATCTCACAGTCATAATCCTTGATTAATTCCAACCATCTTCTTTGACGCATATTCAAATCTTTCTGTGTAAAAATATATTTTAGACTCTTGTGGTCCGTATATATTTCACACTTCTCTCCGTATAGATAGTGCCTCCAAATTTTCAAAGCAAAAACAACTGCAGCTAACTCCAAATCATGGGTTGGGTAACCCTTCTCGTAATCCTTCAACTGCCGTGATGCATACGCAATGACTTTGCCGTTTTGCATCAACACACAGCCAAGTCCTTTATGCGACGCATCGCTAAAAACAACAAAATTTCCTGTATCATCCGGAAGAGATAACACAGGCGCTGTACTCAACCTCTTCTTTAATTCTTGAAAACTCTCCTCACACTTCTCCGTCCAAACAAATTTCACAGTTTTTCGAGTTAAATTCGTTAACGGAGTTGTGATCTTAGAAAAATCTTGTATGAATCTTCTATAATATCCTGCTAATCCAAGAAAACTTCTTACTTCTGACGGTGTTCTCGGCTGATCCCAGTTAATCACAGCTTCTACTTTGGATGGATCTACCGAAATTCCATCTTTATCGATTACGTGACCAAGAAATTGTACTCTCTCGATCCAGAATTCGCATTTCAAAAATTTAGCATACAACTTCTCCCTTCTCAATACTTCCAACGTTAACCTCAAGTGTTCTTCGTGTTCTTCTTTGGTTCTGGAATATACCAAAATGTCGTCTATAAATACCACCACGAATTTGTCCAAAAACGGCTTGAATACACCATATATTAGTCCCATAAATGCTGCAGGAGCATTCGTAAGACCAAACGACATTACTAAAAACTCATAATGACCATATCGCGTTCTAAACGTAGTCTTCGGTACATCCTCTGGCCTCACCTTCAGTTGGTGATAACCACTCCTCAAGTCAATCTTGGAAAAGTATTTTGCTCCCTTCAATTGATCAAACAGATCATCGATCCTTGGTAATGGATATCTGTTCTTAATCGTGACCTTATTTAATTCTCTGTAGTCAATGCAGAGCCTCATCGATCCGTCCTTCTTTTTCACGAACAACACCGGCGCTCCCCACGGCGATACGCTCGGTTGAATGTACTTTTTGTCCAACAATTCTTGTAGTTGTACCATTAATTCCTTCATCTCTACTGGCGCCATTTGGTATGGTGCCTTCGATATTGGAGCAGTTCCGGGCTCCAAATCAATCACAAAGTCTACTTCTTTATCTGGTGGAAGTCCTGGCAAATCGTCTGGAAATACATCGACGAAGTCCCTCACAATCGGTATCTCCTCTACCTTCGGGTTCTCTTTTCGACTGTCGACTATGTAAGCTAAATATCCTACACAGCCTTGTCTTAATAACTTCCTGGCCTGCAACGTCGTCAGACAACTCGCTTGTCTAGGCGACTTGCTACCATAAAACACAACCTTTGACGGAGTCATAAGGTTAATACGCTTCTTTTGGCAGTCAATTACAGCCCCATAATTGGATAGCCAATCCATACCCAATATAACGTCGAATTCCCCCAATCGAATAGGGATAAGATCTACATTCATGATATTACCCTTAATATCCACCCTACAGTTCTTAAACACGTACTTAACAGGGATTATTTCTCTATTCGCAATTTCTATGTTCATGGGGTAATCCAATTCATCCTTAAGCAAATCTAAACTATTAGCAAAGTCATCAGATATAAAGGAACAAGTAGCACCCGAATCAAACAAAACATAAGCATTAATTTTATTGATCGGAATGATACCTGACACCACCTCACGAGACTGGATTGCATCCTGCACCGTCATATTGAAAGTTCTGGTGGTTGGTTGGTTTGTTGCAGGTGGTCCGGTGATGGTTAAGGTATTTCCACTGCTATTTCCCCGGTTTCTTCCTTGTCCTGATCCTCCCGATCCCTTCTTGAGACAATCTCTTGCTAAATGATCTTTCGAACCACAGTTGAAACAAGCACCCTTCTTTGGGTTTGGACAATTTGGTGCGATGTGGCCTTCCTGACCACAATTGTAGCACACTCTCTTTCCCTTCAAACAAACTCCTAGATGTGCCTTGCCGCAAGTCGTACATGCTTCTATCTTCTTTTTTTGCCCTCCGTGTTGACTTCCAGCTGTCGAGTTATCCGTCTACTTCCTCTTCTGATTATTATTATTCCCAGTATTACTTCCACCAGTCTTGTTATTACCTTCATTCTCACTCTTTTTCTTTTTCTGTTCTTGGTTGTACTTAGTCACTGCATCACTTCCTCCTTCTGCGAGAATGGCCTTTTCCAAAACTCCCGCAAACGTGTTAAGTTGAAACATTAATACCTTGCTGTATACCCAAGGCTTTAGTCCTTGTTCGAATCGTCTGGCTTTCCTCTCGTCAGTGTATACTTGATACGGGGCAAACCTTGCCAACTCATCGAATTTAGCCGCGTATTCAGGCACGCTCATGTTTCCCTGTTTCAGTTCCAGAAATTGCACCTCCATCTGATTCTGCGAACTAGCTGGGAAATACATTTCGAAAAACATCTCTTTGAATCTCTTCCATGTAATTACACCTTCACCTCCTCGCATCTTATTTGCCTGCCACCAGTAGCTAGCCTCAGACTTCAGCATAAATGTCGCAAAAACGGTCTTCTGATCTTCTCGAACCCTAGCAACGTCGAAAACCTTCTCCATTTCCATCACCCACGTTTGAGCCTCGATCGGGTTTCTGGAACCTTTGAACTCTGGCGGTCCCACCGCCTTGAAGTCCTTAAACGTTGTGCTAGGTGGAGCATGCGGTTGGTTATTCATTGCTCTAGCCAGTAGATTCACCAACTGCTGAACAGGATTAGCGTTGGCGTTAATGTTATTATTGGTTGACTCTTCCTGAGCCGGTTGACGTTGTTGTCTTCTCCTTGGCGGCATTTTTCTGTTAAATAAACATTTATTAGACTTTATTTATTTCTCTACATAGTTAAGACATTTCTAAACAATTTAACATATCACTTAACACATCATCTCAAACAACTTGATATCTTTTCATTCAAATAAAAAGTTTTAACATTAAACTATAGCATACTGCTATTTACATCATCTATCCTGGAATAAAGAATCCACAGGATTTAAAACATTCAAATATTAACATATTCCTTAGTTCATAAACACATCGGAATTTACATAAAACTATATAAGTCTTTCACTTAAATAAACAGATTCTATTCCTATCTTCCAAGGTGCTCAATAGCTTTACCACGCTCCTCATTCATGATACGAGACATCGTCCTGCGATCCAACATATACGATGGAAGTCCTTCAAACTGGATGGGGTACCTTAACACTCGTTCTTGAACCTCATCTATCGCATGATTAAGTGTGACGTACGTGTCTTCAAGCTTTGCCTTCTTTGCACGACTATCATTTTCTGCACAATCTGCTCGATGTGATTCTCTTACCCATCCTTCCTCTGCTATTTTCAGTCTTCCGGAGGTTTCCTTCAGTTCCTTCTTCAGCTTCTCTATCTCCTCGGTCTTATCTTCGGTTTGACCCTTCTCATGAACTAGATCCCACTGCACATTTCCTAAACGTGTATGAAGGGTCACAATCTCTCTATCCTTCTAACTCCACGTTACGATCATATAGTGTGTCATACATCTCAGCATCAACAGTGTACCATGGTAACTCCTCTTCTTCCTCTTCCTCATCAAACTCCCCCTCAGGATCCTCCTCAGGATCAGTCTCAGGCTCATACTCCTGACCAACAACGGTGATCAATGGAGATGGCTCCCTCTGAATCAACTGCTCCTTGACAACATGAATGTCTCGGGGCTCCTCCTCCGTAGGTACTCGAGGTTCCTCCTCTCCAGCTCGACTAGCTCCTCCAACATTCGACATCCTGACAGCCAAAATTTTAAGTTTTAGTTACTAAGTCATACTATCTAACGCATACTTAACACATAAACACATAATGTATTTTATTATCTTCAATGAATTACAAAAATTCATTTCTTAGAACTCGATAAGAGTTTTCAATTTCTATCTTCTTTCTATAAGGTTACTACCTAAGGTTGTTCCCCCACCTAAGGTTCATAACCTACAGCTTTGATACCAACCCGTGACACCCCCAAATCCGGGTACTTCGATTCCACGGGATTTGGTGTTCACTGTACAAGCATCATCTATCTATCTACCCATAAATAATATCAAACCATACAATAGATAGAATCATAAATAAATCTCTTCCCTTAAGGGTTACATCAACTGAATCATAAATAAATTCCAGGTTACTCTAACCTTAAAACATCTGTGCGGAATTCTAAACAAATAAGTCTTAAACAACATCATAAGTCTTAAACATAAATACATCATCAATTAAAATAACAAGTCTTCATCACTTGCTAACTTTGCCCTTGCCTTTACTAGTGGAGGGTTCATCGCTTCTTTCATTCTTAACTGCAATGTTATTATTAAGCAAGAGTGAGCACAAATGCCCACAAGTATAAAAAATAAAACAACAGTATAATAACATGCGAATAATCAACGACATCTGAATAAAGCTCAACTTTTGAATCAAGAATAAATAACATGAATCAAAAGAATTCTGAGGGTCATAAGACCTTGAATTATGTCCTAGGTTAACAAGGGTTATACTTGAAACTTTTAACAGTCATAAGACTATGGACCTTCTTCTCGTACTTAGGGGGATCAGCCCTTAGTACCATACTGTGTACAATATCTTAACGCTAAAGCGTAATTAATCCCCTATACAGGGTTGTTCATCTCAGTTTGACATTTGAGTCCGCACCAAAGGAAGTTTGGTTTGGATAAATTCATCAAGGGTTCTGAAATTTAGAACGCTCATCAACTATGGACTAGTTGACTCAATAAGGTTCACTAGTCTAATAAGGTTCAACAATAACGATATTCAATTTGAATAATAATCTTAAACGTATACAATAGAACAATTATTGTATAACTGAATTATGCTTTGACAATATAAATAATCTGTAATATCATACTTGAACTTGAATAATAGAATGATAACTTATTCAAGGTAATTAATAATCTTGAAAGATATTAAAAAGTAGGGTTAAGAAACTTGCTCAACATAAAAGTAACGTTTAAGTTTAAATAAACTTGCTCAATAGAATAGATTTAGGGATAGGATACTTGCCTTGCTTGTAGATTAAACTTTAACTAACTCGTTCTTTGAATTAAAAATCCTACATACCATTCACATACACAATACCAGTTAATTATAACATAACTAATCATTATAAACTCTTTCTCTTTGACTACTTTAATTATTCGACTAAACTTAGTCAAATTTTCACTTTGTCACATCATTTGTACTTCGTGAATTACCAAACTAATTATGTAATTTAATAATTCAAATCACATGTAATTATGTTATTTACATGTTACACATCTATTTTAATATCACATTATACCTATAACATGTTTACTTGTTCATTACATTAATCCACTAACACACTGATAGTCGTAAACATTTTAAAAATCTCATTTCTGAGTTTTTTGGAGAGTGGCGCTGCGGCGCCACTAATGTGCTAAGGAGTCGCGCTGTGGCCGGGCCCTTGGCGCTGCGGCGCTGTGGCGCCGTGGCTCGAGTCATGGCGCTACGGCACGATGGCGCTGTGGCGCGGGAAATGAACTGGTAGCCGGCGCTGCGGCGCGACATACCAGACACAGAAATGACTGTTCGCGAAAAATCGCAGAACATGCCAATTTCTCCCAATTTCTTATTTTCTACTCAAAATTAGACATACCCACAAGTTATAGTTCATGTATATTCATAATACAACATCTATAAAGTGATTTTAACCCATTAAAACATATAATCACAGATTTAAATCATGTAAAATTGGACTGTTCTTGATGTTCTTGAAGTTTTTGAACAAAACACATAATTTAGCCATACGGATTCGTTATAACACCGAATCCGTTTGTTTAAGGCTTGATCTCTTCGTATTAACATGCTCAATAATATAAGGGTGTAAATTTTAGGGATAATATATAATCAATACATCAATTATCACATATAAGGCCATATGGTCATATCACGTACTCTGTTTATTTTGAAAAACATACGTACGACATGCTTTCATGAATTTGATGTTATGGTTTACAACATATACATAATTAAACACAATTTAATATAACATAACACACATATAAACTTATAATCATATCATATTCCAATCTACAAGGATTTATAGAAAACTGCGAAGCCATTTTATGAAACTAAAAAGACGTAACTTTGAAATTGGGTTGGAGAGAATTACCCAGAGTTATAAATAATGGAAGAAATGATCAGATGATCCTTTCTCAACAACCTGTTAATCACACACTCAAATTTCTCTCAGACTTCTAAATTTTCTCTCTGTGCTTTATCAGACTTAGGAAAAAAAATGAAGAAGGAGAAGACGTCGACTAGTTAATAAACTGAGCGTCGAGAGGTCAGTTGGCCCAATCATGGGCAACTGCTAGTAACCACTACTAAGGCCATGTTTGGCTAGCAATTAAGTTCAAAGCTCATTATTTTAATAAAACCTTTTATCATATAGTTCAATAATGTCACCCTCTTTATAAAATAAATCCCATATTTTATTTAATTTACTTTAAATAAAATATAATAATTACTCATAAATTCACATAATCACATAATTAAATATCTCATTAATAAATAATATCAATTTATTAAATTTCTAATTAATTATTACATTAATTAAAATAACATAGCTTATTAAATATTTCTTTTAATACAATAAGCTCACATAATCACATACTTCGAATAATAAAATTTCTCTACATTAATTTAATAAATGTAACACATAAAATTAAATTAAATTAATCTACCACAATTGCATCAATAAATTATTAATCCAATAATTAAATCGTCGAAAATATTTATTTAATTCAATAAATATTAAAATTAATTTGTAAAATTCTCGTTCGTCACACCCTTAGTAATACAAAAAGTTTACATTACCAATGTACATAATATAATATAATACATAAATATTCTTCTTATCTATTCCTGCACTTTTCCTTTGCCTTTGTCCCTCTTGGACGTCTCTGGCATGACTGAAATAAATGTTATGATATAGCAAGGGTAATCAACAAATTTGCTTAGCAAGTTTAAGTACGAAGAATATATATCATGATTAGTAAGAAATTTATTGTTCAATGTTCAACAATAGAAATTAATTATGAAAGAACATGACTTAAGTCTTGATAACTGAATATTTGAATAATTGAATAACAGATGCTGAGTTGTCATAGTGACCATGAACATATGCTAAGGTTGTCAGTATTTAAATTGGTCCTTTTAATAAGTTTTGGTAATCTAGGGGATCAGCCTTTCATACCCGGTGTATTATGCATAAACACTTAATGTACGAGCAATAATTGTTTTTCAATAATGCTTTAATCAAATTGTTCTTTTTCTTAGTCTTGAGTCCTTACCAAGTTAATTGGTGAAGAACAACTTTTAACAACATATTTGATTTAACAAATTTAAACATACTTGATCTAGCTGATACAATGAGTATAGATCCATATCTTAAATAGTTCATGAATAAAAGAACTTTAACTAATTCACAGTTCAATAATAATAGAACATGAATTTAATTGCACCGAGTGCGAATATCAATAATTAATATAGATGTGAATAATCAACAATAATTATTCACTAAAATATTTTGAAAATAATAACTCAAGTTTGAGTTAGAGAACTTACCTCGACTGCGATCTGCTGCTACACAATTTAATTTAATCTCTTTATTGTAAAGACATATCATTGTTAAGATTGATCTTAAAATCAGCACATCATACTTTATATCATAATACAATTACTCTATCAGCAATTTAGTTAACACTTAACCACATAATCAATTACCTGAAAATATCTTTATTATTATCATTCTTTGATAATATTTTAATTACTTTTTCATATACCTTATGATTTAACACTTAATCTTTCATTGTATTAACTCTTCCTTATAATCTAGTAAGCTGAATACTAACATCATAGTCTAAATTATACAAACATGCAATCCAGCCACTTGGATTGGCTAATCTAGCAAACTGGATACAACAAACTTCCAATCCAGCAAGCCTGGATTTTAAATCCTTCAATCCAGCAAGCTTGGATTCTAAATCCTTCAATCCAGTAAACTGGATTCAACTATTTTTTAATCCAGCCAGTTGGATTCCATATCTCCTTTAACGAAAATACCAAATCAACTTATTATTTTTCTATCTTTTGGCCATACTTATATACATGTATTTCATACACAAAAAGTATTTTTCAATTTCTTTTAGTATTTTTCAAAAATTATTTTTAGTGCGTGGCTTAAGAAATTAGTCCCATCATGCTCAACTCTAGAAATTCCCATCTCTTGGCATAATCTTTTACATGTTAACGTGACCCTCCAGTTTATATTTCGTGGCCATCGGAGTTATAGAACTCCAGTTATAGCAATTTTTGTCCGAAAAACCCAAATATTGAAATTGTCATAACTCGGTCATTCTAACTCGGAATGAACTCATTTTTGGACAGGAGATACTTTATGACATATATTTTCATTTACCAAAAGGTTGGAATTTATTTCATAAATTAAGTGGTCAAAACTGCCCTTGCAAAAGTTTGGGCAATTTGTTTTCAAGATTTTTGGCTTTTACCTACTTTGCTAAAATCAATCCATACAGAAATCTACAACTCCTTTTTTGGTGAATCCACTTGAGTTTGAAAGATAACTCATCATATTATCATTCAAAAATTTTCCAAAATTTTTAAATGTAAGAAAAATGATGAAACTACCCCTAACATTGACTGTCCAAAAACAGTTTGTTTTTTTTTCTAAAGACAAAACTGTTTTTGCTAAAACAGTCGCTACAACTTGTGTACTCAACATTTTTAAGTTATACCACTTGGGTTTAGTAGTTAGCTTATATATCTAGCACCCGTTTTTGACGGATCACAAAAAGAAGGTGTAGATAAAAAATGGTAGTCGATCAAAGGAAGTGAAAAAAATTAGAGTTTTCTAACAAAACAAAACTAGTTTCTTTTCTATCCTTTTGATTTACTTTCTAACACTCAAATATGTTAGAACCATACATGAAATCATATAAAACATGTAGATAGAGGGTTTTAGACCTCAAGATCATAAACTTTAAATAACCAAAATCAAACAAAATAAAAAGATTTAAGCTAGATTAAGTTTTCACTATGATTTGCTTGCTACTCTCCTTACTTTACCAAAGTATGAAATGAACGTAGGATGCATAAGCTCCACACTCCCCTCCTTCTCCTTCCACCAAATCCTCTCTCTCTCTCTCTCTTTTCTTTTTGTTTAGCTAACTAGTAATGAGATGAAAGAAAATATGGTTTAAGTGTTGGGAAAAAAATCTATAGATATAGTTGGTATATCTATACATTATCTCCTAGCATATCTCATCTCTCTCTCTATCTTAATTATAACTATATTACCTACAAGGCTAGTCAAATGTTGTGGCTCCATAATACAATTGACATCTAGCCCATCTTGTACTTATCTTTGGAAAATTGGGAGCATGAAATGATTATATTCATCCCCCCTTCCTCTCCTTATCTTGGCTGGCCATGTGGCCTTATTATCCATAAAATTTGATTTCTTTTTAATTCTTATTTAGCATACCAAATTTCCAATATGCCCCTCCTTAATTGGGCTTAAAGTTGGGCCACCAATTTCATCTTTTGGGCTTACAATTAAATGTTTAATGGGTTTGCACTTTTATTATCTTGCTTACTTACAAAATTGAACTCGGGCTTCCCCATTAATTTAATTGGGCCATTATTATATTTATCTTATACATGACCTCTTGGGCTAATTTAATAAACTATTTGCCCTTAAATTAATTTTATCTACAAGTCTCACACTAAAATATAATTGAGCTTGTTTAATTACTTATTTTTCTTTCATTATTATCTCTTGAGCTTATGCTCATTATTATTAATATTTCCATATTATTATTCCTCACATAACCCAATTAGACTTGTCTTATTCAAGTTTATTGAGTATTTAATTAGGGTTTAACACCTTAAATCTATTTTCTAGATTAATAAAATACTTAGGTTAGTTCACTAACTTATTTAACTTATTGGTGAGACTTCCTTTAAATATTTTAGCATATTATTTACATAATCACTTAATCATCCATAATATATTACAGATTATTTAATATATTTATTTACAATGTACCATAGAAATTCTTGGTTATTACATTCTCCCCTCCTTATAAGAATTCCGTCCCCAGAATTTCATTAAGGTTACTCAAAAAGATTCGGATAATTCTTCCTCATCTTTTCTTCAAGATCTCACATAGCTTCTTCAGCATTGTGGTTTCTCCATAGGACTTTGACAGAATGTATAACCTTATTTCTCAATTTCTGCTCTTTGCTATCCAAAATTTCTATAGGAACTTCCTCGTACGATAAGTCCTTCTCGACTTGAATCGACTCGTAGGATATCATATGCTTGTAATCTGCCTTGTACGAATGCAATACTGACACATAAAACACATTGTGAAATATTCCAGTTCAGGAGGTAAAGCTACCTCGTATGCCACTTCCCCTATCTTCTTCAGTATTTCAAACGGTCCAATAAACCTTGGACTCAGTTTACATTTCTTCCCAAATCTTATCTTCCCCTTCCAAGGAGATACATTCAAAAATGCATAGCTTCCTACTTCGAAATCTCTTTTCTTGCGATGAATATTTACGTACTTCTTTTGTCGATCCTGAGCTGCTACCAGCCGAGCTCTTATCACTTTGATGATCTCCACAGTCTGCTTCACCAATTCTGGCCCCAACAATCTTCTTTCACCTACCTCGTCCCAACATAAGGGCGTTCTGCACTTTCTCCCATACATGGCTTCATACGGCGGCATTCCAATGTTTGCATGATAACTATTATTTTATGCAAACTCCACCAATGGAAGATAATCTTCCCAGCTTCCCTTGAAATCTATCACACAGGCTCTAAGCATGTCTTTTCCCATCTGTCTGTGGATGATACGCAGTACTCAACCTTAATTGTGTCCCCATTCTTTCTTGAAGACTCTTCCAAAAGTTTGACGTAAAGCGCGGATCTCTATCAGACACGATTGATACTAGCACTCAATGTCTCGAAATTATCTCCTTGATATACAACTTGGCTTACTGATTCAAAGTATACCTGATCTTGATTGGCAAAAAGTGTGCTGACTTTGTAAGACGATCGACAATCACCCATATAGCGTCATAACCCTTCTGTGTCGCTGGAAGTCCTACCATAAAATCCATCGTGACGTGTTCCCATTTCCATTCTGAAATTTCCAACGGCTGTAATAGTCCACTTGGTCGTTGATGCTTTGCCTTGACTCTTTGACAAGTTAAACATCGGCTGACACATTCAGCAACCTCTCTCTTCATGTTTGGCCACCAATAATGTTGATGTAAATCTTGATACATCTTCGTGCTTCCTGGGTGTATTGAGTATCTCGTATTGTGCGCTTCTTGAAGAATCTCTTCTCTTAACTCTAGTACTGTAGGTACCCAATTTCTTCCTTCAAATCTCAACAATCCAGTGCCGTCGATCTTATACTTCAGTTCTTCGACCTTCAACCAACCGCTTCTTTATGTTATCGCATTCTTCATCATTCCCTTGTGATTCTTTCACCTTGTCTAATAAAGTTAGACTTTCTTCCATTTCTATTACTTTATCCGAATCCTTCGGATTGTTCACCTCCAACTCCATTTTCTCCATTTCTCTTACTAATTCTTCCTGGTCTGTTAATACAAACAATTTTTATTGGCTCTTTCTGCTTAAAGCATCTGCCACTACATTAGCCTTTCCCTGATGATATAGAATATCACAATCATAGTCCTTGATCAATTCTAACCATCTCCTCTGCCTCATATTTAATTCCTTCTGTGTAAATATGTACTTCAGACTTTTGTAGTCTGTGTATATCTCACACTTTTCTCCGTAGAGATAATGTCTCCAAATCTTAAGGGCAAATACTACCGCAACCAATTCAAGGTCATGGGTAGGGTATCCCTTCTCATAGTCTTTTAACTGTCGTAACGCGTACGCAATGACTTTACTATTCTGCATTAACACGCAACCCAGTCCCTTGTGTGACGCATCACTAAACACTGTAAAACCCCCTGTACTATCTGGTAAAGATAACACAAGTGCTTCACTTAATCTTTTCTTTAATTCTTGAAAACTCTGTTCACACTTCTCTATCCACACATACTTAACAGTCTTCCTCGTCAGATTAGTTAATGGTGTTGCTATCTTCGAGAAATCCTGAATAAATCTTCGGTAATATCCTGTCAATCCTAAGAAACTTCTGATCTCTATTGGTGTCTTCGGTTGTCCCCAATTTTTCACCGCTTCTACTTTAGCTGGATTAACAGAAATTCCCTCCTTATCGATAACGTGTCCAAAAAATTGAACTCTCTTCAACCAGAACTCACACTTTGAATATTTTGCATATAACTTCTCACTTCTCAACGCTTCCAACACCATCCGTAGATGTTCAGCATGCTCCGCTTCAATCTTTGAATACACCAAAATGTCGTCAATGAACACCACCACAAATTTATTTAAATATGGTTTAAATACTTTGTTCATCAAGTCCATAAAAGTTGCTGGCGCATTCGTCAGTCCAAACGACATCACTAAGAACTCATAATGACCGTAACGAGTTCTAAATGCTGTCTTTGGTACATCCTCTGTTCTCACCTTCAATTAATGATAACTAGTCCTCAAGTCAATCTTCGAAAAACATCTCTCTCCCTTAAGTTGATCAAACAGGTCGTCTATTCTCGGTAACGGATATTTGTTCTTGATTGTCACCTTATTCAACTCTCTATAATCCATACACAACCTCATCGAACCATCTTTCTTCTTTACAAACAACACTGGTGCTCCCCATGGAGATACACTAGGTTGGAAGTACTTCTTATCCAATAACTCTTGTAGCTGGATCATCAACTCTTTCATTTCTATTAGAGCCATCCTATATGGTGCTTTCGATATCGGTGCTGTCCCCGGTACTAAATCAATCACAAACTCTATTTCTCTATCTGGAGGAAGTCCCGAAAGTTCTTCTGGAAAGACATTCCCAAACTCATTGACTACAGGTATCTGTCCCATGTCCGAATTCACCATCCGTGTATCCACTGCATGAGCCAAATAACCTTCACACCCTTTCCGTAGCAATCTCTTGGCCTGCATCATTGTTAGACAACTCGTTTGTCTTGGCGACTTGCTACCATAAAAAACAACCTTAGACTTATTTGGTGTCTTAAGGCGTATACTCTTCTTCTAACAGTCTATAACTGCCTCATGGTTAAACAACCAATCCATCTCTAAGATAACATCAAATTCTCCTAAGCGTATCGGAATCAAATTCATGCTTAACTTATGTCCCCATATTTCCACACCACAGTTGTTATGGATAAACTCTACAGGGATCACTTCTTTGTTTATAACTTCTATATTCATTGGGTTCTTTAACTTCTCACATGGTAAGTTTAATCTTCTAGCAAATTCATCAGACACAAATGAACAAGTAGCTCCCAAATCAAATAATACGTAGGAATTTATATTATTGATTAGAATAATACCTGACACCACTTCCTTTGATGCAACTGCATCTTGCACAGTCATGTTGAACATTCGGGCTGTCGACTTGCTCTGCTGCGTTGGCCCTCTAATAGTTAACTCTATAGAAATGCTCTTGTTTCCACTTCCTCCATCTGTATTCTTCTTCAATGGACAATCCTTGAATCGATGCCCCGTTCATTCATAAGAAAAACAACCACTTTTTCGGCTTAGGACAATTTGGTAAAATATATCCTTCCTGACCATAATTATAACATACGTTTTTCCCTTTCATACACTCTCCTGAGTGATTCTTTCCACACTTTGTACACGTTGGCTTCTTCTACTGAGTATTCCCTTGTTGCGTTCCTGATTTATTGCCACTGTTGTTCCACTTGTATTTCTTGTTGTTACTGCCACCACTGCTGGCACCCTGATTTCCACCTTCCACGTTCTTCTTATTCTTTTCCCTATTGTACTTGGACACCGCTTCACTACCACCTTCTGCAATGATAGCCTTTTCCAACAATGTTGAAAACGTATTAATCTACAAAACTGTCACCTTGCTGTATATCCAAGGCTTCAATCCATTCTCAAATTAGCGCGCCTTTCCTGCCTCTGTGTCCACCTGGTGTGGTGCAAATCTTGCTAGCTCATTGAATTTGGCTGCGTATTCTGAAACTGTCATGTTTTCTTGCTTCAATTCAAGAAATTTCACTTCCATTCTGGCTTGCATGCTTGGCGAGAAATAATTCTCGAAGAATAACTCCTTAAACCTTGTCCAAGTTACCACTGCTGTTCCGGCTCTCGCCTGGTTTGATTCCCACCAATAATTAGCTTCACCTTTCATTAAATAGGTAGCAAAAGCTGTCATTTGCCCCTCTGCTACTCTAGCAATCACAAATGCTTTTTCCATCTCCTTCACCCAGGTCTAATAGGGTCCATGGTTTCCTTAAATTCTGGTGGTTCGACTGCTTTAAAGTCTTTAAAATTCGCCAATCCAACATCTGGCCTACCTCTAGCTGCTGATGCTCGATTTTGCATAGCCTGAGCTAACATATCAACAAAGTTCTGCATTGGGTCTACCTGGCCTTGTTCATTATTTACAGATCTTTCCTCCCTCTGGTTACGATTTTGACGTCTTGGCGACATTATCTGATTAAACAAAACCTTAATTTATTATATCGAGTTTAATTATATGATATATCTTCTAAGTGTTTAAAATATAACATGTAATTTAAACTCTAACAATCATATTATCATAATGTTGTATTAACGAATTCAATCTGCTAAATTGACTAATGCAGCTTGCTGAATTAACATATTCATCTTATTGAATTCATATATTCAGCTTGCTAAATAACACATTCAGCTTACTGAATTAACATATTCGATTTACTGACTTTCCAAACAGATAACTTCTCATTTTAATTCTTAATACTTTTCTATTTGATCAAACAAGTAATTATAATACTGCATTTATATTCATATACCAAATTTTTTAGTGTCATACATATGGCTGGCATATTTTTATAAATGCTAACTATCCCATTCTTAACATCCAGAGATGGGATTTATCAAAAGATATACTCCCCTACACACCTAATATGGGGATACATCATATTTACATACTACCTCGCACAGTCTGAGGTTTACATCAAGCATAAAACCCTAATAAACAAAAGGGGTTCTACTGCATCTATATACAATAGAAAGCTATTAAACTATCACTGCGCGTCTGGAGAGGGTGCGCCTGCATGCTCCTACTCTGGTGGAATGAGTCCATCCATAAGTCGACGTCTAACAGATCGACTCGACTCGCCAATCTCGAGGTATGACCTCCTTTCTCCTATTTGGGGACCAATATATGCTGCATCTAAAGCCCGTCCCAAGGACTCCATCCTAACCCTTCTAGCCTCTGTCTCAACCTATAACTGATCCACTCTTCTCGCTGCTCGTACCCAGGCATCCTCAACTCGGATCCTGTCAGCGATCTCTAAGTCAAACCTCAGGTGCAACGCCTGATGCTCAATACTCAATACTCAATACCGTAAACTTATTCTTCTCTTGTTCTAGTATCTCCCTCAGCTCAGCATTCTTGGCAACCATATGTGTAGCCAAGGTCATCTGCTCCTGCAACTGTATCTTCATCTCAGCAAGCTCGTTCTGAGCTTGATATGCCAGCTCCTTGTATTGAGTTTCAGTAAACTGATGAGTGGCATTCCCCTGCTCTAACTCTGTCATTCTATTCTCCAGCGCCATGTTCTCTTCGAAAAGATCCTATATCACATTCTCGTCACGCTCATCACTATCAGCATGATCCTCTACCGGATCTATCGGCTCTTGCTTAACTGTATGGCTACCTTGTCCTTCCTCAGACATCCTATAACCAAACAAACACAACATCAGTATCACAATAAAATATATTCATTGATAAAATGAAACATTATTTTATTATGTACAATCTATACTAGATGAATCTCCATAATCCACCTCTTAGCATACTCTATACGAGTTTTCTTTTAAGGTTATAACCTAGGTTTCGCATCCTAAATTTTATAACCTACAGCTTTGATACCAATCTGTGACGCCCCCTAAATCTGAGTTCCTAAACCCCGGGTTTGGTGCTCACAATCCATCATCATCATAAGCATTCTATAAACTATTGCGGAATAATAAACATACATTGTTCATTATAATAAAGTCTTCCAACATTATCTCAAGGTCTATTAACCTTAACTTATGTATACCTTAATTAAGTTTCCCTTAGTAATACAAAAGGTTTACATTACCAATGTACATAATATAATATAATACATAAACATTCTTCTTATCTATTCCTGCACTTTTCCTTTGCCTTTGTCCCTCTTGGACGTCTCTGGCATGGCTGAAATAAATGTCATGATATAGCAAGAGTAAGCAATAAATTTGCTTAGCAAGTTTAAGTACGAAGAATATATATAATGATTAGCAAGAAATTTATTGTTCAATGTTCAACAATAGAAATTAATTGTGAAAGAACATGAATTAAATCTTGATAACTGAATATTTAAATAATTGAATAACAGATGCTGAGTGGTCATAGTGACCATGAACATATGCTAAGGTTGTCAATATTTAAATTGGTCCTTTTAATAAGTTTTGGTAATCAAGGAGATCAGCCTTTCATACCCGGTATATTATGTATAAACACTTAATATACGAGCAATAATTATTTTTCAATAATGCTTTAATCAAATTGTTCTTTTTCTCAGTCTTGAGTCCTTACCAAGTCAATTGGTGAAGAACAACTTTTAACAAACAAATTTGATTCAACAAATTTAAACATACTTGATCTAGCTGATACAATGAGCATAGATCCATATCTTAAACAGTTCATGAATAAAAGAACTTTAACTAATTCATAGTTCACAATAATAATAGAACATGAATTTAATTGCATCGAGTGCGAATATCAATAATCAATATAGATGTGAATAATCAACAATAATTATTCACTAACATATTTTGAAATTAATAACTCAAGTTTAAGTTAGAGAACTTGCCTCAACTGCGATCTACAGCTACACAATTTAATTTAATCTCTTTATTGTAAAGACCTATCATTGTTAAGATTGATCTTAAAATCAACATATCATACTTTATATCATAATACAATTACTCTATCAGCAATTTAGTTAACACTTAACCACATAATCAATTACCTGAAAATATCTTTATTATTATCATTCTTTGATAATATTTTAATTACTTTTTCATATACCTGATGATTTAACACTTAATCTTTCTTTTTATTAGCTCTTCCTTATAATCTAGTAAGCTGAATACTAACATCATAGTCTAGATTATACAAACAAGCAATCCAGCCACCTGGATTGGCTAATCCAGCAAACTAGATACAACAAACTTCCAATCCAGCAAGCCTGGATTCTAAATCCTTCAATCGAGTAAGCCTGGATTTCAAATCCTTCAATCCAGCAAGCATGGATTCAAAATCCTTCAATCCAGCAAACTGGATTCAACTATTTTTCAATCCATCCAGCTGGATTCCATATCTCCTTTAACAAAAATACCAAATCAACTTATTATTTTTCTATCTTTTAGCCATACTTATATACATGTATTTCATACACAAAAAATATTTTTCCGTAATTTTTCAATTTCTTTTAGTATTTTTTAAAAATCATTTTTAGTGCGTGGCTTAAGAAATTATCCCCATCATGCTCCAGAAATTCCCATCTCTTAGCATAATCTTTTACATGTTAACGTGACCCTCCATTTTAATTTCGTGGCCATCGGAGTTATAGAACTCCGATTATAGCAATTTTTGTCTGAAAAACCCAAATATTGAAATGGTCATAACTTGGTCATTCTAAGTCGGAATGAGCTCATTTTTGGACAGGAGCTACTTTATGACATATATTTTCATGTTCTAAAAGGCCGGAATTTATCGCACAAATTAAGTGGCCGAAACTGCCCTTGCAAAATTTTGGGCAGTTTATTTTTAAGATTTTTGGCTTTTACCTATTTGCTAAAATCAGTCCATACGAAAATCTACAACTCCTTTTTTGGTGATTCTACTTGGGTTTGAAAGATAACTCATCATATTATTATTCCAAATTTTTCCAAATTTTTTAAATGTCAGAAAAATAATTAAACTACCCCTAACATTGATTGTCCAAAAATAGTTTGTTTTTCTTTATAAAGACAAAACTATTTTTGCTAAAACAGTAGCTACAGCTTGTGTACTCAACATTTTTGAGTGCTACCACTTGGGTTTAGTAGTTAACTTATATATCTAGTACCCCTTTTTGACGAATCACAAAAAGAAGGTGTAGATCAAAAATGGTAGTCGATCAAAGGAAGTGAAAAAAACTAGAGTTTTCTAACAAAACAAAACTAGTTTCTTTTCTATCCTTTTGATTTACTTTCTAACACTCAAATATGTTAGAACCATACATGAAACCATATAAAACATGTAGATAGAGGGTTTTAGACCTCAAGATCATAAACTTTAAATAACCAAAATCAAACAAAATAAAAAGGTTTAAGCTAGATTAAGTTTTCACCTTGATTTGCTTGCTACTCTCCTTACTTTACCAAAGTATGAAATGAATTTAGGATGCATAAGCTCCATACTCCTCTCCTTCTGCTTCCACGGAATCCTCTCTCTCTCTCTCCTTCTTTCCTTTTCTATTTCCTTTTTGTTTAGCTAACTACTAATGAGATGAAAGAGAATATGGTTTAATTGTTGGAAAAAAAATCTATAGATATAGTTGGTATATCCATACATTATCTCCTAGCATATCTCATCTCTATCTCTCTCTCTCTCTCTTAATTATAACTATATTACCTACAAGACTAGCCAAATGTTGTGGCTCCATAATACAATTGACATCTAGCCCATCTTGTACTTATCTTTGGAAAGTTGGGAGCATGAAATGATTATATCCATCCCCCCTTCCTCTCCTTATCTTGGCTGGCCATATGGCCTTATTATCCATAAAAATTGATTTCTTTTTAATTCTTATTTAGCATACAAATGTCCAATATGCCCCTCCTTAATTGGGCTTAAAGCTGGGCCACCAATTTCATCTTTTGGGCTTACAATTAAATGTTTAATGGGCATGCACTTTTATTATCTTGCTTACTTACAAAATTGAACTTGGGCTTTCCAATTAATTCAATTGGGCCATTATTATATTTATCTTATACCTAACCTGTTGGGCTAATTTAATAAACTAATTGTCCTAGAATTAATTTTATCTACAAGTCCCACACTAAAATATAATTGGGCCTGTTTAATTACTTATTTTTCTTTCATTATTATCTCTTGAGCTTATGCTCATTATTATTAATATTTCTATATTATTATTCATTAATAATATCAATTCACTCACATAACCCAATTAGACTTGTGTTATTCAAGTTTATTGAGTATTTAATTAGGGTTTAACACCTTAAATCTATTTTCTAGATTATTAAAATACTTAGGCTAGTTCACTAACTTATTTAACTTATTAGTGAGACTTCTTTTAAATATTCTAGTATATTATTCATATAATCACTTAATCATCCATAAAATATTACAAATTATTTAATATATTTATTTACAATGTACCACAGAAATTCTTGGTTATTACAGTGCCTAGCTGGGTCAAATAGCTTAGACAAAGTTTGATTAAGAGTTCATACTGGTAACCAACAAGTATGTATTGTCGACGTTGGGATTTTTATTTGTCCATTTTCATTACCTGTTCTTTTGTGTTCTCATATTAGGTGAGATTTGTTTGAAAAAACAAATGAAAAAGGTCTGACATGTGTAATGTCGACGATTGGACTATAAGAGTCGCCAGTTGGTTTTTTATATGGTTGTACCAACACAACCGAGAAAAGATTTGCACATTGACCCAGTGATGTGACACTGCTAAACGGGTCGGTGAAACCGAGATTCATTAGGGTCCGAGGACTTGCTTATGCGGAGGGAAGGTGTTAGGCACCCCCCGACATCCGTGTTGCCACGGTGGCCGCCACTTTTCAATAAACTGTTATATGAATGTGTGTGTGTGTGTGGGGGGGGGGGTCAATGTGCTTTTATTTGGAAGTAGTGCGAGGCCTCGTTCGCACCTATATACACAGGGTTTGAATTTATGTAAAAATTCAGTTTTAAACAAGATATAGCAGTGATGTTTTGTAAAAGAGGTTTTTCAAACCTTGTGCTCAATAATAATTGAGACCTTTTACACTCCCATTTTATTAAATGTTCGGCTTGATTGCTTTTATTTTTGAGATGCGAAGCATCTTCGAAAAAATAATATAAAAAGCAGTGCCGAACTCCTCATGGGTATGAAAACCATCGGAGGAAATCCGAACACCGTGGATAAATTTACAAGCTACTTACAGCTGAAAATGTCCATCACGGGAACTGAATCTAGATTCAGTAGACTGAATCTGTGATCATATGATTCCTAGGCTCATATGATGCCACAATTGATATAAACGCAGTAAGCAGGTATATATATAAAAGATGTAAATATATATATACAGACATGATCAACCACCACAAAGCACCTCCATGGGAGATCAGAAATGTAAATAAAGTTGTAAAAGCGATCAACCGCCACGGAGGAAACTCCAGGAGGGACGAAATGTAAATTTATATATATATATATATATATATATATATATATATATATACAAAAGCAATTAAATGCATCAGACGTAAGTCTAGGCTCATCGAACAGAGTTCGACACACAGTTCATATATATAAGTATATATATATATATATAAGTATATATATATATATATATATATATATATATATATATATATATATATATATGAAAGCAATTAAACTCTCCAGACATAATTCTAGGCTCAATCGAGGCATAACTCGATAATGTTAGTCCATATATGAAAATATAAATAGAAATGAAACCACGAACCGAAGTCCTGGCCTACACACGCAACACAACTCTCAACTTGAAGAATAGTGTGTGCAAAGATGAAGAGAAATGCTTTAAAGTGTGTAAGAAGGCTTACAGTGGGCTACCAAAGAAGACTTTAATAACTTGAAATGGATGAACACTCGGCTCCCGCCGGTAAAAAATAGCTATATATGAGCTTACAAGTGTTTAACATGAGAAAGCACTCAGTTTGAGGTGTGTACAGAGCAAATTGGACAGGGCTTCCTCGCCTTTTTCTCTCTTAAAATGGCCACCCCAAGCCCTCTATTTATAGAGGGGGCAGCCGCAGGCCGTAGGTGTACCTGAGGCTGCCCGGGGTGCCCCGAGCTTCGAAGGTCCCGCCGTTTCGAAGTACGTGCACGCGTGCAACGTGATATCCGCTCGAACTTTTAGAATTGTAATTCGGGCATCCGACTGAGGTATGTAAGACCTATTTCGGACCGTCGTTGTCGAGAGTTACGCAATGACATGGGATTAGAGGTTGTACGAAGTCAAGAAGATGGGACGATGCCCTCCGATCTTCAAGCTTCAAATTCTATCCGTTACCCTACGTAATAGTCACTCGGGATTGGTTTTCTTTGATTCTTGTGGGACATTGTGTAGAGATATATGTTTGAAATGTTGAGACGGCGTGGTGTGGCGTCAAGGTGGCAAGATGACGTCTTTGCCCCTCATCGGGGTTATCTCCGGTTTGGGCTGATAAAGCAGACGTTGCTCAGGGTTATCTATGAGATTGGACTGCTGCGAGTGTTGAAGGTCCTCAGTGTCATCTCTGAGGTGTGCCTGTCTTCCTGGTGTTATGTCCAAGTCTTGTACTGAGTGCCTCGGTGTAAGCGCCGAGTGTTTTGAAGCTGATTGCATTTGAAACAAGCATTTTTGGGGTTATCTCCGAAACTGCAACTGCCTTCCTTGGGGTTATCTCTAAGGTTAGAATCTGCTATTCCCAGTGGTGGGACTGAGACTGAACATCTCAGGGTTATCTGTGGGATGAATCGGTCTTCTCCGGTGGAATTTTTGGTATTAGAACTGCTGGCCTCAATGTTATCCCCGAGGTTGGAACTGTTACTCCCGGTGTGTGTTTCGGGGTTGAAACTGAGCTTCCGGTAGTATCCGGACTGGATGTGAGTTGTCTTCCAAGGCTATCTCTGAAAGATAAATTTGCCTTCCTGCAATGTCAGTAACAGGTGTGCAAAAAATTTCTAGTGTCTACAGATGCCCCTCTTTATCATATTCATGCAATGCAATGGCATGGATAGGATAAAGAATCCTAGACACTTGAAATACAACATGATACAATATGGAGCAATATGATGCAATATGGAGCAATATGATGCAAGTGTATGATGCATATGCATTGCTTTCGAACATGCTTGGGATGATTGCCGGCTCCCTACGATGGTAAAGGCGGCAAGCTTGGATGTGTGATCCAAACTTATTAGGATGTTGACGTTGGGGCTATCACCAAAGTCCTTAATCCTGGATACAGACTTTACTCTAAAGACGTGCCTCTCGTGTAAGAGATCTGTGGGGATAAAACTTCGTCTATTTGAGGATGTGCATAACATATTCCATCATCGATCCTCCCCGATGATGTTGATCCTCCCTGGTTTGTATCGCTAGGACATATCAAGGTTCTGCTGGAGTTACTACCAACAGTATGTGTTGTCAGGGCTGCTCAACCTTCTTTGATGTGTGAACCAACGGATGAACTCCCTGCTAGGGATAGATGCCAAGGCTGCTTAGCCTCTGTTGATGTGTGTATCAACTCACACAATCATCGGATGGCTTCCGATGCGACGTTGGGTTTTTTTGCCAACTGTTAAACTGACGTCAAGGTTGCTTGACCTTCGCTGACATGTGTATCAACGGAGAACATGAGTTGTAACCCCCTCTGGGGACCTATTTGATCCTTGCTGATGTGTGTATTAGCATAACATACGTTGTAACCCCCACCGGGGATCTCCTTTTTTGAGATTGCGTTGTAACCCCCACCGGGGATCTCCTTTTTTTGAGATTGCCTTATAACCCCTGTCGGGGATCTCCTTTTTTGAGATTACGTTATAACCCCCGCCAGGGATCTCCTTTTTTGAGATTGCGTTGTAACCCCCGTCGGGGATCTCCTTTTTTGAGATTGCATTGTAACCCCCACCGAGGATCTGTGTTGGATCATCGTTGATGTGTGTCAACGGAACAGGCATTGTAACCCCCGCCGTGGATCTGTTTTGAAAAGATTAGGGTGACAACACTGTATTGACGGCATTGGACCTCTGTACGGTATTGCCGAATGTGATCTACAATGATGGGGATCATTGATATAGTATACCCTGTGTTTGGGCGAATACCAATGAATGATATGAAAGCTGCCATAGCCGGGCCCAGAAAAACTAGGATTTCATGTTATTCTGCTCAATCGCGTAGCGTTTTTATTCCTGATTTGGCCTTTTCAGCTTGTGAGAACTCCTTTGCAACTTGAACTGGACCGAGCCGAAGGGGTGGGAAGTACGTAAGGGTGCCGCAGGTACACCTGCTACAGCCGCAGATGGACCTACGGCCAACTGTGGACATAAAAGTCCTACAGGTTGCTTTCATAAGTCATTTTCAAGTTACACCGCAAAGGAAATTCAAGAGCTCTTCTTCAGATCTGCTAAGTTCGGATGTCTTTCTGCAAATTCTGCCACCGTACAAGTGTTCTACATTGTCCTGGTAACGTACGCATGTGCTTTTTTCCAGTTTTTATCCGTTGGAAAATGATTTATCACATGAAATGCATCTAAACACATAGTAGTGCATATGCATGCTCAAATGACTTGATAAAAAATATTCAACATAGTAAATGTTAGTATTAAACCATGTTGAACATGATGATGTGAAAAAATTTGACTTTTGAAACAGTCAAATTGGCACCTTTTTTCTGCTATTTCTTATCCTATTTGAGGACAAATGAGCAAAGGTAGAAAAACAAAGTAATCCTGGTAACTAGGGTACCTTTATGGATTGATGACTTTGATTTTTTAATACAAATAGGATGTATATGACTGTGGGCAGGTATGCTACTGAATGGCCACCTAGTCATGCTTATGTGCATGTGGATAGTCCTATTTATAGAGGAAACTATGGCAAAATTTTCTAAAATGTAGGCATTGAGTAGTCATGCATTTTTAACTCTACTGTAAATGTATGTTAAAATAATGCATGCATGCATGTAGTCATTAAATGCATTTTGAAAAGCTCCAGGTTAGAAAATACCATACCCTTTCTGAGGTGATTTGGAGACTTGTTGTACAGATATTATGGATCAGGAGTCGAGTAGTTCTCGCATGACCACTTCTGGTGTACGGAGGAGGGATTCTGAAGTGCCTCGACCCCATTCTATTAGACAGCCTCGTCGGTTAGTGGAGGCGATGATACGTCCAGTCCGGGTTGATGTACCGGACGTCAAGGACGAGGACGAGGATGTTCCGATTGCGGACCTCGCTCCTACTGCGCACGTTCCCCATAGACATCCCTCGATGTATTTGTACGCCAACGAGGTATAGCCTTAAATCTTAGTCTTCCTTCTTTCCTATTGATGAGGAGTAAAGGATTCTGATGTCGATCTGCATTTTGCAGGTTCTTGGCTTTACACAGCCTCAAGGGAACTGGTTCAGCATTCATTGCATGTACCAGGCGCTTCATCCTGACTATAGAGCGATTGCACATGACTAGGGATTTGGAGCATTCTTTTCCATCATTCCCGCCGTTGTCCCTGAGGTTACCTCAGGGCATTGTCTGAGCGCTGGTTTCACCAGACCCAGTCTCTCTATTTATTGGACTGTGATGTGATGATGACGCCGATGGATTGGTAGTTTATCATAGGTATGGAGTTTGGAGGGGCTCCAGTTCCTTGCACTATAGATATTACCTCGACTACCGTCAGATCCTTATTAGGAGTTCCGACGGAGGCACTCAAGGGGAAGATTGTCCGTGCGGGTCCTTTGAGCGTAGATGCTATGAGTGGGGTATTGAGTGAGCCCATACCAGATGATGTCAGAGTTAGGGATCGCGTTCTTCGACGATTGTTCCTAATGATCATTAGGGGCTGCTTCATAGCAGATAACTCTTCTACGGTGTCGTTCGCTTTGATTAGCGCCACCCGACATGTGGACCATATAGGAGAGTATGATTGGGGCTCCTACACCTTTGCCTATTTCCTCAGGGGCATGCGTATGCGCTCACAGGGCTTGACTGAGGCTTGGTTAGGATTTTACCCATTTCTGCTGGTAAGTATTTCTCTTGTCATTTACCATATACCGGTTAAGAGTGTTAACTGACAACAGATGTTTTCCTTGGTGTTGGCAGTTTTGGGCCTATGAGAGGCTTCCATGTTTACGTCCAGTGAGTGTACTAGGATTGGATACCAACCCACGAGGATGGAGATGGCATCATTCCATACTAGTGGAGGTCCCCATAGCTGAGGGTTTCACTCATTATCGCCTACAGTTGGAGTTGTTGACAGCGGATGTCATCACAATGATCCCATATTCTGGGGAGCATTTGGCGATTGGATTTGAGGATGGGTACCCGACTGGTGTAGAGTACGTGATTTCCACCCGTAGGGTTCCTCTCTTCACAGATGGAGGATGTGAACTCTATTTAGGAGAGCGTGCTATTAGGAGTACCACAGGGGAGATCCGTATACCGATCTTGCCTCCTGCCAGGCGTTATTGGCCTGTGTCGCAGTCACCCACCATTGATATCCCATTGTTGGGTGTTGACAGTTTTGCATTATCAGAGGGTCCTTGCACTCAAGATGTATTCTAGCATTGGTGGATCCCTCGTACCATTGGAGCCTAGACCCGCGCCACTCAGTTTATGGGGGATATGGTTCCAGGATCCGTGATGATGACGGATTGGCTAGCCTGTGTCCGAGATCCGACTCATGTGACACATATTGATAGCTTGACCCAGCGACTGGACCGGGTACATTTTTCTTTATCCGGCATTTGGGCAGAGATCCGGTAGAGGCAGATTTGTTTAATCCTTCCAACACAGGAGCTGGCCCCTCAGATGACCCATTTGGCTTTTTCGACACAGATCCTCCTTTGTATAGGCCTGACATCCCTGTTGATAGAGATCCAGTAACTCAGGAAGAGTTACATCAGGTGGACATGATTGATGATGTAGATATTGACACTATTGTCTTCTTCTGATGTGTATTCTCGTTATTTCTTTTGATAGGCCTCTGTTAGCTATTGGGTGGCTGTGCCCCATTCTCGCTATATCTTTTGATAGGCCTCTGTTAGTGGTAGGGCGTCTGTGCCCCATTTCCCTATATTTTTAGTTGTACCGAGATGATGTATTAGATGATGATATACTTAGGAATGTATGTACAGTTTTTCCATTCCCTATATCATATTGCCATCTATTATCTGTTATGCATGTATCATGTTATGCATATGTATGTATGTCCAGAGATATTCAGCATTGACCCGTGGATGGTATTATGATACGGCCCACACAGATGTCTTCTTCGACAGTCAGCTGCATAGATCACACCCCGCCATTATTGGTGGCATCCCGTCTGAGATACTGGTATGATAGTATGTCACCCTTAGATAGGGTGACTGTAGATCAGCTGTTCCAGCATACCATGACCCTTTTGATGTTTCAGGTTCCAGCAGGATTCGTGGAGGGCATGTTGGAGCACTAGATACCGGAGAGACATGTTTTCCAATTTGGGATCTAGGAGTTGACTCCCACTCTGGAGGAGTATACACGATTGATGATGTTGCCACTGGAAAGACCTTGCGTTCATATGGCTTTGGGGGACATGAGTCGACGGTTCATGACCCTCACTGGATTGAGGCGTAGGGTGGTGCAGGATGAGCTTACATCTGGCCACATTATATCCCAGCATTTTCTGTTCGACAGATTTGGTTCTGAGGATAGTTATATACGATATTCTGGGGATTTCACCACACCGGAGGATCATTGGCGTCTGGAAAGGCTGGATATACTGCTATTATGCGTATTGTCATATGTCTACATGCCATGGTATATAGATGAGTTGGACATAGGAGTTATCATAGCAGTGAGAGCTCTCAGGGAGGGTCGTACCATCATACCGATGATTATAGCTGAGACATTGAGGTCAGCTACATACTGCTGCACTTATTCGACAGGAGTATTTACGGGCAGTTCGGTCATGCTATATGTGTGGTTTATGTCACACCTGAGACCGATTGACACTTTTAGACGACATGTGTATTGTTTCACCCATGATATAGCCATGTCATATTCATTTCAGCCTACGGCGTGTACAGTTCCTGCATCTTGGTCTGTTTTCTTGGCTGATATTGTAGACTCGTTTAGGATATTGCCGTGCTCAGGGCTCAGCTCACCATACAGCTTTATTACTCATGCTCCGGGCATGGATTACATCCCTCTGGCTGGTTTAAGGGGAATGGCTACTTACCATCCACTGGCCCTGATGTCGCAGTTTGACCAGTTTCAGGATTTTCATCCTTTCGAGGGGGCGCTGGGCCAGCGTTTAGCTTCTCGCTATCTTTTAGCAGAGGACAGATCCCGTGTGTATGCATGTTGGGATCAGCGCGAGATAGTCGCTTTCTCTATTAGTCATCCAGGTTATTCTGTAGAGTATTCCGCATGGATGGAGACAGAGACTGCACCGGATGAGGTAGTATCCACATTACCGAGTATTGATTCAGATGGTGGAGAGCCCATGGAGGACATTGATTCTCACACCGAGGAGGAGCCATCTACTAGGTTGCCAGTATTTCCTTTAGATTCTCCCAGTACTAGCACTGTCGTGATTTAGCATTCAGCATAGTACTTTGAGCAGAGTCTTCATTTGATGACCTTTGAGAGAGATCAGGCTAGAGCCCTGATGTTGACAGCTCTTGATGGGAGAGACGTAGCTCTATTAGAGAGAGATGAGGCATTAGCTCATAGAGATGCCGCTGTTATTAAGCGGGATGAGGCTAGATCAGCCAGAGATGCAGTGATAGTTGAGTGAGATAGCGCCATATCTACCCGAGATGTAGCCGTCACAGATAGTACTGCAGTGAGGTCCCTTACCACTGGCATGCTTACAGAGATGAGCACCTATATTGGTGAGCATATGGTCAACATGTAGATGGCTGCAGATCTATTGGGTCGTGTGGATATCCTTGTTCAGGAGACTACAGCTTTGCCTCCTTCTTCGGAGAGGGATACCGTGTTCGGCTTGTTAGCTCGTATGCATACCGATCTATAGATAGCCTTGTATTTTCCTGCACAGACTAGCTTAGTCATTTTATCATGTACAGTTTACATTGTATATATCAAACATCATTATATATAGCAGGGAAATATATTTTTGATCACTTCCCTTTTAGAAATGCTCTGATACTTGATTGATATTTGCATGCTTCTTAAGGGCTTGTGATCTTGATGTATTTTGAATTCCTCCTTACTGGATGGACATTGAGTTGTCTCTGGATAGTTCAAAATAGATCCTAGATCTGTATGTATCCCTACCATCTTTGGTGTCTTGGGACTGGTTTCTATATAGAAATGTGGAGAGAATTGTGGCTTTCCTCTCTGAGATTGACCGCACCACAGATGGTTGCCAGTACCCCTATTTAGGAGGAGCCTAGTTAATTCCATCTCTTATGGATTGGTGTTGCTCTTTGAGGTATACCGCAGCTTAGATGGTCGCCAAATCTCCTATTTAGGAGGAGTTCAAGTAATTCTATCCCTTTGGTTTGAAGCCAATGAAATGTGATGGATTAAAGTTTGATCCCAGTACCGTTGACAAGTATTTGTGTTTTGGTCGAGGGTTAGACCGAACCATGAATGGCTGCCTACGTACTCCTGTTGAAGAGGAGATCAGGTCTGCGTAGTTCGAACCTGGTGTAAAAGGTTCAACGCTGTATGTGGCAGAAAAGGGTGTAAGAATGTTTTTGTTGTTTTTATTTTTGTAAGGAAAAGGGTGTATGAATGTTTTTGTTGTTTTTGGTTTATTGAGACCGGGCCATATAGAATATGGTTGCCTACGTACTCCCGTGTATCAGGGAGATCAGGTCGGCGTAGTTCACCCCTCAGGGCGAGTTAAAAAGCGTGATCCCATGTGCAGAATAAACTGCGGGGAAGAAAGATTAATCCCATGTACAGGTCAAACTGTGGGGAAGAAAGTTTAATCCCATGTGCAAGATAGACTGCAGGGAAGAAAGTTTGATCCTAGGTTGAGGATAAACTGCAGGTGTGAAAAGTTTGATCCCATATTGGGGGGGGGGGGACAAACTATAAACGCGAGAGGTTCGATCCCTGGTGGGATGACCAAAGTTGTAAGAGCGCAGTGAAGCCAGGCTGCTGGCTTAAAGAGTATGTTTCCCTGAGGGGCAAAGTGTGGAACAGAGTTGTATGTAATGAAGGGTTAAAGAACCGGAATGAATGGTGATCTGATGATCCAACACCAGGATGTTTACTTGATAGTAACCTCAAACATAGTACCATTTCACGTTGTTCGAGTTGATAAGCTGTGGAAATTATTCGCCGTCCATTTTCTACAATCTGAGAGCACCTCCTGTCAATACCTTCTTGACAATAAATGGGCCTTCCCAATTAGGAGCGAATTTTTCATTGGACTGATCTTAGTTGTCGAGGATCTTCTTCAAAACCAAGTCATGTTGTTTAAAATGTTGTAGCTGGACTTTTCTGTTGTAGGACCGGGCGATCCTTTGTTGATATAACTGACCATGAAAGATAGCTGCGGTTCGCCTTTCATCTATTAGAGATAATTTGTGACGCCCCCAAAATAGGTATACAACACCCATTCTGAGTTGCCAAATACATGATACAGAAAGAAAACTACAACTTCAATAATACAATTGTCGTGCAAAATACGACAACACATACTGTGAGTTTAAATACAAATATTGTCTTCTAGACAATATCCACACTCAAATAATTCCTCATTACAATTATTCAAACACTACTTTACAGAAATAGTGAGGACTGCTAAAACAACTTTCTAGAACTATCACTCCATACCCCGACTAAATCCGGCTATGTTCTCACCTCCTGAGAAGAAAAATAGAACAAAAAGGAAAATGGTGAGCTCAACTAGCCCAGTAAAGAATATTATGACTAAGATAATATACAACAAATTATCATTAGTATTCAACAGGGAAAAATCTGATAGAATATAATCGACAACAAGTTTTAGTTCAACAACTGCAGCGGAAACAACAAACCATTAGAAGAGTCAAGTAGAGAATGAATTCTACTATCTTCTAAGATTTAAAAGTCCATCATCAATATTTTATCCCTGTAACATCAACTAATTATCATCTTTATACAAATATTTATCTTTGCACTACAGGCCAAATATATTCATTTGTATCACCTGTCAGTCATGTTCATCTCAACACATGTTCATCTTTGCACTACAGGCCAAAGATATTCATCAAGTAATCATACATCTTTGAACTACAGGCCAAAGATATTCAGTAGTATCATCATTTAGGACTGAGGGTGATGAAAAATATTTTAAAGAAAACGAATCCAGTGAGATAAAAGAACAAATATTAGGGATTCGTATTACAGTTTATCCAAGTTCAATAATACCCCATAATAACCAATTTTTGAAGCAGAATTCAAAAATAAAGATCAAAACATAGATACAATCAAAGATAGTAACCATAATAGACAACTTGGAAAAAAAGAAGAAAATTTTATTTTTCGGTGAATAGTGTCGTATTCGTGAATAGTACCGTATACGTGAAGAGTAACGTATACATGAATAGTAACCCCGACACAAAAAGTTTCAAATTTGATAAAAAGTTCATATCAATATTTCGGCATAATGATATTGAAGAAAATATCATTGAAGAAGAAGATAATATCCCTTACCTCAAAATATCAGTACTTCTGGTCGGAATACCGGTATAAGGCTGAAAGAAACTTGCTCTGATGAATAGAAACTCTCAAAGTATCTAAATACTCACAAAATACACTCAATAATCTAGAGAGAAAAAGAGAGAAAACTTGTTTCTGGTCTGATTTTCAATTCTAACTTAGCCCTCTATTTATAGGAAAATGTTAGCACGCCGAAGCAGACTTAACCTACAACCTGATGGCTTTACTTGCTACTATTCAAGCCTACCACATTTGAATAAAAATCTCAGCACATTTCTTCACCAACCAAGAGTGGGGCCCACCAATTCTAGAATTTTTTACCAAAATGATAAACTCTGAAAATTCAACAATTTCTGAACCAGTCATCTCGTAAAATTCATAATAAATCATACGTTCATTTTTAACGGTTTAAAATTTGTGGACATATACTCAACTTATATATGTATAACATATCCAAAAATTACCACGACCCAACGGTCGGATTAAAAATTATAACTCCCGCAAAATATCTCAAAAATCCTGATTTTTAATACCTCTATTCCGACAAAAATACTGATAAAAACCTCAACATTAACTCCTTCATTTTTAACCACAAAAATATATCCCTCATTTATATCCACATAAAATAAATATTTTCTTATCATATGAATCAATAATTAATTATTTACAAATAATATTACAGAATCACATTTATGACAACCAGGCCGTTCTCAGGAAAGAGGGGGCTTTCCAATAAGGATTTCTCCTTACTGGCGTGCAATTAGATGACCAAACCTCTCCTTAGACAGAACTTTCTAGACATTACCAATAATGTTATCTAATAATATTATTCAAATAATATGAATTATTGATCTGATAATGGAGAATACTATGCAGCAACAATTATTGAAACAACAATAATATAAAATATCAACGCAGCAATTATTAAATCAATAAAATAAAATATTGAACAATAACTACTGTAACAATTATTGAGTAGTGCCTTCTTACGTAAGAATCAATAATTAGTGCAATACCGTGTGCTACTGTATTTTAACCACCGGGTATTCCAACAGTATTAACGGTAACAACTACGTCGTTATTTATAAACAACTTATACTTGTCGTTTTCTTCATCCAATCGCTTTCTGTTATGGGGCCCACACAAGGCTGCGCCGTCGTACGAATATTACCCGACAGCAAGAATATTCCACGACCAAACGAATATTCTCCAACAAAATGAATATTTTATAACCACTTGCTTATTTTATAAAATTTGCACATTTCACCCATAACCAAAGTATTATATCAAATTAACCCCTTATTATTCACAATAATATTTAGAAAAAATTTAATTTTATTCATTTATAAGTTGGGGTCTTACAACCTCCCCTCCTTATGAAATTTCGTCCTCGAAATTGACGTACGTACCTGATATTTTGAAAAGGTGAGGATACCTCGCTTTCATTTCTGATTCCAACTCCCAGGTCATTTCTTCAATAGCATGGTTTCTCCATAAAACCTTAACTTGTGGTATAACCTTTGTGCGTAGGACATGCTCTTTCCTATCCAAGATCTTAACAGGTACCTGCTCGTACGTTAAATCTTCAGCTATCTCTTCTGGTTCTAACTCAATAATATGGTTCTGGTCTTTAACATATTTACGAAGCATAGATATGTGAAAAACATTATGAACACGAGACATGCTTGGAGGTAATGCGAGTCTATATGCCACATTTTCTATTCGCTCAAGAATCTCAAATGGACCAACAAATCTTGGATTGAGCTTTTCTCTCTTCCCAAATCTTGTAACTCCCTTCCATGGTGCAACACGTAACAATACATGATCCCCAATATTAAATTCCACGTCCTTCCGATGAAGATCCTCATAACTCTTTTGTCGATCCTGTGCCGTTTGTATACGTTGTCGAATCATTTAGATCTTCTCTGTAGTCATGCGTACCAACTCTGGTCCCAACAATGTTGCTTCACCCACCTCGTCCCAACATACTGGAGAATGATATTTTCTTCCATACAACGCCTCGAATGGAGCCACACCTATGCTCGCCTGATAAGTGTTGTTGTAGGAGAATTCCACCAATGGTAGGTACTTATCCCAACTCCCTTTGAGATCTAGGACACAGAGTCTTAATAGATCTTCAAGAGTTTTAATAGTTCTCTCTGATTGTCTGTCCGTTTGAGGATGGTATGCCGAACTGAATCGTAAATCCGTGCCCATGGCTTTCTGCAAGCTAACCCAAAATCGTGAAGTGAATCTTGGGTCACGATCCGAAACTATGGATACTGACATGCCATGCAATCTCACAATCTCGTTCACGTACATACTAGCAAGACGTTCAAGGGAATAAGTCTCACGTATCGGCAAGAAATGAGCAGACTTGGTTAATCTATCAACAATAACCCAAATCGCATCTATGCCTTGAGAAACCTTGGGAAGACCCGTAACAAAATCCATAGTAATATGTTCCCACTTCCATTTCGGAATCTCAAGTGGTTGCAATGGACCCTTTGGTACTTGATGCTCTGCTTTTACACGTTGACAAGTTAAACACCTCGAGATAAACTCTGCGATCTCTCTTTTTATATTGCTCCACCAAAATGTATGTCGAAGATCGTGATACATTTTGGTTCTCCCAGGATGGATTGCAAACGGTGTGTTGTGTGCCTCCATCATTATTCTATGCTTCAAGTCAAAATCGTTAGGAACACAAAGTCTGGAGTTGACTCGAAGTATTCCTTCTTCATCGATTCTTGCTTCTGGAATAGCACCTTCTTGCACTTTCTTCTTCATACGCATAAGCTCCATGTCCGTAGCTTGAGCAACATTAACTTTATCGATTAAAGTCGGTTCTACTCGTATATTTGATATCATCATGTGGGTACTTGGAGCCTTCATCTCTATCTCCATCCTTTGTAAGTCATACAAAATGGGCCTTTGTGTTAACAACATTGCACTCGTACCCGCATATGATCTTCTACTCAATGCGTCAGCTACTACGTTTGCTTTTCCAGGATGATATTGGATGGTATGATCGTAATCTTTCAACAGCTCGAGCTAACGTCGCTGCCGCATGTTGAGTTCCTTTTGGGTGAATAAATATTTGAGGCTTTTATGATCTGTATAGATCTCCACTTTCTCCACATACAGGTAGTGTCTCCAGATCTTCAACGCGAAAACGACTATTGCTAACTCCAAATCATGAGTAGGATAATTCCTCTCATATTCTTTGAGTTGTCGCGAGGCATAGGCTATGACTTTCCCATGTTGCATGAGAACACATTCTCACCCTTTGCCTGAAGCATCACTGTAGATAACAAATCCATCCGAACCAGATGGTATTGTCAGAACAGGTGCCGAAATGAGTCTCCTCTTGAGTTCTTGGAAACTCTTCTAGCATTCCTCACTCCATACGAATTTTGTATCTTTCTGAGTCAGCTGAGTTGACGGAGTAGCGATTCGAGAAAACCCTTCCACAAATCTCCGATAATAACCAGCTAAGCCCAGAAAGCTACGTACTTCGGTTACCGACTTCGGTTGCTCCCAACTTTGTATGGCTTCAATCTTCGCCGGGTCGACAGATACTCCATGTTTTAACACCACGTGCCCAAGGAATGCTACTTCCTTAAGCTAGAACTCACATTTCTTCAGTTTGGCATATAGCTTATTTTCACGAAGCCTTTGCAATATCAGCTTCAAATGGCGCTCATGATCTTCACGGCTTTTGGAATAGACGAGGATGTCATCAATAAAGACAACAACGAACTTATCCAAATATTCTTTGAATACACGGTTCATCATATCCATGAAGGCAGCAGGAGCATTAGTCAATCCAAAAGACATGACTAAGAATTCATAATGTCCGTACCGAGTTTTGAAGGCAGTCTTTGGAATATCCTCAGTTTTAATCTTCAGCTGATGATATCCAGAACGAAGATCGATCTTTAAAAAGAATTGTGCTCCTTGTAACTGGTCGAACAGGTCATCAATGCGAGGTAGCGGATACCTATTCTTGATGGTGACATGGTTCAATTCCCTATAGTCGATACAAAGTTGCATACTCCCGTCTTTCTTCTTTACGAATAAAATAGGAGCACCCCAAGGAGATGTACTTGGACGAATAAAATCGATGTCCAACAACTCCTGTAGTTGGACTTTTAACTCCTGAAGTTCAATAGGAGCCATTCGATATGGGGTTTTAGAAATGGGCTTTGTACCGGGTTCAAGGTCAATAAAGAATTCAACTTCACGTTCTGGGGGTAGACCAGGAAGTTCTTCAGGAAATACGTCAGGAAATTCACTAACAATAGAAATATTATTCAAATCTGTCGTGTTTTTGTTCAAGTCCATAACATGGGCTAAGAAAACTTGACATCCGTTTTTCAATAAACGAATGGCTTTATGGCTTGATATAACAGCGATTGATTTTAATGGTTTGGTTGCTTGAATTCGCATAACAGGTTGGTTAAGAATATGAAAACTAACAACCTTACGAAAATAATCAATTTTGGCATGATGAGTAGTTAACCAATCAATTCTTAAAATCACATCAAATGAAAATATCTTTAAAGAAATAAGGTCAACAGGTAATGTGATGGTACCAACTTGGATTAAGCAAGATTTATAAACTGTAGATGTAACAAAGGTTTCACCCAACGGAGTTTCAACAGATAAGTCAAAGGTCAATTTCTCCGGAGTCAAGTTCAAACGTTGAGCACAAGCAGGAGAGATAAAAGAATGGGTAGAACCAGTATCTAGTAAAGTATAAACTTCGCAAGAATTCAAGATTAGCTTACCCGTGATCACCTCGTTCAGCTTTCTCGCGTTTTGGCCAGTCACGACAAACGCCCTTCCAGGAACCGCTGATTTCGACTTATCCGGGACAACTTTTGGAGTCACCATCCCTGCTGAACTTGGTTTTGTTACAGAACACTCTCGAGCTATATGACCCTCCTTTCCACAGTTATAACATACCTTGGATTGTTGTGGGTAGTTTGGGCTGATATGTCCCTCTTTCCCACATCTGTAACATACGACCGGTGGTCGTTCTCCTCCCCTAGAAACAGTTGATGTTTGTGCTGACGTCTTCACGTTATCATTATTGTACCTTCTCTTCTTGAAATCTCCTCCCGACTCGCTCCTTCTATTATCACGACCATGATTACCACCAGAGTGGTTACCGCTTTTGTCCGAATATTTTTCTCACTGCTGGTTTTCATTGCTTCGATGACTGCCGCCACCAGTATGACCCTGGTTGTGGTCCCTCGGTTGCACATACTCATTATCTCGTTCTAATAATTGAGCCCTATTTACAACATCTGAATATAAAGAAAATTTATGAGAGATAAGATATTGTCGAATCTCAGGTTTTAGACCTCTCAGAAACATCCTTGTCATTCGTTCCTCATTTTCGACCAAATGAGGTGCAAACCTGGATAACTCTGTAAACTTCGCCTCGTACTGGGACACCGTCATGTTATTTTATTCCAGTCTGATAAACTCCACCTCCTTCATATGACGAATACTTTCAGGAAAGTACTTGTCATTGAACAGTTTTTGAAATGTTTCCCAGGACATGTTGAGTGCGTCAGGCTGGGTACGCTTCACAGACTTCCACCAGTAGTCTGCCTCACCGCGGAACATAAAGGTGGCGAATAGAACCTTCTGTTCCTCCGTGCATTTCAAGACATCGAATATCTTGGTAATTTGCTTGACCCGCGTTTCTGCCATGATCGGATCCGGCTTTCCCTTAAATTCTGGTGGTCCCAATTCTTTGAACTGCTTGGTTGTGACAAACCGCGTGTTGTTATCATTTCCACTCGTATTCTGCACACGAGTCTCCCTCGTCTGATTTTGCATGAACTGCAAAAAGCTCCTAAACATTTCATCATTCATCGTTTGCTCGGTAACATTATTTACAGGAGGAATATTGCCTTCCTGTTGCACGTTCCCCTGGGTGGTGATCAAAGGTGTCTCCACGGTCTGATTTACTCCATTATTAACGTTCTCAGCTGCCATTCTTAAATACTGCCATAAAACAAGGGTTAATAGTCATGTCATATATTATCCCTATACTCTGACCGACCAAATAAACACCAAATAAACTTAGTCAGGTCATACTAGCGAAGAAATTCTCAGTCTCTCCCCTCCTAGTTCTTGTCTCACATCTCAGCCAGGGATCATATCCCTAAGCTTTGATACCAACTGTGACGCCCCCAAAATAGGTATACAACACCCATTTTAAGTCGCCAAATACATGGTACAGAAAGCAAACTACAACTTCAATAATACAATTGTAACGACCCCAAAATAGGTCCATTCCATCCAACCTATTCTAAGTCGCCAAATACATGGTACAGAAAATAACTACAACTTTATTACAACAATTGTTGTGCAAAATACAACAACACATATGTTGTGAGTTTGGATACAAATATATACCAAATGTGACTCATGTCCTAACCGTGGATAGCACCTCACAATGACACCTTACATAAAGGTATAGTCAAAAACTGTTTTAAAATTAGAATATCTGGGAAGTGCTCAAGGAAACCTTCGTACATGGGAGGCCATGCTTCTAGGTTGTGATAGATATCATATGGCCACAGAATTATCCTTGGTTGACCCAATAGACCCCAAAGAAAAACGAGAAGATTATTATCATATTCTTCCCAATGGGGAGTCTTCTCTTGACATATCATTATCTCCACTGTCTCTAATTGAGAATTATACTTCAAACAAACACCAAGATTATATAAGTAGTGCTCGTAAATATACTCAGCAAGTGGATGAGCACATCCCTGTCTTATGATGACACGAGGTTGTATATCATTAGACATCTTGTATGATAGTGGAAAAATACCCTTCCAACGTTGGGTTCGCCTCACCCTATTTGATTTACCAAATATAACTACTAAATGATAACCACCGTTCTATTCCCCCGCTCGACCCAGCTACACTCTTATTACCTGAAAGGAATTGTGAAACAGAAGGGTGAGCACAACTAGCCCAGTAAGGAATATCATGACTAAAGATAAATAAATTATCAATAGCCTTCAACAATAATAAATCAGAGATTTAGAACATATGGTAGATGATAAAAATTTTCAACCATAGTTGCAGCGGAAAGAGCAAACCATTAGAAGAGTCAAATAGACCATAAAGTCTACTATCTTCTCCACATTAAAAGTCCACCAATAATATTTTATCCTTGTAACATTAATCAACAGTTCTTTTTCACAATTATATGAATAACTTATAATCATAATTGTAATTCTAAATTCCTCTTCGCGTCTAGGATGAAGATAATTTTCATCACCTATCTTTACCTGAAACATCAAAGATCATGGTTACACCAAATCACATTTCCTGTTCATAATCAAACTAATAACTTTATCTTTGAACTACGGGCCAAAGATATTCGTCAACAGACCATCTTTGCACTACAGGCCAAAGATATTCATCAACAGGTCATCTTTGCACTACGAGCCAAAGATATTCATCAACAATTCATCTATGCACTACAAGCCAAAGATATTCCTCAATAGTTCATATTTGCACAACAGGTCAAATATATTAATATCTCAAAGAATATATAATCAATTCAGAATTATATAAACAATAATTATAACCATGTTAATCAATTCATCTTTACACTTAAGCTAAAGATATTCAATTATAAATTCAATGGTCATGATCATACCAGTTAACAATTCATCTTTGCACTACAGGCCAAAGATATTCCTTAGTCACGATCATACCAATAATTTACCCATCTTTACACTCAAGTGAAAGAGAATTTTAACACCAGGGTTATAAAAATGTTATATATGATAATAAAATCAATATAATCAATATATAGTTTTAATTTTCAGAGTAATATTCATAAATCAACTATAATTTGGTTAGGAAAAGAAACCAATTTTGTAGTGAATAGTACCCGTAAATAGTAACTCGTGAATAGTAACTTATGAATAGTAACTCACGAATAGTAACTCATGAATAGTAACCCTGATACAAAAAGGTAGAAATTTCACAATAAAATCTATACCAATATTTCGGTATAATGATATTGAAAGAATAATATTTCTTAAGCTTATAAATAATTTATTTAAATTATTTACACTTTACTAATTAATGCATTTAATCATCATAAAATGCCAACTCTTACAATTTCATCATCAATAACCAAAACCTCATCAAAAATCTGCATATACCTCATATAGGATTCTCAAGCCCTAAAATCCTATTTTCCAATTTTCTTTCTTCACAAAACATATTTAATTCATTTACTCATAACTAGACCATTTTCATGAAAAATACCAAATCAGTTTTAAAAATATTTTTTTTTCTGGGATTTAGCATAATATAGTCCCATAGTGAACATATATTTTTCTCAGAATTTTTAAAAGTCATTTACTATTTTTCATATGGCCAAAACAACCGAATATTTAGATATTTATCAAAAATTGTACTTTTATCTAAAAATTCTGAAATTCACAGAGTATACTCCTATCATACACATGTACTCCCAATAAAAATTTCATCAATTTTGGAGTTAACCACAAGGAGTTATAAGCGGTTACTTTTAAAATAGTCTTTTCTCATAAAATTCATAACTCTTAATCTATACATCCAAAAATCACCATTTTTGGACACAATCAAGAAAACTCATCAAAATATCATTTCAAATTTTTACAGAATTTTTGAAGGTCAAAAAAATTACGAAACTGAAAAACATAACAACCCTTAAAATCCCTTACTATCCCTTACCTCAAAAGAGGAGTACTTCTGATCGGTATAAGGCTGAAGGAAACTTGCACTGATGAATAGAAACTCACAGAGTATCTAAATACTCACAAAATATACTCAATAATCTAGAGAGAGAAAGAGAGAAAACTTATGAATTCTGGTGTGATTTTCAATTCTAACTTAGCCCTCTATTTATAGGAAAATGTTAGCACGCCGAAGCAGACTTAACATGCAACCTGATGGCTTTACATGCTACTATTCTCACCCACCACATTTGAATAAAAATCTCAGCACATTTCTTCACCAACCAAGAGTGGGGCCCACCAATTCTAGAATTTTCCACCAAAATGATAAACTCCGAAAATTCAACAATTTCTGAACCAGTCATCTCGTAAAATTCATAATAAATCATACGTTCATTTTTAGCGGTTCAAAATTTGTGGACATATACTCAACTTATATATGTATAACATATCCAAAAATTACCATGATCCAATGGTCGGATTAAAATTATAACCCTCGCAAAATATCTTAAAAATCCTAATTTGATTTTCAATACCTCCGTTCCGACAAAAAATACAGATAAAACACCTCAACATTAACTCCTTCATTTTTAACCACAAAAATATATCCCTCATTTATATCCAAATAAAATAAATATTTCCTTATCATATGAATCAATAATTAATTATTCACAAATAATATTACAGAATCACATTTATGACAACCAGGCCGTTCCTAGGAAAGAGGGGGCTTTCCAATAAGAATTTTTCCTTACTGGCGCGTAATTAGGTGACCAAACCTCTCCTTAGACAGAACTTTCTAGACATTTCCAATAATGTTATCTAATAATATTATTCAAATAATATGAATTATTGATCTGATAATGGGAAATACTGTGCAGTGACAATTATTGAACAACAATAATATAAAATTTCAACGTAGCAATTATTGAATCAATAAAATAAAATATTGAACAGTAATTACTGTAACAATTATTGAGTAGTGCCTTCTTACGTAAGAATCAATAATTTTAAAAATACTATGCAATACCGTGTGCTACTGTACAATAACGCGTATTACTGTATTTTAACCACCGGGTATTCCAACAGTGTTAACGGTAACAACTACGCCGTTATTTGTAAAAACTCAAATTTGTCGTTTTCTTCACCCTACAGTTATTCTGTTATGTGGCCCACAAATGGCTACGCCGTCGTACGAATATTCCCCGACAAAAAGAATATTCCACGATCAAACGAATATTTCCCGACAACAATGAATATTTTATAACCACTTGTGTATTTTGAAAAAAAATTTCGTATATCACCCTTAACTTTAACATTTATCAATTTAACCATTTACTGAATTGTAATTATTAAATACTTTTATTTCATAAAATTCGGGGTCTTACAACAATTGTTGTGCAAAATACGACAACACATATTGTGGGTTTAAATACAAATATTGTCTTCTAGACAATATCCACACTCAAATAAGTTCTCATTACAATTATTCAAATACTATTTTAAAGAAATAGTGAGGACTGCTAAAACATCTTTCTAGAACCATCATTCCATACCCCGACTAGATCCTGCTATGTTCTCACCTCCTGAGAAGAAAAATGGAACAAAAATAAAAAGGGTGAGCTCAACTAGCCCAGTAAAGAATATTATGACTAAGATAATATACAACAAATTATCATTAGTATTCAACAGGGAAAAATCTGATAGAATATAATCGACAACAAGTTTTAGATCAACAACTGCAGCGGAAACAACAAACCATTAGAAGAGTCAAGTAGAGAATGAATTCTACTATCTTCTAAGATTTAAAAGTCCATCATCAATATTTTATCCCTGTAACATCAACTAATTATCATCTTTATCCAAATATTTATCTTTGCACTACAGGCCAAAGATATTCATTTGTATCACCTGTCAGTCATGTTCATCTCAACACCTGTTCATCTTTGCACTACAGGCCAAAGATATTCATCAAGTAATCATACATCTTTGCACTACAGGCCAAAGATATTCAGTAGTATCATCATTTAGGATTGAGGATGATGAAAAATATTTTAAAGAAAACGAATCTAGTGAGATAAAGGAACAAATATTAGGGATTCGTATTACAGTTTATCCAAGTTCAATAATACCCCATAATAACCAATTTTTGAAGAAGAATTCAAAAATAAAGATCAAAACATGGATACAATCAAAGATAGTAACCATAATAGACAACTTGGATAAAAAGAAGAAAATTTTATTTTTCGGTGAATAGTGTCGTACTCGTGAATAGTACCGTATACGTGAATAGTAACGTATACGTGAATAGTAACCCCGACACAAAAAGTTCTAAATTTGATAAAAAAATTCATATCAATATTTCGGTATAATGATATTGAAGAAAATATCATTTAAGAAGAAGATAATATCCCTTACCTCAAAATATCAGTACTTCTGGTCGGAATACCGGTATAAAGCTGAAAGAAACTTGCTCTGATGAATAGAAACTCTCAAAGTATCTAAATACTCACAAAATACACTCAATAATCTAGAGAGAGAAAGAGAGAAAATTTATTTCTGATGTGATTTTCAATTCTAACTTAGCCCTCTATTTATAGGAAAATGTTAGCACGCCGAAGCAGACTTAACCTGCAACCTGATGGCTTTACCTGCTACTATTCAAGCCTACCACATTTAAATAAAAATCTCAGCACATTTCTTCACCAACCAAGAGTGGGACCCACCAATTCTAGAATTTTCCACCAAAATGATAAACTCCGAAAATTCAACAATTTCTGAACCAGTCATCTCGTAAAATTCATAATAAATCATACGTTCATTTTTAACGGTTCAAAATTTGTGGACATATACTCAACTTATATATGTATAACATATCCAAAAATTACCACGATCCAACGGTCGGATTAAAAATTATAACCCCCGCAAAATATCTCAAAAATCCTGATTTTTAATACCTCCATTCCGACAAAAATACTGATAAAAACCTCAATATTAACTCCTTCATTTTTAACCACAAAAATATATCCCTCATTTATATCCACATAAAATAAATATTTCCTTATCATATGAATCAATAATTAATTATTCACAAATAATATTACAGAATCATATTTATGGCAACCAGGCCGTTCTCAGGAAAGAGGGGGCTTTCCAATAAGAATTTCTCCTTACTGGCGCGTAATTAGATGACCAAACCTCTCCTTAGACAGAACTTTCTAGACATTGCCAATAATATTATCTAATAATATTATTCAAATAATATGAATTATTGATCTGATAATGGAGAATACTATGCAGCAACAATTATTGAAACAACAATAATATAAAATATCAACGCATCAATTATTAAATCAATAAAATAAAATATTGAACAATAACTACTGTAATAATTATTGAGTAGGGCCTTCTTACGTAAGAATCAATAATTGGTGCAATACCGTGTGCTACTATATTTTAACCACCGGGTATTCCAATAGTATTAACGGTAACAATTACGCCGTTATTTATAAATAACTTATACTTGTCATTTTCTTCATCCAATCGCTTTTCGTTATGAGGCCCACACAAGGCTGCGCCGTCGTACGAATATTCCCCGATAAAATGAATATTTTATAACCACTTGCTTATTTTATAAAATTTGCACATTTCACCCATAACCAAAGTATTATATCAAATTAACCCCTTATTATTCACAATAATATTTAGAGAAAATTTGATTTTATTCATTAATAAGTTAGGGCCTTACATAATTGGTGATACCTATCTTGTACCCATTGATCTTCATCTAGCTGGGCGTCCATCAACACTCTGAGGGATTCCATTTCTACTTCTATGGGGAGTACTGCTTCCATTCCATAGGTTAATGCGTAGGGGGCTGCCCCAGTTGAAGTGCGCATTGATGTTTTGTAGGCTAACAGAGTAGGAGGCAATAAGTCAGGCCATCTTTTATGATTGGCGGACATCTTTTGCATAATCTTCTTGATGTTTTTGTTAGCCGTTTCAACAGCACCATTCATCTTTGAATGGTAGATGACGAAGTTAAGGTGTTTGATGTGGAATTTACTGTATAGCTCCTCCATCATTTTGTTATTGAGGTTCTTAGCATTGTCTGATACAATTACCTCTAGTTGTCCATATCGACAAATGACATTGTTTCTGAGGAAAGCAATGATGAATTCTTTGGTAACCCTAGGGAAGGAGGCTACTTCTACCCACTTGGTAAAGTAGTCGATCATGGTAAAGATGAAGCGGTGTCCATTACTGGCTTTGGGCTCGATGGGCCCAATCACGTCCATTCCTCACATTGAGAAGGGCCAAGGTGAGCTCATATTGTAGAGCTCCCGTGGAGGGGCGTGGATAGCATTCCCATGAATTTGGCATTGATAACATCTCTTGACATGGTCATTTCAGTCAGCTTTGAGAGATAGCCAGTAATGTCCTGTCCAGAGGATCTTCTTAATAAGGAGGGGGCCACTCATGTGTGGGCCACATACTCCACCATGGACCTCATCCATGAGTCTCTAAGCTTGATCCTTATCCAGGCATCTGAGGAGACATAGTCCTGAATCTCTCTTGTAGAGTGCATCTCCACTTAGGTAGAATTTCATAGCAAGTCGATGAATCTGCCTTTGCTTAGTCAGGCTCGCCTCAGTAGGTGTAGATCCATCTCGTAAGTACTCCTTCATATGCTGATACCAAGGTTATTGGATGGGAGGTAGTTCATCCGATACTTCTCCAACACAGTTCCTATAGGCTGGTGCTTTTTCCAGGGCAAATGTGACACTTGGCATGTGTTCCTTGTAAGGTATGTGAATCAAGGAGGCCAAAGTTGCTAATGCATCTACGAAATCATTCCTATTATGAGGAATGTGTAGAAAGGAGATCTCTTTGAACTCCGAAGCCATCTGTAAAACTTGTCGATAGTAAGGCAGCAAACGTAGCTCTTTGGTTTGATAGATTCCCGTGGATTATTTGACTACCAACTCTGAATCCCCAAAGACAGTTAACCTTCTGATACCCATTGAACGGGCAAGTTTTAGCCCCATGATACAGCCTTCATACTCAGCTGTGTTGTTGGTGCTGACAAACTAAAATTTGACGGCGACGGGATACTACTCCCCCGTACCAGATACGAGAACTGCTCCAGCTCCAAAACCTTCCATATTAACAGCTCCGTCAAAATACATTTTCCATATTTGACATGCATCGTACTAATGGTGTTGGTGAATTGTCATTACCCCTTCATAAGGGAAATATGCTTCTAAGGGTTTGAAATACTCTGAAGGTGCGGCAGCCAGTTGATCCGTAATTCCTTGACCTTTAATGGACTTTTGTGTCACGTAAACAATGTCAAATTGTTGCAAAATCAACTGCCATCTGGACAGCCGACAATTCAGTATGGGTTTACTGAACACATACTTGAGAGGATCCATGCAGGATATGAGAAGGGTTGTGTGCCCATGGAGGTAATGTTGTAACCTCATGGCAGCCCATGCTAAAGCACAACAAATTTTCTCAATTAGAGTGTACTTGTGTTCACTGCTGCTGAATCTTTTGCTGAGGTAATAGATAGCTCGTTCTCGGCCTCTATCGTCATTCAGACCCAGCATGCAGCCCATGGCATTGTCACTTATAGACAGGAACATAAACAGGGGAACATCATCCCTGGGTGGTACCAAAATATGAGCTTTGACTAGTTGTTCTTTAATGGCAAGGAAGGCTTCCTGGCACTCATCATTCCATTTCATGGAGGAGTTCTTCCTTAACAGCTTGAAGATAGGCTCACAGGTTGCTGTGAGTTGAGAAATGAACCTACTAATGAAGTTAACTCTTTCCAAAAATCTCCTTATTTCCTTCTCTGTCTGAGGAATGAGCATTTCCGTAATGGCCTAAATTTTGGTGGGATCTAGCTCTATTCCTTTGTGGCTGACTAGAAATCCTAGTAACTTGCTTGATTTAATGCCAAAGGCGCACTTGGCTGGATTTAACTTTAAGTTGTACTTATGCAACCTGTTGAAAAGCTTTTTGAGATGGTCTAAGTGTTCCTCCTCCTTCCGGGATTTAACGATGATGTCATCCACGAGATCTCTATCTCTTTGTGCATTAAGTCGTGGAAAAGAGCCTTCATAGCTCTCTGATAGGTAGCTCCAGCATTGATTAGGCCGAAAGACAACAGTCTGTAGAAAAAGGTTCCCCAAGGGGTGAAGAAAGCAGTTTTCTCACGATACTCCTCAGCAACCATGATCTAATGGTACCCTGCAAAGCAATCAGCAAAGGAGTACATGCCGTATTGAGCAATATTATCAATGAGAATGTGGATAAATGGCACGTGAAAGCTATCTTTAAAGCAAGCTTTGTTCAGATCCCAATAATCCACGCAGACTCGCACCTTTCCTCCAGGCTTAGGCACGGGAATTATATTATATATCCATTCAGGATAGGTGGATACCATGATAATACCCACTTGAAATTGTTTCATAATTTCTTCTTTCACCTTTAAACTCCACTCAGGTTTCAATAGCCTGAGTATCTGCTTGACTAGCTTGAATTCCTCTTTAATGGGAAGGCAATGAAGGACAATGTCAGTGGACAAACCTACCATGTCTTTATGAGACCATGCAAACACATCCTGGAATTAGGTTAGTAGCGTAACCATGGCGTTCCTCTGGTTTGGGGTAAGGTCTGAACCAATCTGGATTAACTTAGGACTTTCTAAGGTTCCAAGATTGAAGGAGGTGGTTTGATCAAGGTTGGATTTAGGTTTGTCTTCAACCCATTCTTTGATCTTCGGAGGCACCTCAATGTCCTCTTGTATTTCCAGCAAGTCTGAGTCCAACTTTTCATCAAAGTTACAATCCTTTTGGAGAAGAGGCATCTTTCCTGATACAAAATATGCTTTCACTTAATATATATAAAACTGTTTAATGATACACAGTGTTAGTATGTACGGACAAAATAACTGCTAATACTGTACAGAAAAGTAAGCAGTTATAATATCTACAGGGTAGAAAGAAGTCCTGACCATTTTACCCTTGTTGACCAATGCAAGGAGTGTAAGACCCCAAATTATTAATAAATAAAATTTAAATTTCCTATATTTATTATTTTAAAATAGTAAGTGTTAAATTAATTAATGAGGTTAGTTATGGGTAAAATGCGCAAATATTTCAAATAAGCAGGTGGTTATAAAATATTCATTGTTGTCGGGGAATATTCGTTTGGTCGTGGAATATTCTTGCTGTCGGGGAATATTCGTACGACGGCGCAGCCTTTTGTGGGCCCCATAACGGAAAGCGATTGGATGAAGAAAACGACAAGTATATGTTTTTATTAATAATGGCGTAGTTGTTACCGTTAATACTGTTGGAATACCCGGTGGTTAAAACACAGTAATACGCGTTGTTACACAGTAGCACACTGTATTGCACCAATTATTGATTCTTACGTAAGAAGGCACTACTCAATAATGGTTACAGTAATTACTGTTCAGTATTTTATTTTATTGATTCAATAATTGCTGCGTTGATATTTTATATTACTGTTGTTTCAATAATTGTCACTACACAGTATTTCCCATTATCAGATCAATAATTCATATTATTTGAATAATATTATTAGATAACATTATTGGCAATGTCTAGAAAGTTCTGTCTAAGGAGAGGTTTGGTCATCTAATTGCGCGCCAGTAAGGAGAAATCCTTATTGGAAAGCCCCCTCTTTTCTGGGAACGGTCTGGTTGTCATAAATGTGATTCTGTAATATTATTTGTGAATAATTAATTATTGATTCATATGATAAGGAAATATTTATTTTTGTGGATATAAATGAGGGATATATTTTTGTGGTTAAAAATGAAGGAGTTAATGTTGAGGTTTTTATCAGTATTTTTGTCGGAAGGGAGGTATTAAAAATCAGGGTTTTTGAGATATTTTGCGGGGGTTATAATTTTTAATCCGACCGTTGGATCGTGGTAATTTTTGGATATGTTATACATATATAAGTTGAGTATATGTCCACAAATTTTGAACCGTTAAAAATGAACGTATGATTTATTATGAATTTTACGAGATGACTGGTTCAGAAATTGTTGAATTTTTGGAGTTAATCATTTTGGTAGAAAATTCTAGAATTGGTGGGCCCCACTCTTGGCTGGTGAAGAAATGTGCTGAGATTTTTATTCAAATGTGGTGGATGGGAATAGTAGCAGGTAAAGCCATCAGGTTGCAGGTTAAGTCTGCTTCGGCGTGCTAACATTTTCCTATAAATAGAGGGCTAAGTTAGAATTGAAAATCACACCAGAAACAAGTTTTCTCTCTTTCTCTCTCTAGATTATTGAGTGTATTTTGTGAGTATTTAGATACTTTGAGAGTTTCTATTCATCAGAGCAAGTGTCTTTCAGCCTTATACCGGTATTCCGACCAGAAGTACTGTCTTTACGAGGTAAGGGATGTTATTTTATTCAAAAATGATATTATTTCTTCAATATCATTATGCCGAAATATTGGTTGGAAATTTTTATCAAATTTGGAACTTTTTACGTCGGGGTTACTATTCATGAGTTACTATTCACGAGTTACTATTCACCAAAAAATAAAATTTTCTTCTTTTTGTCCAAAATATCTATTCTGGGTACTAGCTTTGATTGTATCCATGTTTTGATCATTCTTGAATTCTACTTCACTATGAATAATTATAAGGTATTTTTTTGGACATGGATAAATCGAAATACGAATCCTTAATATTTGTTATTTTATTTCACTGGATTCGTTTTCTTAAGATATTTTTCATCATCCTCAGTCCTAAATGATGATATTACTGAATATCTTTGGCCCGTAGTGCAAAGATGAATGATTAACTGATGAATATCTTTGGCCCGTAGTGCAAAGATGAACAGGTGTTGAGATGAACATGACCGACTGGTGATACAAATGAATATCTTTGGCCTGTAGTGCAAAGATGAATATTTGATTAAAGATGGTTATTGATTGTTGTTACAGGGATAAAATATTGATGATGGACTTTTAAATCTTAGAAGATAGTAGAACTCATTCTCTACTTGACTCTTCTAATGGTTTGCTGTTTCCGCTGCAGTTATTGATTTAAAACTTGTTGTCTATTGTATTCTATTAGATTTTTCCCTGTTGAAGACTAACGATAATTTGTTCTGTATTATCTTAGTCATAATGTTCTTTACTGAGCTAGTTGAGCTCACCCTTTTCCTTTTTGTTCCATTTTTCTCAGGAGGCGAGAATGTAGCGAGTACTAGTCGGGGTATGGAATGATGGTTTTAGAAGTTACTTTAGTAGTCCTCGCCATTTTTGTGAAATAATGTACTAATAATTGTAATGAGGACTTATTTGAGTGTGGATATTGTCTAAATGACAATATTTGTATTTAAACTCACAGTTCTTGTGTTGTAATAATAAAGATGTAGTTGTTTCTGTACCATGTATTTTGGCGACTCAGAATGGGTGGTGTATACCTATTTTGGGGGCGTCACAAGGAGTGCTACTCCAATTGGCAAGGGCAAAGTCTTGATGGACAGTAGTGATGGAAGGATTGTCATCGTCCTCCTTCTCCCGAATGATGACCATTATGTCTGGGCAATCATCGTCTGGGGTGTATCTGTTTGTATATTCATCATGGACAATGATGCGTATGCCTGACATAATTCGGACGATGTCTTATTTAATTCTCCATTCCTCTTCTTTCACCTTGGGATCTAGAACAAAGACTTCCTTTTCCTTTACTGGTATCGGTTTAGGAAATAACATAGCCATTACGTTGGCTGGCACCTTTACTGGAGCTTGTGCAGACTCTGGATTTATAGGTTGAGATAATAGCCGTGTGGCTGAAGTGGAAGGAATCTACTTATGCTTATGTGGATTCCCGTAACTGGTACTGGTAGAATAGCCTAGTCCGGCTGTCCCAGTTTGACTGGACACTTGAATCGGGTACTTAATACCCTGATGACTTTTTCCAAGCCCTTGTCCCGGCTGGTGTCCTAATGACATCATTTCTTGAGTAGCTGCCATCACTTCGGCTGAAATATTGGGTATGGGAAATGGCATCCCAATGGAATGATATTGAGGGTTGCTTACTTCCAAAGTATGGAAACTGACCGGCTCAACATCGAAATTAAAACTGATGAGCGGTATGTCACCCTGTTGAGGGCATTCTGGTTCAGCGTTGATTGTGACTAAGCTATTGTTGATAATGTATTTAAGTTGCTAATAAAGGGTGGAGGGGACTGCCCTGGCCATATGAATCCACGGTCTCCCTAGCAGCAGATTGTATCCTGTATCTATTTTGAGCACGTGAAAAGATACACAAAATATATGAGGACCAATCTCAATTGGCAGCTCAATCTCTCCGACTGAATTTCGGCCAGATCCATCAAAAGCTTTGATGATCGTATGGCTACTTCGGATCCGCTTGAGATTGACATTTATTTTCAGCAACGTAGCATAAGGACAGATATTCAAAGATGAACCTCCATCTATCAAGACTCTAGCTAACATGTATCCGGAGGACAAAACCGCAATATGTAACGACATACAATGACCGGTCCCTTCGGGCGGTATGTCATCATCAGTGAAAGAGATTACATTGTTGTTGAAAATATGATCCACCAGATGTTGAAAATTTTCCACATCCACTGATCTCGGTAAATAGGCTTCTTCCAAAACCTTTAGTAAAATCTTCCGGTGATCCTTGGAAGTTAACACCAAGTCCAGTATTGAAATTTGATGTGGAGCTTCTCTTAAGCTTAAAACCACATTGGCTTCATTATGACCCATAGCACGGAGGAATTTCTCAATCTTCTCCATGGGAATGTTCCCCTTGGATTTAACAATAGGCTTCATCACCCGTTGGGGAAGATATAGTGGATTTTCCTTTGACACTGCAACAGTTGTATGAGATGTGGATCCTTCAGCTTCTCCATAATTCCAGGGAACTTTTTGCAAGCTGACAATAGAATATTGTGGTTGGAATGGTAGGCTTATTGGCTCCGAAGCAGCCACCTTCAAAGGATTGTTAATTCCTCTGAGCTGAATCGTGAGTGGTTTAACGGTCTTATCAGCCTCAGAGGATATAACTACTACCAGTCCCTTCCATTTAGTAGGATAAATATTTTCACTCTCAAATAGCACAGTATCATTGTTTGACAATTACAGGACACCACTATCGATTAAGTTCTGAATAAGGTGGCGGAGTGCTCAGCATTCTTCCATGTTGTGGCCACGGGAATAAGAGTGAAACTAACATTCTCCCTCAGGATTGAACCGTCCTGAACGGGGATTAACTGGAGGCAGAAGGGATGTGATTCTTCCTTCATTGATTAGCATCTGAAGAATGTCCTCCATAGGTTGGCCCAGGTATGTAAATTCCCTTCTATTGGAAAAATCCCGACGGGCTTTAGCAGTCGCTCTTTTTATCACTTTATCCTCCAATGTTTTATATTTTGAAGGTGACGATGAAGTATTCATAATCAAGGGAAGGAGACTAGCATGCTCATGGCTGACTAATTAGCATATGACTTGATGCTGATAGGTCACCAGTTCTGCCAATTGCTCAATTTGTTTACACAGAGCTTTCATCTTTCGTTCCATTGCAAACTGGAACTTTGCATAATCCCACTTGTCAACACCGTCTTTGATGATCTGGGATGCTTCACAGTTAAGATTGGAACCTTGTCCATTGCTCCAATTAATCAAGTTGACCTCTTCCTCTTTGTGTGGAGGAAGAGGGTTGTCTTGTACGTGAGGTTGATCTGGTTTGGTGACCACAATCTCACCGTTGTCTATCAAATCTTGGATCTTGTGTTTCAAGGCCTAAAAATCTGGAGTATCATGTCCAGGCGCCCCGGCATGATAAGCACATTTCCGAGCAGCATTAAAATCCCTCCCATTAGGGTTGGCTAGTGGAAGAAGATGCGTGATTTTTTTCTGAGTGGTCAGAAGATTGAGAATATTCTCGAGTGAGTCCCCTAAGGGTGTGAACACTCAAGGGCGTTTGGCTTCTCCACCTTTTGGTATTTGAGGGTTTAAAGACTGTGCTGGAAAGGGAGTATAATTTTTTCTCTAGATATGTAAGAACCCGAATTTTATGAAATAAAAGTATTCAATTTTTCTTATAATTACTATTCAGTAAATGGTTAAATTGATAAAAGTTAAAGTTAAGGGTGATATATGAATTTTTTTTTCTAAAATACGCAAGTGGTTATAAAATATTCATTGTTGTCGGGGAATATTCGTTTAGTCGTGGAATATTCTTTCTGTCGGGGAATATTCATACGACGGCGCAACCATTTATGGACCCCATAACAGAATAACTGTCGGATGAAGAAAACGATAAATTTGAGTTTTTATAAATAACGGCGTAGTTGTTACCGTTAACACTGTTAGAATACCTGTGGTTAAAATACAGTAATTCGCGTAGTTGCACAGTAGCACACGGTATTGCACAGTATTTTTTTCAATTATTGATTCTTACGTGAGAAGGCACTACTCACTAATTGTTACAGTAATTTCTGTTCAATATTTTATCTTATTGAATCAATAATTGCTGCGTTGATATTTTATATTATTGTTGTTTCAATAATTATCATTGCACAATATCTCCATTATCAGATCAATAATTCATATTATTTGAATAATATTATTAGATATCATTATTGGCAATGTATAGAAAGTTCTGTCAAGGAGAGGTTTGGTCACCTAATTACGCGCCAGTATGGAGAAATCCTTATCGGAAAGCCCCCTCTTTCCTGAGAACTACCTGGTTGTCATTATTGTGATTCTGTAATATTATTTGTGAATAATTAATTATTGATCTATATGATAATGAAATATTTATTTGATGTGGATATAAATGATGGATTTATTTATGTGGTTATAAATGAAGGAATTAATGTTGAGGTATTTTATCAGTATTTTGTCGGATTGGAGGTATTAAAAGATCAAATCAGTGTTCCTACATTTTATTGTGTGAGTTATAATTTTTAATCTGATCGTTGGATCGTTGTGATTTTTGGATATGTTATACATATATAAGTTGAGTATATGTTCACAAATTTTGAACCGTTAAAAATGAACGAATGATTTGTTATGAATTTTAAGAGGTGACTGATTCGGAAATTAGGTTTATAAATAATTTTGGTAGAAAATTCTAGAAATGGGTGGGCCCCACTTTTGGTTATTGGGGAAGATGGCTAATTTTTGGTGGGTGGAATAGTAGCAGGTAAAGCCATCAGGTAGCAGGTCAAGTCTGCTTCGGCGTGCTAATATTTTTCTATAAATAGAGGGCTAAGTTAGAATTGAAAAACACACCAGAATTCATAAGCTTTCTCTCTTTTTCTCTTTAGATTATCGAGTGTATTTTGTGTGTATTTAGATTCTTGGTGAGTTGCTATTCATCAGTGCAAGTTTCCTTCAGCGTTATATCTGATATCCAGTCAGAAGTGCTGCTCTTTTGAGGTAAGGGGTAGTAAGGGATAGTAAGGGGTGTTATATTCTTCTTAAAATGATATTTTCTTCAATATCATTATACCGAAATGTTGGTACGAACTTTTTATCAAATTTAGAACATTTTGAGTCGGGGTTACTATTCACGTATATTACACTATTCATGTATACGACACTATTCATGCATATGGCACTATTTACGTATATGACATTATTTATGTATACGGTACTATGTACGAATACGGAGTACTA